>LQNS02278155.1:1761784-1773823 GCA_001587735.2 Parhyale hawaiensis
TAGACATGTTAGGAGGAACAAATACTTAATTAACTTTTGGTGAAGATCCGTTTAACCATTTGTTTATCTATCATTTTTTTTCTTCGTAAATAACTTAGAGTTATTTAATGGATTTTCATTAAATTTGAAGAAAAGTTAGAAGCGTTCAGAGGAGAAAATGACCAAATTTTTGTGATGATCTCTTCCTCCGTTTGTCCATTTGACTTTGTGTTTCTTTTTTTTACTGTTTGTCAGAAACATAGCACAAAAACAATGAAAGGATTTTTATGAACTTTGTTGGATGGTTGAAGCTGAAGTGGCCAAATTTTGGTAATGATTTTTTCACCCGTTTGTGTGTCTGTCTGTTCGTTTGTTTGTTAAAAAATAACTAAAAAAGTTATCGACAGATCTTCAAGAAAATTTTAGGAATGTTAGGAAGAAGAAATGACCCAATTTTGGTGATGACCAAAAGAAAATCTTGGTTTCAGGACCAATTTAAATTTTTCGTTAGCATTGAATTGCTCCTGTAAATACTTACAGTACTTATCTAGAATATTGACACTTGCAGGCTTGTAAAATTGTGATAATGATAAACAATATTTAGATCAAAATGACCCTCGGTTTCTTCACTCTTCTATCTTGTTCTACTCTCAAGAATGTCGACCCTTTTCTTTAGTCGATATTTATTAAAGATGGCCCATCATGTATTCGGAAAAGATAAAAACAATCGCTTCGGGACAGAAGTATTATCTCCTATCTGTACTACTTCGGACCCCTGGAAAACTGGACTTTTGAAACATTTAGTAAGACAACGGCTCACTTAACCGTCCAGCAGAATAATTTTTTCATTAATCCTTCACATCGGAACGAAGAGACCAGCTAACCGAGCCCTCAAGCAACCAATACGCTACGTATAGTTATAGAGTGATGCATATAGTCACATTCTGATGCCCGATAGCTTAAAGCTAAAGTCAAAACAAGACATGCAGTCAGGTGTTCAAGTAGTGCCCCATCGAATACCCTCAGCGAAAACGCTGCTTGCTTATCAATAGTCAAGCATTGAGAAGCCCCATCCAAACACTTAACTTTAGTCCTCATTTGTTTTCTTTTTACTTATGAAGATCAGAAAAAGAACGCCTCTAGAGCACGAGGGAGAACATCTTGACATTGTACTGACGTGTGTAGAGGAGGTTTCAGGCCAAAGTTTCAGCTGTGGCGAGTTCGATCGGCCTGTGCAATTAACTTACGGCTGATTGTATTTTAGCAGTTTGATAAAAATTGCTTTATCCGAATAGATTTAATTTTCAGCGGTTTCTAGACTGATCGATTTGTGATTAACGCCCGATAACCAACCCAAAGTGGGAGATCAAATACCAAGGATTGCCTCTCCGGATTAGTAAAATTTAATGTGGTTAAAGTTCCTGGAAAGAAACTGGCTAATCGAATCTGCTCTAACGCGAATTGTTTCATTGTTACTCTTTTTAAACTTTGAGCATCCCATTATTATCGGGTGTCATCTAGCGTCAAGGAGCAGAAATTTCCCTCATTTCTAGTTCGTTCTAGTTCACGAGAGCATTAACTACAAAACGTTTCAGGATCTTCCAATAAAATATCTCTAACCGTGACTTCAGCTAAACGTGTTTGAGCGTCGAGATAATGGGCGTGTTCGTATGGGTCGCTAGAGCCGATCTAAGCCAAGCCCAGGCGACTAGACTTGTTCGAAAATGCAGACAGGAACTTTGGCTTCGTTACCTTGAATCGCGTTGCAAGTGCTAGACGCAGCCAGATTATGAATTAAATGAACCGACTGTATCTCCATTTTACGGAGTACGACTAAGTTCATAGATGTTTTGTGAGTAATCGGCTAAGCATCAACGCCTGGAACTTGAATCAACAAGTCGAAGCCAGCACATCCGCCTAAAGTTTCAGATAAGTCAAGCCTCCAAGGCTTAATTTTGCTGCCCAATCGAATGCATCCTAAATACAGTACATGGTTTTTGCGAATTTAAACACACCCAATTTTAACACTTCCGTCTATTCTCGCTACGAGTTTCTAAACGAAGCTCATAATAGATACTTTTATTGTAGTCACTTGAGCTCCACCTCTAATTTTATCATCGCAAATACATAGAATAAAAGCACTGACTTAGGGCGGGTGGTAAAATATCTTCTGCAAATTTCAAAAGTGGGAAACAACGCGCTGGTTATAATAATAAGAGACACATTCGAAGCCGTGCAAGCCGCAACGTATTTGGAACGTTTCGCATTTTGTGCTTACGTAGGTCGAGGAGTTATGATGCCGTGAGTTGTTCTAACATTAAGTATAGGCATATTTAACGACATGCCTCTCCAGCGGGCATAAGATATTCCCAATGCAATTGGGGTAATTTAGCTTGATTCGCCTGAACTTCGCTGCGGGGAGTAACGCTCCCACGGGGAGACTCCATAATTTAAAAACAGTCACAGTTTATCATTCACACCCGATATTCCTACCAATGATGCTTCTTTTTTCTGTATTTTTTCTTTGATAACTTGTTCCCATCCCCATTGATCGTGTATGGACACACCTTCGTGCATAGATTCCACGTTTATTTCAGGATACTACACATCGCTTTCATTTTCTGTCTTGAAATACCGCAATTGTGTCTAGGGAAGTTTAAACAAAGTCTTTATTTTCTCACTTTAACTACATGTATGTAGTGAGTCAGAAAAGTGTAGACAAGTATTGTTATAATATGCATAATAACATTTCTTAATAACCAATTAAATTAATAGTTTTCAGTTCTGCGTAATAACATATGTGACGTTTCGGAAATTAATTATTGAAATTTTTTAATACTGACCAAAAACTTTTTTTCTCCATCATTGTGCAAACAGAGATCAGGACTCGGGTATGTGGAGCATCCTGAAGCCTGATGGACCAATCACTCAAGTGTTTCTACTCTAAAAGTTAAATTGAAGCAGCGTCACCTCTGAAAGTCCTCGTACGAGGTCCAGGTAGCATTATTCACGCCACCAATCTTGTGCAGAGGTGATATACCCTTCCGAGATTAACGTGAGAGCCAACAGCGAATTATCTCCACATTACACGTAACCCCTTACGGCTGGCTCATCTGGTATTATTAGGAAGTATGATTGTAGGAAATTTTTGCACTTAACAACTTCAATGCTAGTGGCGATTTGAATATGACGGGGCTTTTTGTATGTTGAAGCTGTGAGAATATTTCAATGCAATTTCGACACTGGCATTTCTATCGGGAGTCGAACTTCACAAGTGTTGTCCTAGAATATGGTTACAATTTGCTCATTTACAGTCGTGGTAATTCCTTTCAGAATATGCCAAACAGATGTTGGATTGAGTACATTTGAAGGAAGGCAAGTCTTTTGTGATAATTCAATTCTTACATGCCTTGAATTTTAACAGTAAACAATATCTGGATAGCCTCCAGGCGCTCTTTATTTTTTTTCGTTTGCTCGATATCCAAAGAAATGAACAGTATTCTATTCGATGCAGTACCAGTTGTTTCGATAGGGTGAATATTATGCCTGCCTCTCGTGACAAAAAAATTAGAAGCAGCCATCAGCTCCATTTCTTGCCTGTTGTTATAGCTCTAGCCACATGAGCCTTTATAGTGGCAATATCTGGCATTTTCACTAAAAGGTGCATAAACATTTTCTTCTTTCGATTTGACTCGTACCAATAAGTCATGAGTTTTTCCCTTTGGAAGTATATCTCACAAGAAATTGTTTGTGCTACATGCAGTCAAGACACAGACAGGTAAGACTCGCAGTGAACGCTAAGAGTGGATATATGAAAATGATAAAATTTAACATAATGATATAACTGATATTTTGTTTATGTTTTGTTGAAAAAGGTCATAAACTTTTTGTGCTGAGATTTTTTACTAAATTTACCTACACTCCCTTTCCATCAATCAAATTAAACAAAAAAATTGACGCAGTTTGACACAAAATAAGGCAAAACCGAAACTTTCGTCCAGACAGTAGCACAGCTAAAAGTAACCTTTTATTACCACAGAAATTATATGCTGAGCATTCACCTGCACGAGACAACAGCGTTAGTCACCAAAGGCATGAAATCGAAAAAAAAGCAGAAAAGCAGAGCGCCAGAGTGAAGCAACCCTACAAATTATTATACCAACTAGTGGCCCGTGCCGTCATTATAAATGACGGCAAAAAATTAACACTTCACCAAAACCCCCGCCGTCTTTTGGGCTTCCTCATTTTTCCCCTATCTAATACTGAAGAAAAAGATTCCAAGGTACCCAACTTTTTTTTTTGCCCTTTGAAATCTGAATTTTCTCCTATCTTAATAGTTCTATTTTTCCCCTATCATATACTAAAGAAAAAGATTCCAAGGTACCCAACTTTTTTTTTTTTCGCCGAAGAAAAAGATTGCAAGGTACCCCACTTTTTTTACATTTTGAAATCTGAATTTTCTCCTATCTTATTCCCATAGAGCGTGACAGAAAAGATATAAATGTATAAATAAATAAATAAAAACACGACGTGAATTATTGTATAGTACTGATGCCAAATAATTGATCGGTTTCTCGTACCAACAGCAATACTTAAAACATCATTAATTACATCTACCTAGTGATCTGTATAGAATTAAATGCCACTTGGGTTTGCGGTAGTTTAAATAAGATAGCTGGCAATAGACGAACCAACAAGCCCATTCTCAGGGTGCAGCTGAGGTCTGGGCTCCGGCCCTCTCTGAGCTATTTTTGGAATATGAAATTGAAAGAAAAAATATAATTTCTAAGAGAAAACCGAAGTCAGTGGCATGACTGCGCAAGTAATTATGATTAGTTGCAGTAGATTGGTGAGCATTCTGAGACGTTGTGTAAGACTGATAGTCTGTCAAAGGTTGCATTCTAGGAAATATGCTCATTATTCTAGGAAGTGGCTACGAAAAAATCACCAGCTGAAGGAAGAAGGATCGACCCTTCGAGAGGGTTTTCCGTAAGCTCGCAGACTGGTCGGGGTCGGTCCGTAATAATTTTCTAATAGCCTCAATGGCCACAATGGGTCCGATTTATCGCGCTAAGTGTACAGCAGGCCGGTCGATGGCCTCCCTGTTACCGCTTTCAATAACTACTGACGGCTCTTTTTATATAAGAAGACTAATGGAAGATCGACTTCCTACTGAATATGATGGCAACTCTCGGTGAGATGTGGCGAGACTTTTTCTACATGAGTGCATAAGAGGCGTCTTGCACAAAGCGCAGTAATTTTTTTTTTTTTTAATTAGGAGGCACTTTTCGGTGTTCAGTGGTGACCTTATGCTTTAATCATATTTTCCATATCTCACTTAAATCAACAGCACTGGTCTACAAAAATAGTTTTGTTTGCTGTCTCTGGCTACGAGTTTGAGAATTGTTAGCTAATTTACGATTAAATTCTGATTTTAGGCGTGCGACTGAGACTTAACTCGCACCTCAGGTGTTTTAAACATTCGTGCTTAACATTCTCACAGGAATAACTTTATATGAAACGTCTACACATGACCACAGCGGGCGTTCTACTGGAATAACGCGGATGGAATACAAAAAATAACACGGATGGAATACAAGAAATAACACGGATGGAATACAAGAAATAACACGGATGGAATGCAAGAAATAACACGGATGGAATACAAGAAATAACACGGATGGAATGCAAGAAACAGCAGGGGGAGATTAGTTGAAAATGGGCGCGTGATAGACCAAACCGAACTTCAGGTCTGGAATCACAAATTAAAACTTACATGGATACTATTTAGATAGAAAAGACAGCTGGCAGTAGACGGACCAAAAGGCCCATTCTGGAAGAGAACCAAGACTCACGCTCCGGTCCTCCATGAGCTATTGAGCCTATTGTTGTGGAAAAAAAAAAGAAAAAAGAAATCAGACGCCTAAGCGAAAACCTCAACTAAGGGAGTGATTGGTCATGAATAATTACATCAGATCCCGGGGGTTTTGAGACGTTAGGGTAAATGGGATGGGAAAAAGAATGGGACAAATACCCTCTAGAAAAGTTAAGCGTTAGGATTTAATGAGCCCTGGAGAAGGAGTTCGAAGTTTCAGTGGATGGTACTCTCATGTTTGTCTAAACGATTTTTGAACGTGTTGACTGCCTCTGTTTCGATAATTTCCGAAGTCTATTCCACATGTTCATTATGAAGCGCGAAAAAACTGCTGACTTAACTTCGCTCTTCGATGTTGTTAGAGTTTTCGTCCGTGGTTTCGAAGACGATCATCAGCGTCTCTGTAGAAGAGTCTCGTTGTAGGAATATCGCTCAAGCCATTCAAGTACTTGAATGCGTGTGTATTAGTTGCGCGCTGAGTCGTCTTTGCTCAAGAGAGATGAGTCCAAGCTCCTGAAGGCGACGCACATATGGCTTCTTGCGCAACTAGGGTGATCAATTTTGTTGCTTTCTATTTTATCCTCCCTGTAATCGAGGCGACAAAAATTGAACAGTAAACTCTAAGAGTGCGCTCACTAGTACTTTACATAAAAGAAGGATTATGCCCTTAGATTTGTACTCAAAATTCCTTGCAAAATTCCTGCCATTTTTATTTTCTTATCTACTTGCAAACCGGACTTTAGGTCGATTGTGAGAGTAATTCTTAAGTGACGTTGCTGAGTGACCTATGCCATCTCCGTGCCGTTCATCTTTAGTCGGGCTGGGATGTCGTTCGGTCCAATGTGCATTACGGAACATTTATTGACATTGAAGTTCATCCGCCAAGTTATGGTCCATTCCATGAGGCGGTAGAGGTCGTGCTGGAGCTCTTTTTTGTCGCTGCTCGATACGACGCAATGACAGAGATTATTGTGAGCATTTTACCCGGGAAATACTTATGAATCGAAGTAATGTGACAATCAGTGGTTTCAGCTGGATGGAGTGGTTTGCCACACTTTGCTCCAGACTCTTACAAAACGCGCTCAGAAATTTCCGTAGCGAGTGCTATCTTTGCATGGCGACCAAGAATGACCTCAAAGCTCCTAAGATACCCACCCTTGTCATTTCTTCTTAGCTGGGTATGTGACATTAAAAACCGCCGTATGCGGCACAGCCTGCTAAAGCACGCACCACCATCTGGACAAAACACAACCTTTCCACGTTGCTGCTCGCTAGCAACTAGCTAAGGAACAGAGGCAGTTAGATACGGGCGCACAGACACACGTATGATACATTCTGATGTTCCCAATACACCCACCGTTCCTCCACGCTGCAACTGGCAGTAATCGCATGCACGCACCAACATTCCAGGCACAATTCCAGAACTCAAGGCTGGACTCAAGCTTATGGATATCGAGCCGCACATCTGTCGGAGAGTTATCTGTAATTTCAAAGAGCTCATGAATGTATGCTGACTCAATAACAGGGGACACAAGGGCGACATTGTGTCCCATATTTAAGTGCGAGATATTACGCACTAGAAATGTTGAAAGATAAATAATGTCTATAAAATGTTTTGTTCATTTATCACCTTTGAAATTAAGTTGCCTCAGTGAATAATATTATTCTTCTCTGAAAAATTAAAAAAGGGCTTCCAAGGAGATGATTGATCTCTAGTTGATATAATCCAAAGCTCCAAGCAAAGACGTTTAGTTGCAAGGTTCAAAGAAAAAACTTTTTTACCTATTATTATACACATGTACTACACACAAAGAGAACTCTCTTGTTAACCCTAGAAAAATCAGGGTTGCTGCAGAAAAATACAACCGTGATACTGTTTCTGGGCACCAACACGGCGGCTTTTCTTTGCAAGCGTAGATACTAAATAATTCAGCCAGAAACACTTTGATTTCCGAGGCTCAGACTGCTAGTATGTGCTACTCTATTTATATCTAAGGCACTCTGAGTGGGCATATCTCCGCCAAGCAAGGCACTGGTAACGAAAAATTCAAATTGGTCCTGAAACAAAGATTTCCTCTTTAGCATCACAAAATTGCATCATTTACCAATCTTGAAAGCAAAAACCGCTTCTGTAATATTCTTCAAAATTCATCCGTAGCTTTTTGAGTTGTGTTCAGACAACATTAGTCAAGTACACTGAGGAACAAGCCGATCATCGCCAAACTTTGGTCATTTGTGTCTTTTACCATTTGTAACAATTGTAAATTTCATGAAGATCTGTTTATAACTTTATGAGTTATGATACTGACAAACATAAAACAAACAAGCGAACAAACAGAGCAACCAAAAAAATTGATCACTTGCTCCTAGTAGCCTAACAACCAAACAATCCCTGTAAATTTCATAAAGATTCGCTTGGAACTTTCTGAATTAACTTGGTAACAGACAGATAATCCAACAAACTCGACCAAAATATAACTTCTTTGACGGAAGTAACTACAGAGTCACACTCCGAAGTCAATGTCCTCCGCCAAGTAACTCAATACTAGAAAAACTAAGGATAAACAGGCAAAGGAACCGACTAACGGACCATCACGAAAATTTAACCATCTGTCTCATGCATTGCTAGCTAACAGTTCCTGTTAGTTGCATGGAGCTTCGGCCATAATCTCTAAATTATGTTGCTAGCAGACAGACAGCTAAAATGAGGGAGTAAAATAACAGTTATTTAAAAATAAGGTTATTTTTACTCCCTGGGTAGAATACAGATAAACCTCGTGAAAAAAAATAACCGTGTTGGCGAAGGCAATGAAAACGTCTTTTCTCTGATCCTCAGAAGAAAACATGCTTGGCTCACTCGCTCTGTTTTTACGAATGCAAAAGTGACTGCTATAGGAGAGTTATCTTTTGACATATAATAACAAAAGTGAACTAGAGCACTCTGAGAGCGCATACCTCCTCCAAGCGAGGCAACGGTAGCAAAAAATTCAAATTGACTCTGAAACCATAATTTTCGTTTTATTAACTCCAAAAATCAAATTATTTGTGCCTTTTGTTAGTAATAACAGCTTGTGCAATTTTCTTGAAGATCCGTTCGTAACTTTTTGACTTATACTGTTAACAAACGTTATGACAAACATGAGTCAAACATACAAACGAGCCAACTGATCTGTACCAAAATTTAATCATTTATGTCTTTTAACATTACTAATATTTCCTATAAATTTCATAGAGATCCATTCATTATTTTTCGAGTTATTGGGCTAACAAGCACAAAATTATAAACAGTGACAAACAAGCGAACGACCAAATGGATCATTACCAAAATTTGATCATTCACTCTTTGTTATATACCTAACAACTCATGTTAATTTTATAATAATCCATTGGTAACTTTTTGAGTTATGGCATTAAGAATAATGAGGCAGACAAACAAACAAACGGATGAATATATCTTCATCAAAAGTTAATCATCTGTTCCTCCTAACATACCTAACAATCACTGTGAGTTTCGTCTAAATCTGTTAATAACTTTTTGAGTTATCTTAGTGGCAGACAGACAACCAGACAGACAGACAAACACGACGGAAACATCACCTCCTTGGCGGAGGTAATTACTGTATTTGAATACACGAGGAACAAACCTTATTACGACTTTCGAAGTTCGACTCTCGGGCTTCATTTCCGAATAGCTGAAACCAAGGGGTAATATGTATATCACGTAGCATAATGCCGAGACCACACTATATAACTGCACGCTCAACTAAAGAGCGGAGGGTTCAGTTCGGACTTCGTCCCTATTTCGCACAGTGCAAGTAGGTATCCAAGATACCCGTGGAAAGTACCTAACCTGTTCTTTCATGCTGCTACATAGCCGCTACACTGCATATACATAGTTCTATTTCAATTAGAGAAGTAAAGTAACTCATAAAAGAAACAGTTCATTTGAAGGACGTGAAAACCGAATGTCTGTTGATACGTTGAGTTTGCGGCTGTATACTGTGGCCTCGGCATAACGTGGTACCAACCGTGGCAGCAACATTGTCAGTTCAGTTAGCGAATTCTTCATCAGCAAAAGACTGTGACCATCTCTGCGAGTACGTACTGTATAAATGAAACTTATCCGTACTAATTTACCTAGCTGCTCGCTCTCTCCCTCATCACATGAGGGCCAAAAATAACTGCAATGGAAATAACGTACAAGTAGCATCTTTGCTGCCTCTGTGAAGTACTCCTGTCATCATCAATATCTGATTTTAAAATTTAAGCAAAGTAACCGCCTCCTTGTCGTTCAGCAGGGGAGTTTTCTCTGATTTAATCCTCTACGTCGGCACGGATGGACAAACTAAGCAAACAACCAACCAACCAACAAATGTAAATTCTGCATTATTATTAGTCACATTAAATTTTTAAAAAGGCGTTAATTTCATCTAATTTCGTACTCTGGTGTAAGGTGCCTTTTGGAGCAAAAATATTGGTGTTGAAAATGTGGCACAATGCTACACGGCGAAAAATGTGGCACAATAGTACAAGACAAAAAATGTGGCACAATGGTACACGGCGAAAAATGTGGCACAATGGTACACTATGAAAAAGTGGCACAATGGTACACGACGAAAAAGTTGGCACAATGGTACACGGTGAAATATGTGGCAGAATAGTGCACGATGAAAAATGTAGTACAATGGTACCAACACGGAGAAAAATGTCTCACAATAGTACACGACGAAAAGTGTGGCACAATGGTACGCGACAAAAAAAAAGATCACAACGCTGGCACAATGGCGTTCATGCACTTAAAAAAATGGTCCATGCCCTACTCTGACACCCGGTAAAAAAATACAGTATATGCGGCAGCAGCCATAACAGCTACTCTTAATGTTTCCCTAGCACACAAAGAGTAACTCCAGCAGCACAGCTGGAGCTCTCGTAACTCTAATAATGAGTAGAACAGAAAACGGTCCAATTGCGGGTTCAATGCTAGACGGTGCAGCCAAGCACTGCCTGCAGCACTAAATGCTATTCTCGAGCCCATCAATATCGGGCAGAGGAAAGAATCATCGACACGGCAATTGATCCCGAGAATGTGATGATGTTTTGCACGACAGTAGCTACCTATGCGGCCTCCAGCATCGGAGTCCGATAATCCATGCAGTGTGAGTGTGGCTTACTTATGATTCCGTTCTGGGGTCCCAAAGCTTCGTGCTGCCTCAGTCCCGCTCCAGGTGTTCTCTAAGAAAGACTTTGGAGTGAGCTAGTCGGTGGCACAAGCTGTAATTTTGCTATTAAATCCCACAAGTTGCCCCACATTAACCCACAAGTTAACAATTAGAAAGCGCAGTCCGCTGCAGGTGTTTTTTGGAGTGAGCTTATTGTTGGTGGAATCTGCAGCTTTGCTCTTTGAAATCGCAACTTGCTTCCATTTCGCTTCTGCTGCTGAGAGCATGACATTGTCAGCAAAGGCTCTAAACCAGTAGTAATTACTTGTATCCGGTTATGATTTCACAACAAGTGATATGCATAACTCGCAAAATATTAGAACTGAAGTTGTCATGGTAGACCAATATTTTTGTAGTAAAGCCACAACAGAACTTGCCTCTGGTTCACTTTCACTTTTGGTTCCGCGTGAAAACAGGATTGAGCAGTGAGCTTGTTCTTGCTATGATTTAACTGTCTTCATCAGGCCCTTACAGCTTCTACTAGCTTCTACTAATCAACTAACCGGCTCAGATTCACTTGTGTTGCGCCTCAAAAATGATCACTACAATGGGAATGTCTGTTACTCTTGGATGAAACAACCTCAAGATATCCCAGCTCTTACTGTTGACCAACCTTAACATGGATAACACAGTGGCAGATCTCATTAAAGGAAAATTACCTTCAAAAATCAGCCAAAAGTTGATTCCTTCTGTGACCGAACGACTATCTACCCCTACCTCTCTGGACAGTCGGGCACTTCCTTCTTCGAAACTAAAACCTCTATTTTCGTTTCTCAAACAATTGAGAGCCGCAGTTCTTATTATCATGGCTTTGACGGGCATCCCAGGTTTCTACCTTTCCTACCATATGCTCATTAAACCGAATCTGCAGGCTCTGGAAGCAGAATTCGAGCCAGCATCTTGCGCAGTGGTGCACTCGATGGTGCGATTAGGTCGAAGAAACTGCAGCTGGAGTTCCTGCATCGA
>LQNS02278155.1:1779245-1790395 GCA_001587735.2 Parhyale hawaiensis
ACTTTTTTTTACATTTTAAAATCTGAATTTTCTCCTATCTTATTCCCATAGAGCGTGACAGGAAAGATATAAATATATAAATAAATAAATAAAAACACGACGTGAATTATTATATAGTAAGATTCTTCTTTCAAATTAGCTCCTGCAAGAAGAACATAAACTTTTAGAAGGATTTTTTTCGTTCAAGACCTTTATTGAAATACTTGCTACCGTCAAGAACACGGCCTTATATACTGATCAAGAAATATACGAATGCTTGCACTCTGAGGGGCACTGAATGTAAGCTTAGTAGGTATGCTTTTTGTGGTACTTACTTATTTCTTATAATCTAAAAAAGATTCATCAAAATTTTTCAAATATAAACGTATCCTCGTACATGAGGTCTGAAAACCCCAGATCTGGATGGAAAACCACAGCTATTGGAGTCCAATCTTTCAAGGTCTTAACTGTAACCCTTATATTGAGATCATCACCATACGAGCCCCATTTAGGTCTTACCGCTGGTTCACCATTGCCAAAATTACGGTAATCCTGATTCAGTAATGAAACGCATTTCGGCCACGGAAAATTCAGAGACCCGCTGGCAAGTAATGATCCAAAATATAAACTAGCAAAAGTAATGGGCTCCACAAACCGAAAGTAAACTTGTAGATATATTACAAATCCTGACTACAGTATAACTCCATAGATTTCCTGTGATCTAGCAACTTGAGTGAGCTCTAGTTCAACCCGAAAGCGGCTTACGCTGCAAAGAGGTAAATATAAGACAAAAAGAACGTTTGAACGAGTAAAATAGTCCAATATCCGTAGATCCTTGCGGCTTGAGTATTGATAATGGCGGGTGCACACTTACGCAAAAGTTACTCAGTCTGCTTTTTCACTTTGGGGACACGTTGCCCCGACCACAACTTACGGTGTTTGAACACCGCTCTAAAACGATGCGTCACTGCACCTTTACACAAGACAGAAATTGGAGGTTTACTCCAAGCTTAATCATTGCCGCTTGTCATACGTAAAAACTACGCGATACGGCTCATATTTTAGACATTCATCTTAGTGGTAGAGCCCGGCGCCAGTCGAAGCCTTAATTGTTCGCGGTAAAATAATCGGATGTGGAAATGTGTGGAGGTGCAACTTTTGCGTAGTGTGTACCCGCCTTAAGTCCTTCAATGAAACTTACGTCTCGTAGACTACTGTTGCTGCTAGAATTTTTGTTTACGATTGTTTTAAGTGAGAAAGTGAGGGACCACGAATATTGCTTTCTTTATTGTATTACCTACCTCCGCCAAAGAGCTTATGGTTCTGCCGCGATATCTATGTATGTCTGTAAGCAAAATAATGTAAAAAGCTATGGACGGACCTTAATCAAATTTACAGGAACTAATAGGCACGTCACAAGGAACAGATGACTCAATTTTAGTGCAGATCAACAAGTCCGTTTGACTATTTGTCTCTTTGTCCAGAATTTGATTATTTAGTATTGCTCTTCTTTGCGGAGGTCTGTGGTCACAGAGTGCTTGTCTAGTTGTGTACAAACCATGCATGTCAATGAGTACTTTATGGCGATGACACACGCTAGTCAAAAGAACGAGTATCGTTATATTTTTGTCCGAACATTATATGGAACTCTTGTAAACACAGCTTTAAGATTGCCAAGAAATGGTGTAAAAATGTTTACCGTCAGTTCTGTTCACTTCGCAAGTGCCGTTAGTTAACTTTCGGACATATCATTATATTTGGAGGGAATATAACTCAAAGATCTTTGCAATTGTGTGCAATTTAAACGGGCACATCAACACATTCGAACGAAAAGATGACGCTACTCGTTCTTTTGACTATTATAGTGTGTGGCATCGACATTAGAAGTGCATGAGTAAAGGCGTCTTTTTGTGACCACCGCGCGGACGATTCCCCCTGATCGCTCATGATTCGCACGTTTTGATGACCGCATTTTGACGTGATTCTGATAGCAATCATCCGTGATCAGTAGTGAGAATTGATCGCAGCGTGATTTCCTCCGCAGGCTAATCATGCGTGATCAAAGAGTGATTCCAGCCGTTGGACAAGTAAAAATTCAAAATTGGAATTGCACGGTCGCGATGTTTTCTTATATTTAGGAATAAATTGAATGATGCTATCATGATTGTTTGTAATATTGAAGTTTCAAAATTATAGTTTCCTTAGTTTTGCGCCTGTGTATGTTCCAAGTTCTTTAAATACCGCTAGTTCAGTTATGCATTGGCTTCAAAATAAATAAAGGCTCATAATAAATCCATTCCCCACCATTTTCCTTGAAAATACACTAAAAATATATTTATCGAAAACAGACATGGCGTCCCTGGTTTGTTTACAAAACCGTTGACCGTTCTTGTGCTTTTCAGTGATCACGATGATCATGACTACGGTGATTCTGATCGCAAGCGTGGCCACAAAAAAAACGCCTTAAGGAAATTCTCTGTCACTATCAGCATGTTACACCGTTGTATAAGTTTGTAAACGATGCGTTAGGTAAACTACGAATAGTAAAGTTGGATGAAAACGCATTAACACTGACGTATACTGTCCATTAACTTCTCTGAACCCTATTAATAGTACTATGCTTAAAGGGAACGATACACGAGTCTAAAGAACAAGTTTACTCATCTCCGCATCCAAATGCGCTGCAGTGTTCTTTCTGAATGGCATAAAATTGCAAGGAATTTCTGGTTCTAATTATCTCCAACTATAAAGAGATGTTCGAAACTTTCACTAACGATACGTGCTGAGCAAGCTGGCATGAAGGCTAATATTTTAAGCCCCTCTTTTTTTGGTAAACTCAGCGCTGTGTTTACATGGATTGAGCAAAAGCTTTCGAACGATTAGCTAATGCAACTCATTCATTCGAGTCAAAATCTTAAGAAACTCGTCCAAATGCCCGGAATATTCTACGCAAAATATTTCTGCAAACTGACTCAGACGGTAAATTGGCTTTGAGCTCTGATGAGAAAACCGTTGTTGCCATGGTAACAAGCTCAACAGCAAGATAAAAATAAATATTCTTACTCCTATTCTTACTATACTTAACAGTACCTAAAAGTCCATGATCAAATGTCCCAAAACTAATCAGCTGTCGCAACATCAAGAATGAATTCACCAACATCCTTGATACCACTTGCGGTTTCTTTACAACCTTTCAGCCATTTGACCAGCGAATAGCAATGAGCAATGTACAAATTCTGGTAAATGTTTGAGTTTGTACGCTCACTGACGTCAGTTCAATGGTGAGAACTCGTTCATTCCACTATCGTGTGCACTCGCTTTTCCGGGAAATAAAAGTATACTTTCCGCTCTAGCAGGCCAAATTTTTGTAAGAATTCTGTATTTTGAGACCTTGTAAAGCACGCTCCATGACAAGCACGAAGATCTCGTGCAAAAATATAAGCGTATTATTGGATACGTACGAAGAGTTCCAGGCGGGCGTGGAGTGGAAATTTATTTATACTTTGTTCTTTAAATATATTCTGAGAGCTAATATTTTGCATAATAATAATAACTTTGTCCTTTCATGAATACTTCTGAAAACCATGCCATGGTCGGTCGTCCGAATTATTATTGCAGTGTTCATCTCTTTGTATTTTGGCGTAAGCAAGTAAGTTATAATGTTTTGCTTGCCTTTTATAAGTTGTCTCATCAATGAATATTGATTATATTATCATAACGCTTTGTTGTTTTATTTACCTTCACAATTTTTCATCCAGATATTACTACGGAACTTTATTATCTCATTAGGTAGAGATTGCCAAGTTGCACTGTGCACATAGAATTGCCTTATTTTTCACAATTTACCCCAAGATATAAAGTGTGAGGTGTGTTGCAATCACAGTTTGAGAGATACACCGGTGACCCAGCCAGTCGCAATCATAGCTCAAATGACGACTACGACACGGGTTACGGCGATGTAGTTCACCGAGCACAAGCGTCTATTTTGAATAAAAGGAGCACAAAATTCATTCAAACACGCAACAAATAAGCTTCAAGTAAATCAGATCAGTTACTTGAAATTTACACTCACAATGTTTCGAACAAAATAGAATTTCATTGTCCTTGAGCTTACACCGCTCGTCGGTAGATGGCGCTCTCGCAATCCCTATTCTGGTTACGGTAGCCCTTTTTCAGATTGCGGTAGTCCGGTTCCGGCGTGATTGCGACACACCCCACGGCGAACGACCACATACTATGCGTCATCGTTTTCTGTTGCTGTCTACATCTGGAAGCGACTCTTGTTCGAATGAATGACGCCACGCTTTCAGTTATTAAATAGTTTCTTTACATTTTTGTAAAGATTTTGCGTCTGTTTGAAGTAATTTTCGTAGCCCATGCTCTTATAACCTAATTTCAAGTAGAGCAGCCCATTTCTCGACCTTTTGCAGCCTGATCAACCGATAGAGGTGAAAGGTGAAATCGAAATCATCTTATTGCAATCAGTGTTCTTTCGAAACAAACATGGCGTCCTTCGTGCACTTACAACATTTTCAGGCTTTGTAGTTAGTCCGTGAGCGGGCTGAATGGGCTCACTTTGCATCCCCCCCCCAAACGAAAGTACATGTAATTGGTAGTAGGTGGCCTATATTTTCACTTTTTCTATGCTATCATTGAACATATTGGGACGCAGTGCTATGTTTTTACTATTCCTAGGACGTTGGAATTGGGAGTGACCCTCAATATTGCTACCGCTATTTTGGGGGTGGAGGAGACCTAAATTGACATAAATCTGGACTGGGTGGTCATATAGGAAAGTGAATGACCCATCAAAATGTTTGTCTTGAACTTCTCTATAAGTGGAATCAGGTAGTATGCAAACTTTGCTCATAATTAAGTCGACAGAGGTAAAAAGGTCACTGACTTTTGTGAATATTCAAAATCTGACAACTGTGGGTAAAAATGCTTCCAGAAGCACTGAAATTGGGAACAATTCAGCTAGGAGCCTTCAGAATGCCTCAAAGACATCATTTTGTATATTTAGTCCGCAATATGGAATTATTTTCCAAACTAACGACTTTATGTTTAACGAAAAAAGGTCAAAGTTTGAAAATACACAGAAAACACTGGATTTTCTAGCGGTAAAGTTATGAATATTTATGAGCAGCATATGCAATAATAAATCAGCAACAGTAACGAGCTTAGAACTCAAGTAATCATTTGAAATTGTTAGGACCTTGATATACCTCATATTATTCAAATTAGCTTCATACTATAGGTTTAAAAATTTCAAAATCGCATTCCTGGCCACCCAGTTAATTCAGTGATCCGATTACCAATGTCAGGGCATGAATGAGTCATTCACTGAATAAAATCTTCTTCTGGCCACTGTTTCCTTTTTCGTTCTGATTCCCCGTCTAACAATAGAGGCAAAGCAAACTCAGTAGTGGCACCTATTGCCGCTCAGGTAAATTGCACACGAAAGGACAAAAGCCAAGAATGAACATGAAGATGTCGTTGAATCAAATGCCATTCACGATTATTCTCACGTTTGCTTCATGATATTTGGCAGTCCATTCAATAAAACAGTATATAAGCATTGACTGCAATAGGTAAGTAATATTTTTGCCAGTTATGTTGCATGAGAGCTCACTCATAATGAAAGTTAAGTGCCCAATACTTTTTATGTATTGGGTAAATTACCGTAAATAGCAGTGCAGGTATGTGCCAAATCTGCTACTCTGCGAATGTATTATAGTAAACAAGTCAGGTATTTTGTGTGAGCCTTGCATGCCTACAAATCTGTGTAAGCCTATGCACTGTGTATTGGATTGATACATTCATTTATCAACTACGGTTCAACATATGCCAACATAAGTGCGTCAGTGGAATTACTTTCCATGTGCCTCTGGTCGGTGATGTTGCTCTGCACATGAATAATAATAATGGCACTATTGCATAGTGGAAAAGGAAATTTTATCCCTTCAATCAATTAAAGATGAAAAATGTCAAATGTTTACCATAACCTTGGTTTTTATAGGTCCCATTTATCAAACATAACTCACAGGAAAAATACTCTTAATTGGGTCTTCTGCTGATAGCTCCTATTATACCTAATGGACAGGGATTATACTAGTTCTCATCTTTGATGGTTTCAGGTACCGTAGCCTGACATCAGCAGAATACCGTAAAGAAAAAGAAAGGCTATCGCTGAAAGGCTATCAGCACCCGTCAGTAGCAATATTTCTACCATTTACGACTTGCAGTGCGGCAATGAAACTACACTTTGTCCACTTTTCTGATCTGAAAATCCCCTAGAATGATTCAACTGAATCTGCAAAATCAGAAATAACCGATAGTCTCAACAGCTTACGATGGCACATAGCCGTAATGCAATTTGTATACTAATTCCCGAATAGGTACAGTTAAGGGAAAATCAAGGTCACCATCGTGGATGCTTCCGGAGAATCACCAGTAATCTGGACCGCCTGAGGCCCATTAATCCCACCAATGAAATTCAGTCTCGAACACAACGTCGTTGCAACGCAGCTGAAAATATAATATCATAAAAATGACGACGAAAGAGCATTTTTGTTGACTTGTTCGTGATCTGTGAATGCTTAAGAGGATAAATTCTGTATTGATAGGTTCTGTTTACTGAACTTGAATGATGCAGCGCGTTGAGAAAACGGACGAGCTTCATCCTTCGGTCTCCCGCTTCGCCGCTACTGCTTCTATCCACTCAACGCGCCGCGTCCATCAGTTGAGCGAACGCGTTAAGGCAAATGACGTGTGAACTCGACCAAGGAGCGTTCACAGAATGATTTAAGAACGAGACCTAGTATTATTTGTCTAGCTCTCCCAAGCACAGAACCGTATGTCTACCAAAGCAGATGTCAAAATGGTTGCCCACAGAGCAATTTGCTCAGCAACTTTTACTGGAGAAATTTAGGATGTAATTTATATATTCTATTATGAAGGAAGTTAGAATTCAAAGAACTTACCTTTGAGGACGCCATCGACGGGGGCAGGGGAGATGCATTAAGCTAACCCAGTCGGCTAGACTTATCAGAACTTTCAGAAAACAGCGTTGGCTTTACACCTGTAGATTAGGTTTCAGCTAGCTTTGGCAGCAATTCGGTTGTCCTTGAGACTTCTCAAAATCCAATCTAGGTTAGTAAAACCTAGTTTTTAGCGTCTCATGCTCAGTCGGCTTACTTTTAGCTCTTGCTACATGACTCATGGTGGCAACACCGACGCTCCTCTTTGAAGTTTCGGATACGTCAAGTTTATTAGGCTTAGCTTAATTCGCTTTCATATCTACGGTAGCAGCGGACCTTACGTGCTGCACAGTTGTGCTGATGGTCCCGGGAATGATCCCCAATCCCGCTGAGCGATCTTTGTGCAACGCACTCGGCACGCAGAGTCAGCAAATATTCTTGATGCGCATAGCTACCGTGAGGGTACTCACCTTAGGGTAGGAGGGCTCGGGTCGTTGTACCTTCCACTAAATGCGCCATTGTTCTTAGTGACCCGTGTTCGGCTGCAGCTGTACTTACTCATCTGGGGTAAGTTGGCCTATATCTGTCGCACGAACCAGTGGGTGTGGGTTTCCCAGTGGAGAGTGCAGTCAAAGTCGAATTTACCTTTCACATTCCTTGCCAATCAATGGCGTTGTTAGAGTGCTGAGGCGCGCACTACAATTATCTAAACACCATCTTATTAACTTTTCTTTTTGTTTCTAAACCGATTAAGAAATTCAATGAGACTCAGACGAAACCACTCAACTCCCCCTCCCCCCCTCCCAGATTTCTGTCAAATTGAACCCGCCTCCTAATTGAAAGTGTTATTCAAATCGCCGATACTATCCGACACCTAATGTCACAAGTAGCAGCTGTTTGCCTAAAAATATGAATTGTCTTCTAAACATCAGCTGTTTGTCTAAAAATTTATCTCATGTTTTAACATTTGCTTATTCCTACAAATTTACAGCCCACCTGATGAACATCGGCTGGTTGCCCAAACGCATACCCCGTCTTATAACATCATCAGTGTGCCTAAAATGCTGAATTCGGTCGAGAATAATCTACTCGGGGTTACGAATATGACTAGCCAATTGAAAACGCCTGGCTCACATAATAGTCATATTATAATCTTCTGACGCCGTGTCACACTCGTCCGTCATTCGTCCGCACGTTTCGCTGCGTCCTTATTAAAACAATTTCTGTGTATCTGCCCAACATATACCAGCACATCTACCGTCACGTCAGCTGTCTTAACAAGTGCCACAAGTGAAATTTTGGACTCCTCTTTAAAATTTGCAGCCAATTTAAGCTCTACTAGCTGTGCATTTTTTCTTAATTATTATTATTACAGCATAGCAGTAAAAAAAAAATTGGGACAGTTAAAGGGCTCTGACGGCGTCAAGAGACTACAGTGTCCACACAGTTTTATATACCTTTTATATAGATATAATATATACATACATATGTATATTTTTTCTTGAAAGGGGAAAATATTGTAAAAGTCGATTAAAAGCGGTTGAAAAAATTTTGTTGCCCACGGCGCGCGTTTCGCTGTTCATCAGCTCAACAGGTGGGAGCTTCAATCGACTTTTACAATATATATTTATATATATAAAGGCCGTTATTCAATTGGAAATGTTCAGGATTGTCAGACAAGCAGCTGTAAGAGGTTATGTGCATTGTGGAGATAACTCGCTGCTGGCCCACCCCTTGGTCACGGAATCCAGTATCACCCGCACAAAATAGGCTGCGTGTTTAACGCCACCTGGACCTTGTCCGAAGAACTTTACATATATGAAAAATAAGATATCCCTGCTGGCTTCTATTGGCTTACAATAAATACCTATCATTTTCTGATAGGAAACTAAGCTAAAGACTTGCTCGTTTTGACCACTTGAACCAAGTTCCAGGCACGTTAGCCGAGAGCCGATTACGTTAGAGACGGCCGTAGATGAAGCGAACGCGTGATTTAAAAGCTTACAGGAAATTCAAGCTAGTCGGACGCCTCTAGTCTTTATTCCCTATCATAATTTGGGGCTGCCGCGGTGCAGCACAGAAGCTACATAACCGTTTTTGCTTCTGCGACGACGGCCCTCAGTTATGATAGGGTTACAAATGAAAAATACATGCTAATGTAGCGATAAAGAATTGCATATATTTTGGGCATTAAGGTCCGCGTTTTTCAATTCAAATCTCGATCGATGCGGCTGAAAATGTGGGTGAACATCAACCTAAGCTTAATATGACAAGTTCGCAAGTAGCTTCACAATTTAGCTAGTAGCACTCATTAGCTTTAACCTGTGTCAAATATCAGGCGGTCGATCGCGTTGGTTTTGAAACTTTGAATCGTGTTTCAGATGTTAGTCGTAACGTTATTGTTCTACAGATTGTTAAAAACTCCATCAATTTCAATTACGGAGCAGGTCTGAAGGGCCGTCACAAGTGTAATAGAACTGGGTTTAATTAGGAAGAAACTGGATTCCTGTCTAAAATCGTGATATATTAATCCTAATGAGCTATGCTTAACTTGTCTTCGCAGTGCCAACGGCTGTCACCTATTTTCTCTCATCCATTTATAGTATCCAGGCACGTACTGGTGGTAGCTTTTTAGCTAAAACAAGCTTCCTGATTGGCCTGCCCCGATTTTGGAGCTTTTTCTTGCAGTCCTCGCCTCTTTTTCTTCTGAACTCAACTTTCATATATGTTTATAATTCCTGTCAGTAAGCGAAGGGTACGATAGTCCATCAGTAACGTATAATTTAATAAAGATTGTCATAGAGTAAGAACAAAATTATTACAACTTTCTCTCGATGAATGATGTAGAAAATGAGTGAAAAAGAATATCGATAATAAGGTATGCCTGACGATGTACAGAGCTGACATTCTCATGGAATAACAGCACTGCTGAAAGTAATATATATTTTTCCCATCATAAACTGTAAAAAATTCCCTCTTTATACCATGACACTAATGTAAGGTAACTTTGATTCGGCGGTGTTTTTCTAATCTTGCATAAAGTGGACAAATGCAGGAATTGTTTGGCTTGTCATATATATATATATATATATATATAGTCCATTGCTGAATAACCACGACGTCTGATCACATTCAACAGGTTTAAAAAAATTTCAGGCTGGTTAATTGATTCCCTTTCACGGCTCGTTATTGATTACCAAAGATGAAATTATAGGACTTTTGTTTCTTCTTAAATACAGTTGCTTACTTTACCGTGACAATTATTTAAACTAAATACCCAGCTTCAACATCTCACGATCGTAACTTGCTAATTCGATATAGTTTAGTCATTTGCCACTAGAGTCACAAACGTATTCCCCCGCACTGCTGCTATAAGACAAGATCCTACTTTCATTCCAAATATAATATCACGATACATGCGCCAGATGTTGTAACTACTTAATATTTATTTTACAAATTTACACACCTACAATGGGTAACACCTTGACACTTGCAGCTATTCCAGCAATTACCGACGCAGTTCCTCTCCCAATATCCCACAAAAGAAAAATGCCTCAAAATCTTCACAGTTGAAACACTTAGAAGAAATATGGATGAATGCGAAAAGGGAAATGCCTACGCTAACGCGTTCCTCTGGACGTGAACCACGCAGATATTTTATTCTGCTTCTAGAATTTTAGCACCTAGTGTTTTTAGTCTATGTATGTAACTATAGTATGTATATATTCAACAAAAAATCTTTAAATTAGAACCTAGTCTCAAACTCGAAGGAATATGAAATGTGGAGCTTGTCAGACCAGAATTATTGACAACGGAAGAATGTCTGGAGCAGTGGGTTAGGTTCACATCCAGGGCGCGTGTTTAAATATACAATTGGATACCACTTATTGCTAACCTAAGAAAGACATAGGACCATTTGGCACCTCTCGGCGTACTACAGGCCGGTGACTATCGGGCACTCTGAAGTGCGGGTTCTTCACCGACGAGCCTAAGTGGAGGTTCCTGTTAGGAGGTCCAAAGAAGGGCTGCTGGGGACGGTACACTGGGGGCTGGTGAGGAGCAAAGGACGGTGCTGCCTGGATGTGGGGAGGTCTACCAGGCTGGTCTCTGCCATGGTGAACTTGAGGCTCATGCAAGGGCTGAGGTCTGTGTTCCTGAAAATGGGCTGATGGATGTTCGAGGAACTCGGGT
>LQNS02278155.1:1798206-1809506 GCA_001587735.2 Parhyale hawaiensis
TGAGCCCACTTAACCCGCCCACGGACTAACTACAAAGCCTGAAAATGTTGTAAGTGCACGAAGGACGCCATGTTTGTTTCGAAAGAACACTAATTGCAGTAAGATGATTTGGATTTCACCTTTCACCTCTATCCGTTGATCAGGCTGCAAATGATCGAGAAATGGGCTGCTCCACTTGAAATCAGGCTATAAGACAAAGGGATACGAAAATTACTTCAAACAGACGCAAAATCTTTACAAAAATGTAAAGAAACTACATATATAATAACTGAAAGCGTGGCGTCATTCACCCGAACTTGAGTCGCTTCCACGTGTAGACAGCAACAGAAAACGATGACGCATACTACGTGTTCGTTCGCCCTGGGGTGTGTCGCAATCCCGCCGGAACCGGGCTACCGTAGTTTGAAAAAAAGGTTACCGTAACCCGAAAAGTGGTTGCAACAGCGTCAAAATGCGACGAACGGTGTAAGCTCAAGGACAATGAAATTCTATTTTATTCGAAACATTGTCAATGTAAGTTTTAAGTAACTGATCTGATTTACGTATTCTGGTGTATGAAGCTTATTTGTAGGGAATTTGAATGAATTTTGTGCTCCTTTCATTCAAAATAGACGCTTGTGCTCGGTGACCTACATCGCCGTAACCCTTGTAGTCGTTTTGAGCTATGATTGCGACTGGCTGGGTCACCGGTGTAGCACCGGTAGCCCAGAATGGGCCACAAATGCTGATTGCGACACACCCCTGTACGACACGAGTTCTACAAAATGTTCGAATAGGGTAAAGGCACCTCAAGCCTTCACTCCCCCCCCCTCCATTTCCCGTGACCCTCTCCACGGCTCCTAAAGCCGTGGCCTCAGGGAGGTAAGGCCGTCACTGGCACGGCTTTGGCTCTTTTTCCCTATACATCATGTATAAGGAACGGATTTTTTTCTCTGCACTAGGAGTGTTTTATCCTTTTTAATAACATAGTAAACAGTCTGACTGGTAAGTTTAAACAAATCGATTCAGTATCAGCAATTCGACTAAGTAATGAGGGTTTGTCAGTGGACGCTCTGGCTTGGAGTCACGGCATTTGGACTCTTTCCCTTACTTTAGGTTGCTTATCGGGAGTGAAACACCAAGAACAATATCAGTAACGGGGAAGATATATCGTTGCTTCCTGGGTAAGACTGACGGACAGACAGACGAACGGATAGACAGACAGAATTATTATCATCATTTAGGAAAAAATTCGCAACCAGCATCATGCTGTGACATAAAGGTCGTCGAGCACCCACACAGCATATTGCTGGCATTTGAGCAGTGTTTCAATAGGCTAACTTCCATTTACTGTGTCTTCAATTGCTGCTTTTATTTGTAGTAACCTGGTTATAGGAAAATTACGGCAGATAACGCGTTCAATATGCATTTCAAGTTGTTGCAGCACGTATATAAACGCGATGCGATCGATAATAACATTAACTGGGTGACGTACCGGCCAGGAAGCAAATAGCGTAACGTTGCATTCTTTGCTTCCTGGTACCGGCAGACAGAAAGAGCTGAAAATGTCTACCGCTACCTCAGGTAACTTATTACGTAGCGTTGACAGTGCACGCCTCATACAAGATGCTAGGCTCTCTACCGTTATGAGGAGTGATTTAAACTTTTTTTTAGGTAGAAAACACCATCTATTTAACGAGAATAGAAGCAGGGAATGCTAACGAGATGAGGGCATCTGTTACGCATTCGTTTATGAATGAATAGCCAGGCTGAAGATGGCGTTGCCATCAATGTTTAAATTGCATCAGTTACTGCTTGTTTGAATATATCAGCTCTGTAGATGAGTTATTTCCA
Source organism: Parhyale hawaiensis (assembly GCA_001587735.2). Classification (NCBI taxonomy): domain Eukaryota; kingdom Metazoa; phylum Arthropoda; class Malacostraca; order Amphipoda; family Hyalidae; genus Parhyale; species Parhyale hawaiensis. Next base: position 1,800,040 of record LQNS02278155.1, read on the forward strand.
ACAAGTAACATTGTAGTGGATAAAAAATGTTATTTTGTTATCCAATTCATTGCTTTAGAAGAAAAAATTACGCACTTCTTCCAATGTTTCTGGTGATGTACTGTACATTGGCTCGACCCCAATGACGTCACAGTGCACTCCACACACTCCTACCAGTTCTGCGAATTCCTGTCTGTCTTACCCGTTGGGTTATTCCCTGCGGGAGACTTCCGTACAAAACCAGGTCTTGCAGCCAGAATCTCTTGACAGGTTTTTGTAAGGCATAAAAACCAGAGTTTGTTCTAAGGAAAGTCTATACGGCTACACAAACTTTGATCTGGAGCCCGAATTATAAGGTTACATTGAAAGCTTGTTGAACTTAGCCATAGAAATTCAAGCCAGGTACAAATTTATGACTGCAAAAATCTGGATTTATAACTGCACAAAAGGGGCACAGCTGCATGTTAGAACAAACCCTGGCAAAATACCATGAAAAAATTACAGTTCATGTACTCAGCTCGCGCTTTGGTTCCTGTAAGTATAGACTCCAGATACAAGAACGGCTGGTATTTTAACATATCTTTCGGTCGATAAACGGAGGAATTAGCAAGGATGCAAGAAATCGTTCCAGCTCTTTGTGCTACGTACGAGGAATAAAGGAAATAGTGGGAACCCATTCTAAGAGTTAAAGCTAATTCTGGATAAAAACTAGGCACGTTAGTATGGTAGCGATGGCAAATCGAACACATGAGGGTCAATCTAGATTAAGATTCGAAGTGGTAAATCAAGAATGCTGTTCATGTACGCTAATTCACTTATGTTTACGGTTCCTACAGCTCGTATATGTTACGGAGTAACAATGACTTCATGATAGTTTCAGACATAATCGATGAAAAAATAACACATGAGGCGAGTTGTAATCAGCATTCTGGGTTACCCCTACTAAACCGGCGACCCAGCCAGTCGCAACTCGTGTCGCAATCATATACTGTAGCTCAAATGACGAATGCGACACGGGTTGCGGTTACACAAGTCACCGCTCAAAAATATCAATAACAAATAAAGGAAACGCCAAAATTATGCAAATGAGCAATGAGTAAACACCGCAGCCTTAGAATAAGCAAATAAGTTTATTTGTTTGAAGCTTGCGTCGATAATATTACAATAAACACTGATATTCATTACTGTTAAGCTAACACCGCTCATCGATAGATGGCGCTCCCATAACCTCTTTTCGTGTTACGGTAACCTTTTTCCAAGTTGCGGTAGCCCGATTTGGGCGTAATTACAACAAACCTCCGAAACTCCCACCAACGGGTCAAAGCCGACGCACCCGTCTGGAGTTTCCAACAAGTCAAGGCTTGTAGGCTCAATTTTAGCACCCAGTCGAACATGCCTTTACTCACTTCAAGCTTCAGAGTTGACACGTTGCTCATTTGTTCATATTTATTTATTGATTTGTCTCCCCTTTATTTGAAATGGATATTTCTGAGGGGGAACCAGCATCACCGCAAGGCGTCTTGCAATCTTCGTTGCCGCTTTACGGACGATGGCGGCGATAAAATTTTCAAGTGGTGGCATTTTCAGAGTGGCACGGGCATCCCTCAAACTGTGATTGCAACACACCTCGGACTTTATATCTTGGGGTAAATTGTGAAAAATTCGGCAGTTCTACATGCACAGTGCAACTTCGCAATCTCTACCTAAGAAGATAATAAAGTTCTCCTAGAAATATATGGCAGCAAAATTATGTAGGTAAATAAAACCACAAAGCGTTATGATAATATAATCAATTTTCATTGAAGAGAGAACTTATAAAAGGAAGGCAAAACATTATATCTCACTTGCTTACGCTAAAATACAAAGAGATAAACACTACAATAATAATTCAGACGACCGACCTCGGCATAGTCTTCAGAAGTATTAATGAAAGGACAAAGTTATTATTATTATGTAAAATATTAGCTCGCAGAATATATTTAAAGAACAAAGTATACACAAATTTTCACTTGACGTCAGCCTGGAACTCTTCATACGTATCCAATAATACGCATATATTTTTGCACGAGATCTCGTGTTTGTCATGGAACGTGCTTTACAGGGTCTGAATTCTTACAGAAATTTGGCCAGTTAAAACGGAAGGTATACTTTTATTTTCCGGAAAAGCGAGTTCACACGATAGTGGAATGAACGAATCTCACCATTGAATTGACGTCAGTGAGCGTGCAAACTTGAACATTTGCCCAGAATTTCTGCATTGCTCACCGCTATTTGCTGGTCAAATGGCTGAAAGTTTGTAAAGAAACCGCAAGTGGTGTCAAGGACGTTGGTGAATTCATTCTTGATGTCGCAACAGCTCATTAGTTTTGGGACATTTGATCATGGACTTTTAGGTACTGTTAAGTATAGTAAGAATGTGAGCAAGAATATTTATTTTTAGCTTGCTGTTGAGCTTGTTACCATGGCAACGACGGTTTTCTCATCAGAACTCAAAGTCTATTGACCATCTGAGTCAGCTGGCAGAAATATTTTGCGTATAATGTTTCGCGCATTTGGACGAGTTTCTTCAGATTTTGACTCGAATGAATGACTTGCATTAGCTAATCGTTCGAAAGCTTTTGCTCGATCCATGTATACACAGCGCTGAGTTTACAAAAAAAGAAGGGCTTAAAATATTAGCCTTCGTGCCAGCTTGCTCAGCACGTATCGTTAGTGAAAGTTTCGAACATCTCTTTATAGTTGGAGATAATTAGAACCAGAAATTCCTTGCAACTTTATGCCATTCAGAAAGAACACTGCAGCGCATTTGGATGCGGAGATGAGTAAACTTGTTCTTTAGACTCGTGTATCGTCCCCTTTGAGCATAGTACTATTAATAGGGTTCAGAGAAGTCAATGGACAGTATACGTCAGTGTTAATGCGTTTTCATCCAACTTTACTATTCGTAGGTTACCTAACGCATCGTTTACAAGCTTATACAACGGTGTAACATGCTGATAGTGACAGAGAATTTCCTTACTCATGCACTTCTAATCCCGATGCCACACACTATAATAGTCAAAAGAACGAGTAGCGTCATCTTTTCGTTAGTATATGTTGATGTGCCCGTTCAAATAACACACACTTGCAAAGATTTTTGAGTAATAATCCCTCCAGAGATAATGATATGTCCGAAAGTTAACTAACGGCACTTGCGAAGTGAACAGAACTGACGGCAAACATTTTTACACCATTTCTGGGCAATCTTAAAGCTGTGTTTACAAGAGTTCCACATAATGTTCGGACAAAAAGATAAGATACTTGTTCTTTTGACAAGCGTGTTTCATCGCCATAAAGTACTCATTGATATGCATAGTTTGTACACAACTAGACAAGCACTCTGTGACCACAGACCTCCGCAAAGAAGAGCAATACTAAATAATCAAATTCTGGACAAAGAGACAAATTGACAAACGGACTTGTTGATCTGCACTAAAATTGAGTCATCTGTTCCTTGTGACGTGCCTATTAGTTCCTGTAAATTTGATTAAGGTCCGTCAATAGCTTTTTACATTATTTTGCTTACAGACAGACAGACATACACATGGCTGAACTTCGTTTCGTAGTTCAGCCATGGACATACATATCGCGGCAGAACCATAAGCTCTTTGACGGAGGTAGGTAATAAAATAAAGAAAGCAATATTCGTGGTCCCTCACTTTCTCACTTAAAACAATCGTAAAAAAACACTTCTAGCAGCAACAGTAGTCTACGACACGTAAGTTTCATTGAAAGACTTAAGGTGGGTACACACTACGCAGAAGTTGCACCTCCACACATTTCCACATCCGATTACTTTGCCGCAAGCAAAGCTTCGACTGGCGCCGGGCGCTACCACTAAGATGAATGTCTAAAATACGAGTCGTATCGCGTAGTTTTTACGTATGACAAGCGGCACTGAATAAACTTGGAGTATACCTCCAATTTCTGACTTGTTTAAAGGTGCAATGACTGATCGTTTTAGAGTGGTGTTCAAACGCCGTAAGTTGTGGTCAGGGCAACGTGCCCCCCAAGTGAAAAAGCTGACTCAGCAACTTTTGCGTTAGAGTGCACCCGCCATTATCAATACTCAAGCCGCACGGATATCGGAATATTTTACTCATTCAAACATTCTTATATTTACCTCTTTGCATCGTAATCCACTTTCGGATTAAACTTAAGCTCTTTCAACTCATGTCTCAAGTTGCTAGGTCACAGGAAATCGTTACACTGTAATCAGGATTTGTAAAATACAAGTTTACTTTCGGTTTGTGGAGCCTACTACTTTTGCTAGTTTATATTTTGGATATATTACTTGCCTGCCGTCTCTGATTTTCCCGTGGTAGAAATGCGTTTCATTACTGAATCAGACCGTAATTTTGACAATGGCGAAACAGCGGTAAATTCGAAATGGGGCTCATATCCATGGTGATGATTTCAACATAAGGGTTACAATTAAGAGTTTGAAAGACAGGGCTCCAATAGCAGTGGTTTTCCATCCAAATCTGGGGTTTTCAGACCTCATCTACGTGAATAGGTTTAAACTTGGAAAATCTTGATGAATCTTATTTAGATTATTAGAATTAAGTACTATAAAACGCGTACCTACTACAAGGTTACATTCAGTGAACCTCAGAGTGCATGCAGTCGTATATTTCTCGATCAGTATAAAAAGCCGTGTGATCGTAACTTATGCCCGTATTAAATACAAAACTTTTTACTGCTGACGACTGCGTGCACCGGTCTCAGTTCTTCCGGTTCAAAGTTGTCAGAGGTACCGATGCGTGCTGATGAAACTGGAGTCATCAGTGCAACTCTCGGTAGGTAGAGAAGATGTTATTTTCTCTCTCTTTGATCATGTCATGACAAACTCGCTGAAAACTAGCACCGTTCAAGATAAACTAGTGGAAAACAAGCATTATCGATGAGCCAAAAAGGGCATGTTCGATTGTTCGCCAAAATTAAGCCTTAGAGGCTTAACTTGTTCGAAAATTCACGAAGGTGCGCTGGGTGCGACTAGCAGGCTTGAGATCCAGCAGGCATTGTCCCTCAACAGGGTAATTTGGAGACTCCCAGGAGCTCACTCTTTCTTTGTAAAACAGAGTTTTCAGCCGTTTCAATACCTTCGCTTTGCGTCTAAGGGCGAGTTCACACGTCATTCATATAACGCATTCGCTCGTCCGACTGTGTTACTGTGCCGTACAAAAAACAGAACAGTGCACTGTTTCCTGAGTTTTATTTCATTCCAAAGTTAAAAAGAGATCCGTAACTTACCAAGTGACACTTGGCGAGGAAACTGATTTGACGGTAAACATTTTAATAACTTTTTGTGGTGTACACAAAATTGTGCTGACAACGAGGCTAGAAAATATTCGGACGGTTGGGTGAGTGAACGCGTTGAGATGAATGACGTGTGAACCCGGCCTGGCATCTGCAACGCGCTTTAGAGTGGCGAAACTAAAGTTTCTATCGGAAGGTTCGAATTAAGTCAGTGCTAGAAGGCTTCGTTTTGGCACACAATCAAACATGTCCTTTTCTGAGGCAAACGAGAGAACCCCAAAACCTGAATTAGTGAAATAGTTTACTGTGCAGCCAGTATTTCGATAAACGATTTGATCAAAAACTCTTCTAAGGGCCAGTTCACACGTCCCTCATTTCAACGCGTTCAGTCAAGCTGATGGACGCGGTGCGTTGATTTGATAGAAGCGGTAGTGCGGCAGCAGTAAATGGAGAGGGAAGGATGAAGCACGTCGCATTTTTGAACGCGTGGTGTAATTCAAGTTCAGTAGACATAACCTATGAATGCAGAATTAATCCTCTATAGCGTTTTTAAGTCAACAAAAATGCTTTTTTACCTTTACTTTGACGATCAGAATCACTGTATTCCCAAGAAAACTAATTGACAGAATCACTGTATTCCCAAGAAAGCTAATTGAGCATAAACTGTTGTACTAAGTACAGTGGCGCCATCTTTGATTTCACTACGATGCGATTGCTACACAATCATTCAATTTTTTTTTATCGGTTTATCGGGCTAAAATTATTTCGAAAATATGTTGTTCCTATCAAATTTAGGCTATAAAATTATGGGATACGAATATGACTTCAAACCGTCGCGAAATATAAAGACACGAGATCATTAGAGAACGCGTGGCGTCATTCATTTAATAATAAATAATAATAACATTTATTTCTCATCTGGAGACTGTGTCCAACAAGGTTAGGACACAGTATCCTGAGGTTTTCATGCTTAGTACTAACATAAGAATAATACTAAAAAGTAACATAAGAGACAATTGGCATTATAATTGCAGTGAATCTACTAGAGCGAGGCCCGCATCTAAATAAGGAGATGATACTGACACTATTTTCCGTTGAGAGGGGCGTTGGTTACACAGAAATGATGTGAATTTTTTTTCTAGATTATGAAATACAATATGGAGCCTAAAGTGAGGTAGGGCGAGAAGTTGCGGATTAAAAAATGTTACGTTTACAGGGATGAAAAAAAGAGAAGAAAGGTGCGATGGGAAATTTAGAATATATAGACCAGCTAACCATATTCAGGAGTGAGTGAGAAACAGACATCAATTTCAAGAAATCGCTAGTAATGATAATAATTTAACAAAATTGAATCAAAATAGACTAGATAGATTATATTACAGTGAAAGAGACGCTGCATATTTCCAATTTAATTCAATTATATTAATTTATATAACCGTGATTTCCCTATTTGTGATAGACAAGGATTTATATATGTAAAACAGCCTGTGGGGCATTAGAAAAGAATAGTAGGAAGAGATATTTGAATGGAGGTCGCTGCTAATTAAGTGTGGACAGAGACAGCAAAAGTTGACGGACGGTTCGTGTACATTTTCGGGAGTTAACGAGTAGATTTAAGGAACGTGTGAACTCGCCCTAAAAGTTTGTACTCTTCCTGCTGGAGTAAATTTCAAAGGAGAATTGCGATGAACCCCTTATTCCGGATATCGTTTGTACTTGTTTAACTGAAATTGAGATATTTCTCAGCGAAACAGTATGATTTTTCATTGATCCTGGGTATTTCTCAGACACAATCTGGATTTATTGGAAATTAGTGAGTGGGAGCCCTGATCCATGGTATAATAACGTACGATACGTTATTATACCATGCCATGATCGAAGAGAACCTTTCCAACAGTGTGAATTGATATCGATAGGGTCGCTAGAGTCATGGTATGCTAGCTAGGCACACTAGCCTTGATATGTTTAGTACTTCAGGCAAGTTGGATCAGGCTTCAAGGGCTTAAATGAGATCTATTTCTTTACGAGATGGCCGTTAAAGAATAATAACGAAAATAACAAAACATTTATTTTTCTTGCCGTCGTCCGTAAAAAGGTTTCCATTACTCAATCCTGTAAAAAAAAAATAGTTTTTACGGTTCCGGCCATTATGGGGCTTCTGGTAACATTTGAGTGCTATTCAAAGTGGCAAAACTAACGCTCATATCTAAAGTTGCGGTCTAGTTAAGTTTAGGTTCTTCAAATAGCAGGCTACTTCCAGCGTTGCACATAATGAATCAGTCAGCCCTCGAACGCTAACAATTCCGTTTTCCTTGATAATTCTAGGCAAGACTGTTTTGTCTGATGACCTGCCTGATGGTTTGCTTGATGCCTTGATGCATGATGATCTGTCTCATTTTTTTTTTTTGCAAAACAAATCGCCAAAATTTTCGGAAAATATTCGTCTTATCCCCCACCTGAGTTATAGTATAAGAAAGTGATTTCTAGCATAATTGAGGCATGCTGAAAACGTAAATGACATCCATTTTTTGTGGAAATTAGGTAAACCAGACCAATGCCTTACCTAATTTGCCCGATATTATAAAGGGGTTTATACCTAACACCCGACAGTACGGCCTAAAGAGCGGTGAATCTGAGGGGTTTTTGCCTAACTACCCGATAGTACGGCCTAAAGAGGGGTGAATCTGAAGGGGTTTATGCCTAACTACCCGACAGCACGGCCTAAAGAGGAGCGAATTTGGCTGTTACGCATACGCATGTTACCTAACCTAAAGCAGCAGTGCGCTCCGACCGGTCAACTAAGAGCTGAAAAGACGAAAATTTGATAGAACAAAAGAGCATTTCCACGAATAAAGACCTATATATTCTGAATCAGTAATTTTCAACGAATGAAAATACATAAATATAATTTTGAAGTTCAAGTGCGGGATAAGATGAATATTAACCAAATTTTCTCATATGGATGCAGCAGGAAGCAAAGAATGCAACTTACGCTCAATGCAAAGTTACGCTCTTTGCTTCCTGGGATGCAGTACCCACAGACTAAATAATAATAATATTCGTCTTATCCCCACATGAACTTCAGATTTATGTTAATATCGTTTAATTCGTTGAAAATAACTGAATCAGAAAACATAGGTCTTTATTTGTGGAAATTCTGTTTTGTTTTATCAAATTTTCGTCGTCGTAAGAGCCGAATTCGCCCCTCTTTAGGCCGTACTGTCGGTAGTTAGGCATAAACCTCTTCACATTCACCCCTCTTTAGGCTGTACTATCGGGTAGTTAGTCAAAAACCCCTCAGATTGACCGCTCTTTAGGTCGTACTGTCGGGTGTTAGGTATATAGTATATACCCCTTTATAATATCGGGCAGGTTAGGTAAGGCATTGGTCTGGTTTACCTAATTTCCACAAAAAATGGATGTCATTTTTGTTTTCAGCATACCTCAATTATGCTATAAATCACTTTCGTATCCTATTACTGGGGTGGGGGATAAGACAAATATTAACCGAGCAGTACCCTGAGATATTCATTCCTATAGGTAAAATTCCTAAAAATAACATATGGGACATGATATATCATTGATTATTAGATTGACACTAGTGGGCTTTCAGTGTTAGTTTTATTCTTATGTTAGCACTAATAATGAAAACCTCTGGGTACTGTGCCCTAAGCTTGTTGGGCACAGCATCCATATGAGAAATAAATGAGTATTATTATTATTATTTAGAAAGTCAGTAAGTAGCACAGTTTTGGATTGTCATTCTAGTTTAACATTTCAGGGGCCGGTAGACTATAGGGCTGCCAGCGCCTCCCTGCGGTAAGTCGGATATTTTTCATTGGATTCCAAGTGCTGTCCTTTTCACTATTCTACAGACGATTCACTGGGCGGAAAATGGAGGAATGCTTATGGTAAATTATGCAACTTGGCAAAATTCCAGCTTGTTTTATACCAATGATTCCGGCATCTAATAAATAAAAAAAAAAATAAATAAATACACAACATTTGTTGAACACAATGGGGTCACAAAATATGCTTACAAGCACAAACAAAGTAGCTAAAGTTCAACTTAGTGATTAGGCCCAGTCACAAATATTGGTGGCCACGCACAGTGAGAATAAATAGATACATGCAGCCTACACCTACTGACACGAATGGCATTGAGCAGCTCGTTCTCACACAAGAGCACA
>LQNS02278155.1:1814020-1828999 GCA_001587735.2 Parhyale hawaiensis
CAGCTGCAGTTTCTTCGACCTAATCGCACCATCGAGTGCACCACTGCGCAAGATGCTGGCTCGAATTCTGCTTCCAGAGCCTGCAGATTCGGTTTAATGAGCATATGGTAGGAAAGGTAGAAACCCGGGATGCCCGTCAAAGCCATGAAAATAAGAACTGCGGCTCTCAATTGTTTGAGAAACGAAAATAGAGGTTTTAGTTTGGAAGAAGGAAGTGCCCGACTGTCCAGAGAGGTAGGGGTAGATAGTCGTTCGGTCACAGAAGGAATCAACTTTTGGCTGAGTTTTGAAGGTAATTTTCCTTTAATGAGATCTGCCACTGTGTTATCCATGTTAAGGTTGGTCAACAGTAAGAGCTGGGATATCTTGAGGTGGTTTCATCCAAGGGTAACAGACGTTCCCATCGTAGTGATATTTTTCGAGGCGCACCAAAAGTGAATCTGAGCCGGTTAGTTGATTAGTAGAAGCTTGTAGAAGCTGTAAGGGCCTGATGAAGACAGTTAAATCATAGCAAGAACAAGCTCACTGCTCAATCCTGTTTTCGCGTGGAACCAAAAGTGAAAGTCAACCAGAGGCAAGTTCTGTTCTGGCCTAACTACAAAAATATTGGTCTTTCATGACAACTTCAGTTCTAATATTTTGCGAGTTATGCACATCACTTATCGTGAAATCATAACCGAATACAAGTAATTACCACTGGTTTAGAGCCTTTGCTGACAATGTCATGCTCTCAGCAGCAGAAGTGAAATAGGAGCAAGTTGCGATTTCAAAGAGCAAAGCTGCAGATTCCGCCAACAATATAAGCTCACTCCAAAAAACACCTGAAGCGGACTGCGCTTTTTAATTGTTAACTTGTGGGTTAATGTGGGGCAACTTGTGGGATTTATTCGCAAAATTACAGCTTGTGCCACCGACTAGCTCACTCCAAAGCCCTTTCTTAGAGAACACCTGGAGCGGGACTGAAGCAGCACGAAGCTTTGGGACCCCAGAACGGAATCATAAGTAAGCCACACTCACACTGCATGGATTATCGGACTCCGATGCTGGAGGCCGCCTAGGTAGCTACTGTCGTGCAAAACATCATCACATTCTAGGGATCAATTGCCGTGTCGATGATTCTTTCCACTGCCCGATATTGATGGGCTCGAGAATAGCATTTAGTGCTGCAGGCAGTGCTCGGCTGCACCGTCTAGCATTGAACCCGCAATTGGACCGTTTCCTCTTCTGCTCATTATTGGAGTTATGAGAGCTCCAGCTGTGCTGCTGGAGTTACTGTTTGTGTGCTAGGGAAACATTAAGAGCAGCTGTTATGGCTGCTACCGCACATACTGTATTTTTTTACCGGGTGTCAGAGTAGGGCATGGACCATTTTTTTAAGTGCATGAACGCCATTGTGCCAGCGTTGTGATCTTTTTTTTTTTTTTTGTCGCGTACCATTGTGCCACACTTTTCGTCGTGTACTATTGTGAGACATTTTTCTCCGTGTTGGTACCATTGTACTACAATTTTCGTCGTGTACTATTCTGCCACATATTTCACCGTGTACCATTGTTCCAACTTTTTCGTCGTGTACCATTGTGCCACATTTTTCGTCGTGTACCATTGTGCCGCATTTTTCGTCGTGTGCCATTGTGCCACATTTTTCATCGTGTACCATTGAGCCACATTTTCAACACCAATATTTTTCTCCACAGTGCACCTTACTGAACTGACGATGTTGCTGCCACGGCTGGTACCACGTTATGCCGAGGTCACAGTATACAGCCACAAATTTTTTAACGTATCAACAGACATTCGGTTTTCACGTCCTTCAACTGAACCCTTTCTTTTATGAATTACTTTACTTCTCTAATTGAAATAGAACTATGTATATGCTGTATATCGGCTATGTAACAACATGAAAGAAAAGGTTAGGTACTTCCACGGGTATCTTGGATACCTACTTTCACTGTGCAATAGGGACGAAGTGGGAACTGAACCCTCCGCTCCTGAGTTGAGAGTGCAGTTATATAGTGTGGTCGCGGCATTATGCTACGTGATATACATAGTACTCCTTGGTTCCAGCTATTTGAAAATGCAGCCCTAGAGTCGAACTTTGAAAATCGTAATATGGTTCATTCCTCGTGCATTCAAATACAGTAAAAACAGGAGGTTATGTTTTCGTCGTGTTTGTCTGTCTGTCGACTGGTTGTCTGTCTGTCACCAAGATAACTCAAAAAAAGCTATGAACCGATTTGGATAAAATTCACAGTGATTGTTAGGTATTTTAGGAGGAACATATGATTAACTTTTGATGAAGATATGTCCATCTGTTTGTTTGTTTGTCTGCCTAATTTTTCTTAATGCCATAACTCAAAAAGTTACCAATGGATTTTTATGAAATTAACATGAGTTGTTAGGTATATAACAAAGAGTGAATGACCCAATTTTGGTAATGATCCATTTGGTCGATCGCTTATTTGTCACTGTTTATAATTTTGTGCTTGTTAGCTCAATAACTCAAAAAATATTGAATGGATCTTCATGAAATTTATAGGGGTTGTTAGTAATGTTGAAAGACCTAAATGATTATATTTTGGTGCAGATCGGTTGGCTCGTTTGTATGTTTGACTCATGTATGTCATAACGATTGTTAACAGTATAAGTCAAAAAGTTACCAACGGATCTTCAAGAAAATTGCACAAGCTGTTATTACTAACAAAAGGCACAGATGATTAGATTTTGGAGTTAATAAAAAGAAAATTATGGTTTCAGAGCCAATTTGAATTTTTTGCTACCGTTGCCTCGCTTGGAGGAGGTATGCGCTCTCGGACTGCTCTAGTTCACTTCTGTTATTATGTGTCAACAGATAACTCTGCTATAGCAGTCACCTTTGCGTTCGTCAAAAACAGAGCGAGTGAGCCGAGCATATTTTCTTCTGAGGATCCAAAAAAAAAAAAAAAAAAAAAAAAAACGTTTGCATTGCCTTCGCCAACACGCTTATTTTTTCCCGAGTTTTATCTGTATTCTACTCAGGGAGTAAAAATAACTTTATTTCTTTAATAACTTTTATTTTTACTCCCTGATTCTAACTGTCTGTCTGCTAGCAACATAATTTAGAGGTTATGTCCGAATTCTATGCAACTTACAGGAACTGTTAGCTAGCAATGCAGGAGACAGATGGTTAAATTTTCGTGATGGTCCGTTAGTCGGTTCCTTTGTCTGTTTATCCTTAGTTTTTCTTGTATTGAGTTACTTGGCGGAGGACATTAACTTCGGAGTGCGACTCTGTAGTTACTCCCGTCAAAGAGGTTATATTTTGGTCGAGTTTGTTGGATTATCTGTCTGTTACCAAGTTAATTCAGAAAGTTCCGAGCGGATCTTTATCAAATTTACAGGGATTGTTTTGTTGTTAGGCTACTAGGAGTAAGTGATCAATTTTTTTGGTTGCTCTGTTTATTCGCTTGTTTGTTATTATGTTTTTCAGTATCATAACTCATAAAGTTATAAACGGATCTTCATGAAATTTACAATTATTACAAATGGTAAAAGACACAAATGACCAAAGTTTGGCAATGATCGGCTTTTTCTTCTGTGTATTTGACTAATGCTTGTCTGAACATAACTCAAAAAGCTACGGACGAATATTGAAGAATATTACAGAAGCGGTTTTTACTGACAAGATTGATAAATGATACAATTTTGTGATAATAAAGAGGAAGTCTTTGTTTCAGGACCAATTTGAATTTTTCGTTAACAGTGCCTTGCTTGGCGGAGATATGCCCACTCAGAGAACCCCGGAAATCAAAGTTTTTCTGGCTGAATTACTTAGTATCTTCGCTTGCAAAAAAAAAAAAAAAAGCAGCCGTGTTGGTGCGCAGAAACTGAATCATGGTTTTATTTTTCTGCAGCAACCCTGATTTTTTATAGGGTTAACAAGAGAGTTCTCTTCCTGTGTAGTACATATGTATAATAATAGGTAAAAAAGTTTCTTTTTTGAACCTTGCAATTAAACGTCTTTGCTTGGAGCTTTGGATTATATCAACCAGAGATCAATCATCTCCTTGGAAGCCCTTTTTAATTTTTCAGAGAAGAATAATTTTATCCACTGAGACCACAAATTTCAAAAATGATAAATGAACAAAACATTTTGCAGACATTTATCTTTCAACATTTCTAGTGCGTCATATCTCGCACTTAAATATGGGACACAATGTCGCCCTTGTGTTCCCTGTTATTGAGTCAGCATACATTCATGGGCTCTTCGAAATTACCGATAACTCTCCGACAGATGTGTGGCTCGATATCCATAAGCTTAAGTCCAGCCTTGAGTTCTGGAATCGTGCCTTGAATGTTGGTGCCTGCATGCGATTACAGCCAGTTGTAGCGTAGAGGAACGGTGGGTGTAGTGGGAACATCATGGTGTATCATGTGTGTGTCTGTGCGTCCGTATCTAACTGCCTCTGTTCATTAGCTAGTTGCCAGCGAGCAGCAACGTGGAAAGGTTGTGTTTTGTCCAGATAGTGGTGCGTGCTTTAGCGGGCTGTCCCGCTTAGGGCAGACTTTAATGTCACATACCCAGCCAAGAAGAAATGACAAGGGTGGGTATCTCAGGAGCTTTGAGGTCATTCTTGGTCGCCATGCAAAGATATCACTCGCTACGGAAATTTCTGAGGGAGTTTTGCAGGAGTCTGGAGCAAAGTGTGGCAAGCCACTCCATCCAGCTGACACCACTGATTGTCACATTACTTCGGTCCATAAGTATTTACCGGGTAAAATGCTCACAATAATCTCTGTCATTGGGTCGTATCGAGCAGCAACAAAGAAGAGCTCCAGCAATGCCTCTACCGCCTCATGGAATGGACCGAAACTTGGCAAATGAACTTCAAAGTCAATAAATGTTCTGTAATCCACATTAGACCGAACGACATCCCAGCCCGACTGAAAATGAACGGCACATAAATGGCATAGGTCACTCAACAACGCCACTTAAGAATTGGGGAGAGTCCTGGGATTCATTGCAAGGAATTTTCAGTACAAATCTAAGGGCATAATCCTTCTTTTATGCAAAGCACTAGTAAGCCCCTACTTAGAGTTTACTGTTCAATTTTGGTAGCCTCGATCACAGGAAAGATATAGATAAAATGGAAGGCAACAAAATTGATCACCGTAGTTGCGTAAGAAGCCATATGAGAGTCGCCTTCAGGAGCCTGGACTCATCTCTCTTGAGCAGAGAGGACTCAAGGCGCAACTAATACAAGCATTCAAGTACTTTAATGGCTTGAGCGATATCCTACAACAAGACTCTTCTACAGGGACACTGATGATCGTCTCCGAAGCCACGGACGAAAACTCTAACATAAACAGCGAAGAGCTACGTTAAGTCAGCAGTTTTTTCGAGCTTCATAGTGAACATGTGGATTAGACCTCGGAACTTATCGAAACAGAGGCAGTCAACACGTTCAAAAATCGTCGAGACAAACATTGAGAGTAGCATCCGCTGAAACTCAGAACTCCTTCTCCAGGACTCATTAAATCCTAACGCTTAACTTTTCTTGAGGGTATTTTTCCCATTCTTTTTCACATCCCATATATCCTTACGTCTCAAAACCCGAGGGATGTGATGTAGTTATTATTGAACGATCACTTTCTTAGCTGAGGTTTTCCCAGAGACATTTGATTTCTTTTTTTTTTTGACACAACAATGGAGGACCGGAGCGTGAGTCTTGGTTCTCTTCGAGAATGGGCCTTTTGGTCCGTATACTGCCAACTATCTTTTCTATCTAAATAGTATCCATGTAAGTTTTACTTTGTGATTCGAAATCTGAAGTTCGGTTTGGTCTATCACACTCCCATTTTCAAGAAGTCTCCCCCCCCCTCCCGCTGTGTCTTTTACTCTATCCGTGTTATTCCAGCAGAACGTCCGCTGGGGTCATGTACAGACGTTTCATATAACGTTATTCCTGCGAGAATGTTAAGCACGAATATTTAAAACACCCGAGGTGCTGTCAAGCCTGAGTCGCAGGCCTAAAATCAGAATTCAGTCGTAAGTTAGCTAACAATCCTCAAACCCGCAGCCAGAGAAAGCAAATAAAAAACTATTTTTGTAGACCAGTACTGTTAGTTGAAATGAGAGTTGGAAAATATGACTAAGGCGTTAGGTCACACTTGAACACCGAAAAGTGCCTCGTAATTAAAGAAAATAATAATAAACTTTCTGCGCTTTGTGCACCACGCCTCTTATGCACTCATGTTGAGAAAGGCTCGCCTCACCTCACTGAGAGTTGCCATCATATTCAGCACGATGTCGATCTTCCATTAGTCTTCTTATATAAAAAGAGCCGTCAGTAGTTATTGAAAGCGGTAACAGGGGGGCCATCGACCGGCCTGCTGTACACTTAGTGCGATAAATCTGACCCATTGTGGCCATTGAGGCTATTAGAAAATTATTACGGGCCGACCCCGGCCAGTCTGCGAGGCTTACGGAAAACCCTCTCCAGGGTCGATCCTTCTTCCTTCAGCTGGTGATTTTTTTCCAAGCCACTTCCTGGAATAATGAACATGTTTCCTAGAATGCAACCTTTGGCAGACTGAAATCAACGTCTCAGAACTCCCAGCAATCTCCTGCGACTGATCATAAATACTTGCGCAGTCACTCCACTGACTTCGATTTTCTTTTAGAAATTATATTTTTTTCTTTTAATTTCATATTCCGAAAATAGCTCAGAGAGGGCCGGAGCCCAGACCTCAGTTGCACCTTGAGAATGGGCCTGTGGGTTCGTCTATGCCAGCTATCTTATTTAAACTACCGCAAACCCAAGTGGCATTTAATTCTGTGCAGATCAGAAGGTAGATGTCATTAATGATGTTTCAAGTAACGCTGTTGGTACGAGAAACCGATCAATTATCAGCTATTGGTATAATAATTTGTAGGGTTGCTTCACGCTGACGCTCTGCTGTTTCCGCTGTATTTTCAATTTCTTACCTTTGGTGACTAACGCTGTTGTCTCGTGCAGGTAAAAGCTCAATATATAATTTCTGTGGTATTAAAAGGTTACTTTTGGCTGTGCAATTGTCTGGACGAAAATTTCGCTTTTGCTTTATTTTGTGTCAAACTGCATCAATTTTTTTTTTGTTTAATTAGACTGATGGAAAGGGAGTGTAGGTAAATTTAGTAAAAAATCTCAGCACAAAAAGTTAATGAACTTTTTCAACGAAACATAAACAAAACATCAGTTATATCATTACGTTGAATTTTATCATTTCAATATATCCACTATTAGCGTTCACTGCGAGTCTTACCTGTCGGTGTCTTGACTGCATGTAGCGAGAACGATTTCTGGTGAGATAGTCTTCCAACGGGGAAAACTCATGTCTTATAGGTAGGAGTCAAATCGAAAGAAGAAAATGTTTATGCACCTTTTAGTGAAAATGCCAGATATTGCCAGTCTAAAGGCTCATGTGGCTAGAGTTATAACAGCAGGCAAGAAATGGAGTTAATGTTGTTTCGAATTTTCTGGTAACGAGAGGCAGGCATAATGTTCACTTTAAGGAAACAACTGGTACTGCGTCGGATGGAATACTGTTCATTTCTTTACATACCGAGCAAACAAACAAAAAAAAAAAAAAACATAGAGCGCCTGCTGGAGGTTAACCAGACAACGTTCACTGTTAAAATTCGAGGCATGCAAGAATTAAATTATCACAAAAGACTTGCCTTCATTCAAATGTATTCAAGCCAACATCTGTTTGGCATATTCTGAAAGGAATTACAACGACTGTAGATGAATGAATTGTTACCATATTCTTGGTCAGTACTGGCCCTATTTGTAAAGTGCGAGTCCCGAGAGAAATGCCAGTGTCGCAGTTGCAATGAAATATTTTCACAGCTTCAACATACAAAAAGCCCCCTTATATTCAAAACGATACTAGCACAAAAATTTACTAGACTTATACTTTTTATTAGTACCAGATGAGCCACCTGTAAGGGGTTACGTGTAATGTGGAGATAATTCGCTGCTGGCTCTCACGCTGATCACGGAAGGACATATCACCTCTGCACAAAATTGGTGGCGTGCATAAAGCTACCTGGACCTCGTCCGAGGACCTTAACAGGGAATGCTGCTTCAATTTAACTTTTAGAGTAGAAACACTTGAGTGATTGGTTCATCAGGCTTCAGGATGCTCCTCATACCCAAGTCCTGAACTCTGTTTGCACAATGATTGGGAAAAAAAAGTTTTTGGTCATTATGAAAAAATTTCTGCAATTAATTTCCAAAAAGTCACATACGTTATCACACAGAACTGAAAACTATCCATTTAATTGGTTATTAAGAAATGTTATGATGCGCATTTCGTAATAGTTGGTTCATCTAATGCTTCAGATATTAGAATTTTAGAATCTTTGCACATATTAAAAAATAGACCAGCCCTTAACTCTCACCAAACAGCCGTACCTTTATTCACTCAGTAACTTCTTATCCTTTTTTTTTGTCTCCATTTCCCCGACGTTTTACTATAAGCATATCAATGCTAGTTAAATTAGCTTTAAACTTACATTCACATACCGTTTCTTATTTTTCCTTCGTTTGTGACAATTCAGCTTCCCCAGACACAGTTGTGGTATTTCAAGACAGAAAATGAAAGCGCTGTGGAGTAGCCCGAAATAAACGTGGAACCCATGCACGAAATTGTGTCCATACAAGATCAATGGGGTTGGGAACAAGTTATCAACGAAAAATACACAAAAAAGCATCATTGGTAGGAATATCGTGTGTAAATGATACATTGTGACTGTTTTTAAATTACGGGGTCTCCCAGTAGGGCGTTCCTCCCCGCAACATAGTATAGGCGGATCAAACTAAGTTACCCCTATTGCTTTGGGAAAATCTTATGCCCGCCGGAGAGGCATGTCGTTAAATATAGCCTATATTTAATGTTAGACCAACTCACGGCATCTTAACTCTTCAACCTACCAAAGCACAAAATGCGGAACGTTTCGTACAACCCTTCATAATCCGTTGCTGCTTGCACGTCTTCGAGTCTCTTAACACTTTCATTCCCTCCCCCGCATCAAAGTTTTGATTATTATAACCAGCGCGTTGTTTCTCACTTTTGAAATTTGGACAAGATATTTCACCCCCCGTCCGAAGTCAGCGCTTTTATTCTATGTATTTAGGATAATAAAATTAGAGGTGGAGCTCAAATACCTACAATAAAAGTATCTATTATGAGCTTCTTTTAGAAACTCGTAACAAGAGTATAGACGTTTGGGAACGAGAGGGTTAAAATTGAGTGTGCTTAAACTCGCAAAAGCCATGTACTGTATTTAGGGCGCGTTCGATTGGGAGGCGAAATGAAGCCTTGGAGGCTTGACTAGTCCGAAACTTCAGGCAGGTGTGCTAGCTTTGCCTTGTTGATTCAAGTTCCAGGCGTCGACGCTTAGTCGATTACTCACGAAACATCCATGAACTTAGTCGTACTCCGTAAAATGGAGATACCGTCTGTTCATTAAACTCATAATCTGGCTGCGTCTAGCACTTGCAACACAATTGAAAGTAACGACGCTAAAATTAATGTTTGCATTTTCGAACAAGTCCAGTGGACTGGGCTTGGCTTAGATCGACTTTAGCAACCCACTCGAACACGCCCATTATCTCGACGCTCAAACACGTTCAGCTGAAGTCACGGTTAGAGATATTTTACTTGAAAATCCTGAAACGTTTTGTAGTTTATGCTCTCGTGAACTAGAACGAACTAGAAATGAGGGAAATTTTTGCTGCCTGACGCTAGATGACACCCGATAACAATGGGATGCTCAAAGTTTAAAAAGAGTAACCACGAAACAATTCGCGTCAGAGCAGATTCGATTAGCCAGTTTCTTTCCAGAAACTTAAACCAAATTAAATTTTACTAATCCGGTGAGGCAATCCTTGGTGTTCGATCTCCCATTTTGGATTGGTTATCGGGGGTGTTAATCACAGACCGATCAGTCTAGAAACCGCTGAAAATTAAATCTATTCCGATGAAGCAACTTTTATCAAAGTGCTCAAATACAATCAGCCGTAAGTTAATTGCACAGGCCGATCGAACTCGCCACAGCTGAAACTTTGGCTTGAAACCTCCTCTACACACGTCAGTACAATGTCAAGATGTTCTCCCTCGTGCTCTAGAGGCGTTCTTTTTCTGATCTTCATAAGTAAAAAGAAAACAAATGAGGACTGAAGTTAAGTGTTTGGATGGGGCTTCTCAATGCTTGACTATTGATAAGCAAGCAGCGTTTTTGCGGAGGGCATTCGATGGAGCGCCACTTGAACACCTGACTGCATGTCTTGTTTTGACTTTATCTCTAAGCTATCGGGCATCAGAATGTGACTATATGCATCACTCTATAACTATACATAGCGTGTTGGTTGCTTGAGGGCTCGGTTAGCTGGTCTCTTCGTTCCGATATGAAGGATTAGATAGGAGAAAATTATTCTGCTGGACGGTTAAGTGAGACGTTGCCTTACTAAATATTTTAAAAGTCCGGTTTTCCAGGTGTTGAAAGTACTGTACTTGTAAATGGTAGTACAGATAGGAGATAATACTTCTGTCCCAAGACGATCATTTTTATCTTCTCCGAGGACATGATGGGCCAACTGAATAAATATCGAATAAAGAAAAGGGCTGACATGCTTTGAGCAGAACAAGATAGAAGAGTGAAGAAACCGAGGGTCTCTTTGATCTAAATATTGTTTACATTATTACAAGCCTGCAAGTGTCAATATTCTAGATAAGTACTTTAAGTATTTACAGGAGCAATGCAATGTTAACGAGAAATTTAAATTGGTCTTGAAACCAAGATATCCTTTTGGTCATCACCAAAATTGGGTCATTGCTTCCTCTTAGCATTCCTAAAATTTTCTTGAAGATCTGTCGATAACTTTTTGAGTTACCTTTTAACAAACGAACAGACAAACACACAAATGGTGAAAAAAATCACTACTAAAATTTGGTCATTTGGGCTTCAACCATCCAACAAAGTTGAGAAAAATCCTTTCATTGTTTTTGTGCTATGTTTCTGACAAACAGTAAAAAAAAAGAAACACAAAGTCAATCGGACAAACGGAGGAACAGATCATCACAAAAATTTGGTCATTTTCTCCTCTGAACGCTTCTAACTTTTCTTCAAATTTAATGAAAATCCGTTAAATAACTCTAAGTTATTTACCAAGAAAAAAATGGTAAACAAACAAATGGTTAAACGGATCTTCACCAAAAGTTAATAGAGTATTTGTTCCTCCTAACATACCTAACACCCGCTCTAAATTTCATGAAGATCCGTTCATAACTTTTTGAGTTAGCTTGGTAACAGGCAGACAAAGAGACAAAACAGACAGACAAACTCCGACAAGAACATAACCTCTATTGTGGATGTACTAATGATAATAATAATAATAACATTAAGTAACAGCAGGTTAATAAATATGCCAACACGTACATAATAAACAACATTACTCGATGTGTGAGGCCCAAACACACATAAGGGGAGGCCCCGCACAAAGAAAATGCATGAATACCTACACTCAGCCTATACCTGCAGACGTCATTATCAGTTAGCAGCTTGTGATTATACCACAGCAAAAGTAGCTTAGATAACTTTTTTGTTTGAGTGAAATTTTGCATCTTGAATTTCTGGAATTATTTGAAATTCAGCTCAAACTCTTAGCGAATCAAGCTGGCATCATAGCTCATCATGAAGACTGAACTGTGCAATAGACTGATACATAAAAAATTTGCAATATCAGAGGTTACAATTTTAATATTATTATCGCGGGGATTTCACGACATAAATTCGATCAGTTGAGCGATATTCAGCTCTTCACTCTGGCGCCGAGTCACATCCTCGACCTAAGGCTCAGAACACTTTGCGAATGATGTGCGCTGTCTCAAGCAGAGCGCTCTTCTGGAGGGTTCCTGGATGGAGATGGCCGCACTTCAGCTCTCGCAGGGTAGTCTTGAGATTCTTGGACATTGCCCCCAGAGCTCTTATGACCACTGAGCCCCCAGAGCTTTTATGACCACCTTCATCTGCCACAGTTCACATTATTATAATTATTTATGCTAATACGCACTTAGCTAACTACCGCCGGTGTTTCATCTAAGCATGTTATTTTTTCAATGTACGCCAACGTACAATTCATATACTGTAAAAACTATGTGCCTAGTGTTAGTCTGATATAAGGGGTGATCAGATGAAGTGCATACAAAATTTTACACGCAATACACTAAAGGTACCAAAAAATTTTCAACAAAATGAAGAAAAATTCAGTTGTACTTTAAATTTAATTTCTAATTTAATTTTCCTTTTTAAAAATAACTATCGCTAGTTTTCCCTATACATATAAGCAAGCCTATCGGTGACATGAATACATGTGGCGCGTGCTATTTTGGCGAGGTTTCCTCCCAGCATTGCTTCAACTTAACCTTTAGAACAGAAATCCTTTGGTTATTAGAAGAGCAAGCTTTGCTCTCAAGAATACTCTCTCGGTGGTGAAGTGACAACGGTTCGGCATCGCATCAACGGAGGCTCGGTTCGATTCCCCGGACGGCACGCTACGGATTTACACTGCGTGGAGCACTCCAGCACCGAGAGGCCAGGCGATGCACGATGAGGGATCCTAAATTGACTCTCAGCACGGACTGCTTCTCCTGCTCTTCACACTACTGGATCTTCAAAATTCTAGAATTAAGGCTAAAAGAAAACCTCGATAGATGTATCCATTGTACCCTGTATACGAGATAATAAATGATATTTGTTTGTTTCTATAGCAATATCCTGATGTACAAACATAAGGCCTGAAAACTTTCGCAGTCTCACAAGGGGATCTTCCTATTTCGAAAAGGTTACTTATGCCTTTTTTTTACTTGTTTATAACTAAATACCTATCACTAATTTCTTCCAAATTAAATAATTAATTAGGCAGGACAGTACATTGCGTTCAGCTTAATTGGAAATTTACCAAAAGTTACAACGTATTCATCACAGAATAATAGAAAGGGTCTGCACTCAGTCTGATCACACTACATATATTTAGATTACTTTAAATAACTGACAGTAGACTCACCAACAGACCCAAACCCAGAGGGCAGTGGGGACTCGCGCTCCGGCCCTCTATGAGCTATCGCCGTCACGTCAAAATAATTTCAATATCTGAAAAAAAAAAAAATTATTTACGTATAATATACACTAGCGTCTTTGCCAGCTTCTGTGATCGTTGCAACATTGTTAATAGCACGGCTTCATGAGTGAAATTGCAATGTAAGGAATTGATTCAATATGATCACGAAAGCTTGAGTGGCGTAATGAGGTCCCTGTGAAGAGGTAAACAATAATACTATGGCGAGAACCTTTAAGTGGCGAGAGCGAGGCACGCAGTCCCGGGAAATCCACGTTCGAACGTTCGAAAGGAGTTTGTTGTTTGATTGATTGCTTCTTGCTCCGCACAAGCGACCTCCTGCTGCCGTTAGCGTCTCATTCGCGTGTCGACATCGGTATCGTGAACATACTGGTTCCTACCCATTCCTTAGGCGCTAGTTTACCCAGACGGCGTTACTGGTGCATTGGGGTGAGTGGAACAGGGCTTAGGCCGTCTAACTGCCTTCCCAGGATTTTAATTCTTTCTAATGGCAGTCCATAGATCTCTTTTTGTGCCCGGAATTATAATTTATTTTCAGAGCTGGGCGCGTCACTCGTTTGGGGCATTGCGTTGGCGTCCAGGCGTCGTTTTGTTTTAGATAGTTGCGTCTTTTTTTTTCGCGCCATTGCGTCGCTGGCGGATAAGGTAATGTTCACTAATTAATCTAATTTATGTGAAACATCATTAATATATTGGTATATATGACAGAAAACACTATAAATCAGATATTTGATTATTCATTTGATTTTTTATTTATATCGGATTTATTTTAATAGTTTATTGATTTGTTTTTGATATTATTTGGATTATTAAAGTAAAAGCAAAACTCAACCTGATCTATTTTTATTTTACTATGCTGTATTTACAAGTAACTTAGTTTAGTTAGTTCATTAGTTTTATTTTTGCAACTGTATCATACTCATAGTGTCAAAGTAGCGTAAACTTAAGGTTGTATCTAATACTAAGAATCACCGTCGTGTGTTTATAAATATATTTATACGTTCGGTGTCACGCTCTTAACGAAATAGATAGGCGGAATTTAGCCCAGGTTGGAGGCTCTGGTTATCCTCTCAAGCTCCATTGAAAGTGATAGGCAGAAAATAGGCCGGGTTGCAGAAGATGGCAAACGTATCNACATCGAATCTACGGCAAAGTATAGGGCGACCTTATGTCTGAATGCATTTCTTGCATTGCCGAAGTTGAAATCGTAGCACTGAAGATATCTGAAGTTTCCGTTGGCACTCTCATGCTTCTTGATTCGTAGTTTCTTCCCACTGATGATTTCGTTGCATTAGCTATTCTTCTTACTTTGATGCAATTGTCAACGAAACTGACGAAACATAAGTTTTCACGGGCATTAGACAGTTATTTCTTCTAGCTTACAGTTTTCCTCTGACCAAGGAGGTTCTAATAGAGAGGAGTGCACCCTATCTATTTATCCTACGGGAACGTTGCGAGTAAACTTTTCCCTTAAAATGGCTGAGTGGCTTACCGAATCGGAGAGCGGCATTGCCTACGTGAGGCATTGCCTCACGTAAGAATGAGTCCTGAGCTCGAATTTTTGCAGCCATTAACCATCGACAAAATTCCGAGCGGTTGGAAATACCTATGTAAAGGAAACTTGTATCCTGTATACCAGCTTATGATGAAAGTAACAGGGTGAACAGTGGGATATAAATCTTCCGATACGATTTTCCTGCAAAAATATTGAAGAACTGCCTGTCTGTATCTTCCTTATCTATATGTGCTGACCACTGCCACTTCAGCCAGTTTAAGATCTCCAAACGCCAGCTTCAGTCACGTGACAAAGCCATGTGTT
>LQNS02278155.1:1884604-1896872 GCA_001587735.2 Parhyale hawaiensis
TCGCTTGACTCTCCTTGAAGCTTCACTCGCTGCTGCCGACCCGTAAGCCATGCCTTGATCCATCGTAAATAGTGACCCTGGATGCCATGGGCTTCCAATTTTTTCATTAGCCGGTGATGGGGGACTTTATCAAAAGCCATTAGATCCCATGACGAGCAGTGCAAAGCTCTCGTGCGCTTAGACGATTTTACTGTGTTGGGGACAGCTGCTACCCCTTGCGATCTACGTATTTTAGAATCTCATTTTATTTCCAGGCTTAGCTCACCTCTAAGTGATATGCAATCTGCTTACCCATGCAACTTGTAAATTCTTAGCTTCTTGATAGATTTTACTTGTATAGGCAGTATATATTACATTTTAGATCGCCTTGATAATCGTACATAGAGTAACGATTGATGGAATTTTCGCTAAATTGTTTTTCATTTTTGTAATTCCAGATGTTGATAATGGCCTTGAAGGCTGACACGTTCAAATTTTATGGATATAAACTTTAGTTTTCTTTTAAAACATCAATCATGCTTTCTTTGCGAGTTTTTACCCTTGTCATTCTCTTCTTAATAAGAGCAGAAAAATTGGAAGCAGATCAAAACGTTAAACCGTCCGGAGCCTGAAAGAGTTGACTGAGAAGTTGTAAAGTTCCTGAATTATCCTGCAGATTTCATCCTGCATCAAATACGGAACACAACTTGTTATTCCTATGTATTGGTCTACCAATCTTGTGACTTGGCTGCAGCATCAGACCAAGTCAACGATTTCACTATCCCAAGTTTCCTGAACTAACCCCGAACACCGAGCACCAGGCCGGTTAGCAACTATGGTTCACTATTCCAATTTTCCTTAGCTAACCCCGAGCACCGAGCACCAGTCACGTTAACAACTAGCTATATATAGTTCACGATTCTAATTTCCCTGAACTAACCCCGAACACCGAGCACCAGACAGGTTAACAACTGTAGTTCACTATTCCAATTTTCCTCATCTAACAGAACAGTTCCCAGCATAAGACCTAGGCACCCATTCTTCAAGCGGCAACCACTTGCGTCTCTCTCGTCATTCTTTAAAGAAGAGCTTCATACCCTGCCCAGCTTCAGTTGGTCCGCGAGGTGCGACCTTGATGCAGTGGGGACCTAATTGCTGCATGCATGCGGCTGCCTTCTGTGCTCCCTTGTGCTTCGTTGTCAGCTGGACATCTCTTATAATGAGTGCGATACAGCCTATGGAAACTAGTAAATTTGGAAATTAGTCAATCAGTGCTTAAATTGGGCAACTGCCGCACTTGTGAAGTGAGCTTACTGATAGTATTATCTCTCGAAAGAAAATGTGATTTTTCTTTTCATAGTCTCAGTTTGGGTTTGTTCTCAATTGTGTTGTTGTTCGGCAAACATGAATTTTCTGTCAGCGTCATAAAGATTAGTTCTCTTGTCAACTGTCTTTTAGTTCCAAAAACATGATATTTCCGTTGTCGTTGTTGTTGTTGCCATGTGTCATTGTGATCTGTAAGATGATTTCGTGTCCGTAGGCTTAGTTGCAGTTTGTCCTCAAGTGTATACTCGTAATCCCGAAGCTCTAATTTCGTATCAGTGCTTTGTGTTGCAATTGGTTTTCAGTTGAGCTCTGTTGGGAGACAGAAATCTTAGGGTCCTGTTTCCTTGAGTACTTGTGATCTCGTTAAAAATAAGTCTTCAATTGTACCTACGTTCCTAAAGTTGGCTGTCTTTCCCTTGTTTTACAGAGCCTATTTTTGCTCAGTCGAACTTCGTTTTGGTATCAGAAATTTGTGCTTACAGTCAAACTCTGTCAAACTCTTACCATCCTTTAAATCGACCATGTTGCTTTAGTGCTTACGTTAATTTTTATATCCTACTCAGCATAGTTAACTACAAGTGTACTTGGTGCACGTTCATTACTTGCTTTTCAATCAGTCTTTCTATTGCTCATGTTCTTTCTTGCCAGTTCAAAGTCCGTTGAATACAAAATCAAATAGAAACTTGTGACGCTGTGAAAACTTGCAGAAAAAAAATTGCAGTAGCTTTAAATAACAGGCTCTGAGCGTTGGCACAGCTAGTGAACACGCAGAAGTGTTTGTACGAAGAAAACATGCACATTTTAACATGTTTTGGACCTTGAGAAATATATTTTTGCACCATAATGAAAGAGACCACGAAATTGACTTTTCTCTGCACAGAACAAGGAGGCAGCTAAAACGAAGGTTCTGATGACAGCGAATCAGTTTCTGTGCTACTTACTTTTTTTTACTGTATTCGCGTCTTCATTCCAATGCTGTAACACTATATCAAACTTTTGCGACTTATTAAAAGCGTCAATTGACTATTCGACACATTACTGATGTAACTTTGCATGCTATTACGGCTGCGCAAGTATAACCTACTGTATAAATGAAGAGCTTATAATAATAGACGAAACATTCAAATGTGTGTTTTGATAACTAGATTCTGTTATTTTGGTGCAATTGTACTTTGTGATTGAAAACACAAAGTTTATTTCTGATGAAACGGTATTCATGATATATATGATAGCGATATTTAATTACATCTAAAAAATTGTCTGAATATAATATCTGTTCAGAAAAAATGCACACACAATGTAAAGTTGTTCAAAGAAGAAAAAGCTTCCTACAAGCGAAATAGTAATCAAAATACAATTTTTTTGCACTTTTTCTACTAATACTAAACATTATGTTATGATCCCGCAAAACAAATTGATGAAAAGTATATTTTGTGGTTAACTCCGTACGTATTGTTTTTATGGTTGCACTTTTATTCAATTATTCTACGTTTTTCATGCTGCAGTTAAGCACGCCTGCAATGATGGCTTACAGTTTAGGTACATATATTATTTTCCACAAATCTCTTCGTTGTGCCGGTAGTCTTCGATATAGACATTGTGGTTTATGTCGTTTTATGTACCATTTCATTTTTTTTGTTCCGCAAACTCGCTTCATGTATATTTGCATCAAGAGTATGTATATTGAGTACCTGGGAGTCAATTTGGAAAGGCAGTTAAAATTTTGAGGTCCATATGAAGGACTCCCTGCATATGTTTATTCTTCTAAACAAACTTACTCCTCGAACAGTTTATCTTCTGCCTCATGCAAACCACAGTGCATGACTTTGTTGAAGTTCCTACATATCTATACAACGGTTAATACCCGTTTTTTTATTTAAGTATGATCCAGTCTTAGTTTTTGTGGTTTCTTTCAGTTAATAAAATTAAGACTACGAGTGAAGTGCTTTACGACCGTATTGGCTATTCAAATTTTCGCCTACGGTTGTTGAACTTTTTCTAAATCTGGTAGCAATTAATGAACTGCTCCGTATTGAATATCGAACAATTTCAATTGTGGAAATTGTGCCGGGGCTCATCTATGAAGAATTCTGCCGCCGCATCACTATTCCGAAAAAATGGTGAAGTATTCTTTAGTGTTTATGGATGCTGTGATCTGCTTGATCTGTTAGCTCTTTCCATCCTCAATGCGCTGTGATAAATCTGAATCTATTTAGTTTTGACTTCTGCGGAACTGCAGTCCAGAATGTTAGATCTGCAACCTAGATTTAGGTTTCTCGCCAAACCGGTTATGATTGAAACAGTATGATTGAGCTTCGACTGCCTGAAGAGTATTCGGTTTTTAGACAATCTCCTGAAAAATGATCAACTGTAGGCGTCAAGTATTGAATTTAAGTCTCGGAGAAGTTAAAGATAAAAGCATGAGCGTATCTCGATTCTTTAGCGATTCGAAGTTGCCTCTACTCATGTTATTTGAATCGTTCGCTCGATTCGTTTGAGCTATTGGAACATGCCTCTACCCAAGTGATATAGAAGTTTTCAAGTATTTATTTTAGAATTTACATGGAAAAATCAAAAGCATTAGCATTTTGATCTATCCGTGTTCAGTTGCTCACATCTGGGTTCGTTTTGAAACTCATGCATTTAGGTTGTTTGGCAGGAGCACTAGTAGATTTTCTACGGCGAATGCAAAATGAATTTGGGTATTGACTAAGTCATACATTTGAATAATCCAGTTATTTTGATTCAGGATTCTTGTTTATAACTGCTTTTGCCCAGATTTTGATGTAATATCATATCTACTTATATATCTATATACTGTATATCTAATAATGGATGACTGACACTCGAACCCGGGACGTATGTAATGAATTTATGTAACTCGAAAAACATGGTAAGACTGCGAGCTGCCTTCCTGGCAGTGAGCGTGAGACTAAAAGTATACGATATATGTATATATAAATATCTCAGGCTTTCACTTCATCGTTAATAATATAATACGAGCCTAAAAGTGGGAAGAGAAAGAGCGATATATCGAGATGTTAAATCTACGGAATTTTCTCTCTAACATCAGAATCAATTTTGTTTCATTGTGATTTGCAACTTAATCTTCGTTCACAAAAATGCTTGCATTATGAGCTTATTGCCATATTCGTGTCTGTGATCAATGATATCTGCGATAATTGAAGCAATGTGTTGATACCAAGGCAAGTAACATTTTAAAAGGCAGTAAAATCAAATGCATACCTTTGAAGGGGTTGTATAATGCTTATTGAAAAAATACACGGAAGAGAATAGATGGAGAAAATTAATGAATAATTTAATGGTTAGTAAACTAATTCAAATTCTGCACCGTAGATATATAGATATCTGAGACTGACTTCGAAGATTATACGCATTGTAGCTATATATACGAGCATACGAAAGCTAAATACATTATTTTACTGCCGAAGATGTGAAGAAGCAGGCTGCAATTAAAGATATAGAATAACGTATACATTACAGCACATGCAAAACTTCTATTGAAACTGTCGAGAATGATTTATATATGAATGCTGGAGCTTTTATCAGCTGTATTCTAATTATGTGTTGGGTCTGACGTCAAGATGATACCAAAATTGCTTGGTTACCTGTCAAGTATGCCAGATAATTTATTAGAGATTTTTTTTATCAAATTATGAAAAAATGGATGCACTAGATGTAACCCCTTAATTGCGTTTCAAATTTTTTGTGAAGGCTTTATTTATGTAGCAGCTATTGAATTTCTATTTTTAAGCATTTGTGTCTCATACTAGGACTGTACTGTGCAGTAGTAAAGTGCTGGCTAGTTTATGAACTAGTATGCTAAGGTTAATCTAAGGAATTTCCGGAATCATATTACTTGAATTATTAGGTACACTTGCGCATGTTTGTAATAATATTGAAAGTATTACCACATTTTGTACTCTACTTTAGATATTGAAATATCAAGGGGAAATCTTTTATGTTAATCTATGTATGATTTTGTAGGAGTTTGTGTGCTTGTCTTTCTGTCGCCAAGATAGCTCAAAAGTTATGGACGGAACTTGATGAAATTTACAGGAATTGTTGTCAATAGCACGAAAGGCAACTACCTATAATTTTGTGATGATCTGTCAGCCCTTTTGTCTCTTAGTTTGTTAGTTTTATGTGTGTCAGTAACATAACCCAAAAAGTTATGAACGAATCTTTATAAAATTTGCAGGAATCGTTAGAAATGTTGAAAGGCACAAATGGCCAAATTTTGATGATGGTCAGTTGGTCCGTTTGTGTGTTTGACTAGGAGTTTTCTCAGTTTTGTCACCACATAACTCAAAAATTTACAGACTGATCTTTAAGAAAATTACAGGAACTGTTAAAAATGCTAAGAGACATGAATGATACAATTTAAGTCTTGATAAAAAAAATTCTGAAACGTTTTGGGACTAATTTAAACTTTCCGTTAACATTACCTTGCTTGGTGGAGGTATCGCTTTCGGAGTACTTTGCTAACTAAGAGCTTTTTCTTTACTGGTACACAACTTGGAGCATGGGGCAGCCCACAACACTAATATATAATTTTGCCATTTCTTATGGTTTGGTTGAGATTTCACTCTTACTATAAAGTTTTAATTTTGTGTTTGTGCACAGCTGTTGAAATTAGTATTCCCTTTACTAATCCTTCGTTTTTTACACTTTGCATTTTCCCCTTTACTGTTTCAATAATTTTTTCACTTATTGGACTTTTCAAATTACTATTTTTTGTGCTTATTAAACTAGAACACTCTGATTGCGCATACCTCCACCAAGATACGTAACGTTAACGGAAAATTCTTACAGGTTCTGACTCTATGATTTCTTTTCATCAGCACAAAAATTTGGTCATTTGTGCCTTTTCACCGTTACAACAGATTCTGTAATTCTTTTGAAAATCTGCTGATATCTTTCCGAGTTATGTTATTGCCAAACATTCTGACAAACTTTAGCCAAACACACAAACGGACCAACCGATCATCACCAACAATGATAATTTATTTCTCTTAACATTTCTAAGAAGTTCTGTAAATTTCATTAATGTCTGTTTATAACATCTTAATTAAATTAATTGAGTTACTTTTCTCAAAAACAATAAATCAAACACCGAGACATACAAGCGAACAAACGAACAGCTCATCACAAAAATTTGATCATTTACTTTTCGTAATATACCGAACAACTCATGTGAATTTCATGAAAATTAGTCAATAACTTTTTGACTTATGGTACTGTGAAAGAAGAGGCAGACATACAAAGAATGGTTGAACGGATCTTCACTAAAAGTTAATATCTGCTGGTTTTAACACGCCTAGCAATTTCTCTAAAGTTCGTGAAGCTCTGTCCATAAGTTTTGAATTACTTTGGTGACAGACAAAGAGATAGATAGACAAACAAACAGACAGAAAGATTGCCTTGCTAAACTCGACTAAACATAAACTCCTTTGCGGAAGTAATTACTATGCTTTTGTTTTTGTACAATCATGTAATGGTTTAGCAGCTCTTACGATAGACTGATCACAACAAGTCTGGCAATACAAGTACTCTTGCCCTCCATTTCAGTTAGACTGATACAGCACAATATTATTTTAAATGATCAATAATGAAAATAAACGGTGGGAAATAGTTTTGGAAAGGGGAGTATTTTAATTTGTTACATTAAGGAAAATAAGATTGATTATTTCTACAATGGGTTTGCTCCAATTATCTGCATTCCTTATCGACGTGACTACTTTCAGTTTTGATTACTGTCCGAAAATGCTTAATGAAAAAGAGCATTCGAGGCATGCACAGTATCGTGTCGATTTCACCCCATTCACAAAGAAGGGCTCGCTTCTGACCGTCCAAGTTTTTATGTGTTCTTGCACGTGTCTTTCCCTCAATGGTTGAGCACAGAGAGTAGATCGTTGGGTTGAGGTCGGGCGAAGATGAGGGCCACAAATCTTTATCAATAAGGAGGACAAATTACCGATGCGCCATCCTTGGGTCCTTCGTGAAGTGTGCGAAACTCCATTATGTTCAGAAGTTCACACGTTTTTAAGATGCTTTTGGACTTCTACAAGATTTTATCATTGTCGCCATCAAGTAACTTTCAGTGTTAATTTTTTTTAACGCTGACAAAAATCTTTCTCAACTGCGTGCCTCGGTTACTCCGTTTATGAAGCGTCTTTGTCCAGTAGTTGAGGCCAAAGTGGTCACGTTGAGTGGAATATCGGCAAACTGGAGAGAAAACATTCTAGAACCAGAGCACTCTGAGAGCGCATACCTCCGCTAAGCGAGGCAAAGTTAGCAAAAAATTCAAATTGGCTCTGAACAATAATTTTCTGTGTATGAACTTCAAAATTTAATCATTTGTGTCTTTTGATAGTAATAACAACTTGTGCAATTTTCTTGAAGATCCGTTCACGACTTTTCGAGTTAGGCTGCAAACAAACATTATGACAAAAATAAGTCAAACATACAAACGAACCGACCCATCTGCACCAAAATTTAATAATTTAGCTTTTTTAACATGACTAACAACTCTTGTAAATTTCAATTGATCAATAAGAAATTTTTAGTTATTGGGCTAACATGTACAAAATCAAAAACAGTAACAAAGACTCGAACTAACCTACAGATCATTACAAAAATTTGGTCATTTACTCTTCGTAATAAACCCAACAACTCATGTAAATTTCATGAAAATCCATCCATAACTTTTTGAGTTATGGCATTGACAAAAAAGAGGCAGAAAAACAAACAAATAAACAAACGGATCATCTGTTCCTCTTAACATACTTAACAATCCCTGTAAATTTTATCCAAATCCATTCATACCTTTTTGAGTTATCTTGATGACAGACAAACAAAAAACAGATTCACACACAGACTGACAAATCCAATGAAAACATAACCTCCTTGGCGGTGGTAATTAAATGATTTAGAATATTTCAAAATTTTTGCTTTCCTTTGTGTGACGAATTAAAATATTTCGCATCGTAAAACATATCACTCACCTAATAATGCTGTTATCATCCTCAGTAATTATAAAGGTATTCTGACTTTTTTATGTTATATCACATTTCACAATTGGTTGATTTTTAGAAAAGATACTGTCCTAAAATACTTATGAAACATTATAGCCCCTTTTGCTCAGTAGTTAGGGGTGATTGCTGTCTTATTCGTTGTCAAGCGATCGGACGTTCTATTCCCAAGTGAGGGAGAAAAGTCTTCGCGCTCGGCAATGCAGCGGCGGCATATGTGCCATTGGTGTCTTCTGAGGGTATTGATCTTACGATCAGGGGGGGGCAGTTTTTATATAAGGCTTCCGTCTTTTACGCCATAGCTTTGACACAATGTGACTGATTGCTGCCATACACTCCTTTGCGCCCAAAAGGGGGATTATCTCCCGCACAAACCAGTGCATATGTGTTTTATTGCTATTGTGACTCCTAACCGTGAGATCCGTCCAGAGCAGGTTCCGAAGAGGGACGAGGATGTGGAGGGCGATAGTCAAAAGAAGGGGCGAAAAGATAGAAAGCTAGAGACGTCTCTGGGGTCCTCCCAGAGATGCAATGGAACGAGGGCCAATTTTTTTATCTTCTTCTTTACCTTTACAGTCTGGCTGAGATGGCCTCTGGTGCGCTCACCGGCGCATCGATGCTGAAGCCGCTGCTGCTGTTGGTCCTGTCTTTGCAGTTTGTATGCGTATCTTCTGCTCCTAAACTGCCCGGTCGACACACAAGCGTCGCCTTCAAAAACCTCAACCGTATATCCTCCCACGACAAGCAGAACAATGAGATGACGCCACACACTTTCACTAACAAAATTGTGAAAAATTTCAATAGGGAAGACATTTTCAGTCGCAGCAGTTTTCCAGCTAACCAACCCCAATTTAAATATAATTTCAGCACAATGGCACCTATACAGACAGAAACTCTACTATCTAGTCATGCGATCAGCCACATACAAAATACAATACATGGTCATTTCCCCTGGCCGCTCCAGACAGCAAATCTAAGTCCTCACCATGAGACAGCAAATCTAATTCCCGACCATGAGACAGCTAATCTAAGTCTCAATTGTGGTCGCATTCTCCGAGATGTAATTTGCGAATCTTCAGGTAAGACTTTTATGTACCCTAGCATTACTCATCGTATGTATTAAGTCTTATTGAGTCAAAAATGTAAGTTCAAGTTAATTTCCATTTATTTAAGGTTTCATCACTGCAAAGTGTGCTTTCACCTCACAATGATATGGGTGATGATCAGTTCCTCATGGAGCTTAAGATGCTACGCACCACATTCTTTTTAGTATTATTGTTATTAGTGTTTTATCTCAGCTAACAATGAAACGTAGCGTAATCAGTTCCTAAATGTACCTAAATCGTAACTAACCCAGCAAAATAGATATTCAGTATATCAGCGTCGACGCTGAGGCCTCAATTAAATAATAAATAACAAAGGGAAAACACTTCAGTTCAGAGGCAGTAGTGCAACTGTTAAACTAGAGATGCTCCTGTCCATGGAAAGTAGACTTCAGGCCTGCACTTCAGAGTTTTGCCGCTCCGCTTGATCAATTATGAATTAACAATCGGTCGTTAAGATACGACTGTGGCTTAATTTCTACCATTTTCTAAAATTCATTTTTTTCTGTTTCATGGTTTCTAATTAAAAAAGAATGGGGGCAAACGTGCATTCCCATTTAGTGTCGTTATTTTTCAACCCTAGTTGAGACCCTAGTACGTACATAAAATCGTGCTTTTATTAATGAAGTTACTTGAACGATCTACTTTCTTTTTGTTCAGGTTCAGTGGTGGATGAACCCTGCGAAAACTGCGATATAGACGCATTTATATGGAAATTCTGTCCGTCCAAGTTTAAAAGGCCTAACGAAAGTGTCCCGCAGGACAGTTATAGGAACGTGACCTTTCCCACGGACAGATGTCACAGGTGAGTAATATAGCAGTTCTACAGTGTGGCTGGTATACAGTATACGGTATAACAGGTATACAGCATAGCAGGTATACAGAATAACAGGTATGCAATATAACAGGTATACAGCATAGTAGGTGTGCAGTGCAACAGGTATACAGCATAGCAGGTATGCAGTATAACAGGTATACAGCATAGCAGGTATACAGACAGCATAGCAGGTATACAGAATCAGGTATGCAGTATAACAGGTATACAGCATAGCAGGTATACAGCATAGCAGGTATACAGAATAACAGGTATGCAGTATAACAGGTATACAGCATAGCAGGTATACAGCATAGCAGGTATACAGCAAAGCAGGTATACAGAATAACAGGTGTGCAGTATAACAGGTATACAGCATAGCAGGTATACAGCATAGCAGGTATACAGCAAAGCAGGTATACAGAATAACAGGTATGCAGTATAACAGGTATACAGCATAGCAGGTATACAGTATAACAGGTATACAGCATAACAAGTATACAATTTAACACATACACAGCATAACAGGTATGCTGTGCTACAGCTATACATTGTAAGAAATTTGCAGATGTTATAAATTTACCACTCTGATCTATATCTCCCGTTTTTCATTATTTATGGCAAGATATTACTAGTGCTTGAATTGATTGCTGTCACTTGAAAACAGATGAACTAACGTTGTAACAGTTGGAATATTAAGGATGTTTTCATTTGACGGACAAAATGAAGCTTGAAGGCTTGGCTTGTTCTAAACTTCAAGCAGGTGTGCTGAGTGCGACCAGCTGTATTGAGTTTCAGGCAATGACCCTCAATAGGTTACTTCTGGGACTTGCTGAAACTCGATCTTGCTCGGTACGATGGAGTTTTCACCAACCTCACCGTAATTGCGCTGCTTCTTCTCACGCTTGCTACACGATTTAAGTGACAAAACTGCAGTTTCGCTCGGAAGTTTCGAATAGGTCGAGCCCGGCAGCCTTCATTTCGGAGCCCAATCGAGCGCGTCCTCAAACAAAGAAACCCTAAACAGAGCAGGTCGCCATACTGGATGCTCCCTCCCCCCCCAAAAAAAATATATATATATATAAACGTAGCTATACATTATACAGAGTTATCTCTCCGGAATTATGACAGCAGTCGACACCATATTAAGTCACTAGCAGAATGGTGTAGCAAAACTTAATTAGGATCTTATCTTACGGCACAAGCGCACTTTTCTATTCGGTGTTGGCCATAGGAAACTTTTTGCAAATGTTGGAGTAACAGGTGTGATTGTCTTGTTGGGGTAATGAGTGTGATTGTTTTGTTGGGGAAACAAGTGTGATTGTTTTGTTGGGGAAACAGGTGTGATTGTCTTGTTGGGGTAATGAGTGTGATTGTTTTGTTGGGGAAACAGGTGTGATTGTTTTGTTGGGGAAACAGGTGTGATTGTCTTGTTGGGGTAATGAGTGTGATTGTTTTGTTGGGGAAACAGGTGTGATGGTCTTGTTGGGGTAATGAGTGTAATTGTTTTGTTGGAGAAACAGGTGTGATTGTCTTGTTGGGGTAATGAGTGTAAGGGTGCGTTCCCACCAAACAAGTCGAGTCGCGTCAAGTCATAGAAGTCATTTGACGTAGGTAATTTTGACTTAATTCTGTTCACACCAAATGCGTCATCGCAAGTCAGTTCCTATTCAGTTACCCGGGGCCGGACGCGCGCGCGCGGCCGTGTTGTATCATTGAGGATGGATGTTTCTTCTCTTTCACGCATAGCTATTTTATTGTGGCTTCATCGACAAAATAAGTACATCAATTTATCTGCTTTTCAGTTGAAACATCATAAACCGGTGATACCTTCATTGCTAATAATAAATGCTGTCTCATATGTACATTTAAATTCAACATTAATAAAAAATGTGGTCTCACCTGTACATTTCATTTCCTCAGATATCTCCTTCCATAAGGAACTTATTGCATTCCGATTGCTGTGGTTATGATCCTTAGGATCATAAATA
>LQNS02278155.1:1897280-1936793 GCA_001587735.2 Parhyale hawaiensis
TGTGGTTATGATCCTTAGGATCATAAATAGCTTGGCGCTCTCGTACTAAATTAATTAATTGCTCCACTTGCATGGTGCTTGCAGGACGCTGACCTCTCTGTGACTGAAGAAAAAAAGGGTCTAGCTCTATCTTTGACTGGACGCGACGCGACGTGTTTGGACTTGTATTGACTTGACGCAGTCGGTGTGAACAGTTTCCTCAAATGTCTATAGGAATCAATGCTAATTGTGGTGGCGCGTCATGACGTATGTTGACTGTCTTTAACTTGATGCGACTCGACTTGTTTGGTGTGAACGCACCTTAATTGTTTTGTTGGGGTAACAGGTGTGATTATCTTATTGGTGTAATAGGTGTTAATGTCTTGTTGGGGTAACAGGTGTAATTGTCTTGTCGGGGTAAAAGCTGTAATTGTCTTGTCCGTGTAACATGAAGACCAGATTTTTACCTACATTTTAGCCTTTAAAGGCAGTCAATTGCTTACGAGTTACCAAACGTAAGTGCAATTACTTTTTCATTATTAAACTAAAGGAAACTTACGACGTGGATAGAGTTCCATATGGACTGCATAATTATCGCATAATGTTTTCTAATATACATTCACTCACCATCCAATGAGCACACATTTCAGCTACCATGACCTGAAAAAGGTGACTGTAACACGAAATGGTAACTGTAACCCAAAGCGGTAACCTGAAATGGTTACCGGCTACGTTACCTGGTGATTCCTGCTTTCCGCAAGAAGGCGCTACTTATTGTAAGCTCAACCAGAAAAAACTGAAATATCCCAGGTTGATCGTAACTTTCTGTTACCCATTGGCCAAACATACGCATATTTGTTCGCTTCAGGGGAGGGGTTGACCGATTTTGAAAATCCTTTATTTGTGGATCGATTGCAATATAACTAGGTAGAGATATGTAACATCGAAAAATAATGTGGGTTAGACTCGTGTATTTTTCCCATTGTCGCTATAGAACGCGAGTTATTCAAGGAAAACGGCTGAAGAGGGGAGGGGGGGGGTGGGCGAAACACTACTTCTCCAACAGTTTTTGAGCTACAGAGAACCAGAACCAGAATATTACCCTCTATAGAGCTGCGTGGGGTGGGATTCATTTTCGGAATAGTTTTTGAGAAAACAAATCTATTTTTATTTTTTTCCAAGTTTTTTCCAAGAAGTGCGCTCTCTCCCGGCTCCTAAATCAACAATAAAAAATAAAACTCAAGTTACCTGCTAGAAAATTAAATTCCGCTTCTTTTAAAACAAAAATAATCTCAGTAGCTCAAAAACTGTCGGAAGAGTAGAGTTTAAAAGTGGAAAAAATGAGTTTTTCAGGGGAGCCTGCTCTTCAGTTTTCTTTGATTAGATAGGCGGCAGTAGACGAACCAACAGGCCCATTCCCAAAGAGACACCGGAACATACGCCCCGGCACTCTATGAGCTATTTGAATGAAACTTGGTACAGATATGTAAAATCGAAAAAGAATAGCTTATGACTCATGTAATTTTTCCCCATTTCCGCCATAGAAAACGAACTACTCAAAGAAAACGGAAAAATCGTTTTCTTCTTGCCGGGAAATTTTTTATATGAAATTCGGAAATACGACTGAAAACAAAATTTTAATTTATGGAACAATTTGAATGGAACTTAGTGCAGATAATTAAAATTAGAAAAGAATGTGGGTTAGACTCACGTAATTTTTCCCATTTTCGCCATAAAAAACGAACATAGGAAAAAGTATAGGAGTGAAACCCTCATTTTCTTTCGATTTTACATGTTTCTGCCAAGTTTCATGAAGACCGGGCGAATAATAAAAAAAATTTTGAAGTAAAAAATAGGTGTTACAAAAAAAAATCTCACCCCGCCCTCCTCCGTTCCCAGCTCCCTATTCTACGCACTTGGGGTTACACTGGCTGCCTAAAATTTTGTATGCGTGTCCGTCTGATGTATAGCTATTGCTTAGTGGCTAAAACGAATGTTGAAAATTTGAATGTTTTTTTTCGGTTAACCCCTCACCTCAAGTTGAAATGCTTGTTTGTGAAGTGAACTGTTACTGTTTACAATCATTGCTACTATTGCTCGGATTGTGTGGGTGACCCATTTTGGAGCCATGGGCGACACTGGTGTCGCATAGGTAACCCTTGGGTTGTGATTGCAACACTTCTCTCTGCTCGGTCATGTGCAAACAATGATCCCTCCAAAGAATACGAGTTTCAGGAAAAAAAGTCTTCATATGTGTGTGTATATGTTGGCAGATATTACGAAATCGGGGGAGGTCAGCATTCTAAATTGCAAGAAAAACTTGAAGAAAATCCAGCCTGCGAGGACTCTATATCTAGGATATGCTCCAGCTTTCGTCGGGTGAGTGTTGCAACTTATTTTGATAAATTTGTAAGGATTTTTTAGGATTTACCGAAGTACTAAGGATTCTATAACAAATATTACTGCTGACACAACAAATGAAATCGTAATGATGGTGCAAATTTATTGCTCCATATTATTATTGGACAGAGCGTGTTTGTCATGATACTAGTAGTAACAATAATAATAATGTTAAAGATGATACCGAGAGCTAAGGTTTCCACACTGACTTCTTTGATGGGTTTCCAATTGAATTTTAAGCCAAACTT
Organism: Parhyale hawaiensis; assembly: GCA_001587735.2. NCBI lineage: Eukaryota > Metazoa > Arthropoda > Malacostraca > Amphipoda > Hyalidae > Parhyale > Parhyale hawaiensis. Next base: position 1,899,908 of record LQNS02278155.1, read on the forward strand.
TTCTATTTATAAATATATATATATATTCATATGTCCTATCGGTTGAGTAGGGGCGTCATAATTAATCTGTAGCACTCCAGGTCGAGTCTCGCACTCGATTTATTGTATTTATTCTATTAAAACAGAAGGTCGTGTGGATGAGCTCTCTATTTGGACAATGCAACGTGTTGACGGGACAAGAAGCTTTGTATATTATATTAAATATATATGAATAAATATATACATTTTTTAAAAATGTATTGCATGTGTTTAATGTTCTTCGCTTGGGCACAAATAAAAGGCTCAATTTTCAAATTTACGAGTTGTTTTGGCTCTTGTGTACTGAGGAGTATTGTAGCAACTCACATCATATATAAAATAATTATTTTCTTAAGTAGCTAGCGGTTACCCTTACGCGGCATCGCTTCCTTGTTAGAACCTGATCTGTCTACATGAAATAGTCAGTAAATCGCTTCACTTTGTGGATTTTCATATCAGGTCCTCCTGATTAACACGTTAATGTTTCTAAAGAGAAATGTACGCATTATGAAATGATCAGTCCATAATTTGTACCTTTTATATCACTAAGTACGCAGAAATTTAGGTAATGCATTATAAGTATTGTGCAAAGGCCTTTAGGGTGACGAATATTGCATTTGAGCTACTTTGCCACAAGCCATATAATATTGTGTGCAGAGTGAATGCGTATTTGCATGCTGTTTTACTTTTGATTGCAGTTACGTCCGTTACGTGTTAGGTGCAAAAACGAAGTCGTTGGGTGGCAACCATCCTGGAATGAAACGTCTCTTGTAAACGAGCGTTAGGTGCAAAAATAGCCAATTAAGGTCAGAAATACTACGGAAAAGCGCCGCAGTGCAGTTGTGTTTTACGCATAGCTTTAAAGTTTTTTATGCCTTTACATACTTATTTTATTTATACAATTATGCCAAATGTGCAAAGACCTCAACTGATGTTAATGGGCTGAGAGCTCCACTGCTTTGCAGTTCTTTATAGTTTATATCACCAATTATGCCGTTAGTTTCCGTATCGCAGCTGCTATTGGTGATCAGCAGAGCACAAATTATTATGACAATGGGTTTATTTCTTATACAAATATTTTCTAATTGCAGGAGAGTACAACGCAAGCTCCTCTACACAGGGCGTCACTGCACCCGAAATTGGTAAGGAATCTAAATATCCTTGAGACGACTCTTAGTTTCAGCAGCAGACACTACCGCAATACGTATAGCAACTTTCGTATAGTATAGTAACTTTCTTATTTCAGCCATGCATTTGCCGTTCTTGATCGTGAAATGCAAACATTTTCTTCAATATCCTACGGGAGAGACTGATGTATTTCCTGGAGCTTAGGAGTCATACTTCATCAAGAGCTGCACTTTACAAAATTATAAATAATACATTGGTCTTGCATTTCTATGTCCTACAATTTATGAAATGTGTAAGAATATACATGAAACGAGTGGTATTATACTGTAATTGAAACGTGTGGTGTTGTAAATGAAATGTGAGATATTGTAAATGAAACGTGTGGCATTGTACATGAAACGTGTGGTAATGTACATGAACCAGATGGTTTTGTAAATGAAACGTGTAGTTTTGTAAATGAAACGTGTGGTATTGTACATGAAACATGTGTTATTGCAAACGAAACGTGTAGCATTGTGTAAGAAAATTGAGATAACTAATAAAATGATTGAGGTTTTGGAATAACCCTTGAGGATCAGTACTTGTGTCCTCTAATATTTTTCCTAAAGCTCTCTATTGATCATCTTTTTCCTTTCAGATAAGAAAAAGCATCAGACGGCGACTGAGGGAGTATCATCTACGGCGACTCCTCCGCCTTCGAATAAAACAAACGGTAAACAAATAATCCAACCAGAGAAGTACTTTTTTTTTGTCTTGACAAGTCCTTGACATATTCAGTGAGCAACTGCGTGGTAGCTACAGTTATTAAGGTATGACAATTTTTCACTTCACTTTTTCACTGACCCTTGGTGTCTTGCTGTGCAGCTCAACTATCTGGCAACATCAGCTTCGTCTGTACTTCCCCTACGCTTTCAAAATCCCCGCTATCGCCAATAGACTTTGCTACTTTTGCTCCTTTTTCTTCGTCTACTCTAGTGGTTTCGCTAGCTGTGTCTCTCTAGTGCACGTAACGAGATGGACTGAAGTGCATGCTGATATTGAAATCCTGAGGTAATCATAGCTTAAAAATAATGATCTGTTAATATGTAATTACTGCAAAGTGTGGGTGATCTATTGATAATGAAATATTTAACATTAACATTAATACTCAGTAATATACCTTACTATATTTAACCACCCAATGCTGCCTAATAGGTCTTACGACAAATTGATGGAACTTTGATAAAAAATTTTTCTAATTAACAGAGCTATCTCGAATAAAAAATAATAAAAATGGATGTTGATGACGTAAGGAAAGTGTTTATTGATTAGAAACATATCTTCGTGAGCACTGGCCATTGATGAAAAGTAAGATTAAGTTTGATAAATTCTTGGTCTATGCTCGAAAAAGCCATGAGCAGCTGACTTAAACGCCTGCAGATCCGTAAGACTAACAAGAATCCCGACTACGAATTGCTGGCTAAAATAGATCAAGGTAGAATACCGACCGAAGTGATGAGGTCGACACTCAATAATCTCCACTGTACATAGATGGGTGGGCATGAGCACCAGATCATGTGCTTCTCCCAAAAACTTTCAGGGCAGGGACAAAAAAAATGCAGCTACTGTTTTTGTTGTTGTCTACCATATGAAACATCCTTATGGAAGTCCACACTCTGCCTTTGGGGCAGATTCACTTGCTCACGCAGTATGCACCCTACTGGCTGAGCTAACAAGTAGGTGCAGCAGCTGCAAATGACTGGCAGCAGCTGTAGCCCAGAATGGTGAGCAATACTTCAACATAGTCGGTAAGAATGCATAAAACATATATACGAACTACATCTCTGTCACATACTCGACGTATGTAACACGAAATGCCTAACATGAGCTACAAACGCATACTTCTCGCCAATGACGACATCGAGGATCTCCAGAGAGCCAGACTCCTGAAGCACAGTGTCACCTATAGTCACAAAAAGATGCTGGGGTAAGAGTGTCCAAGACAAACTGGCAGTCATAAATTTACTCTTGCTCGCTTTCAGTATCATACTCCAGGGAGAGCACCAAGCACTAATGAGAGATAAGTTCCTATTTAGGGACTGGGTGACAACGTCACTCATACTGGGGGTTCGTATCACAACTATCAAAATGGAATCGTTGGCACAATTGATAAGTGTGATTTTCAGAGCTGAACAGAATAAGCAGCAGTAGGCCAAGAACACTACCCTAAGGTATGCCCAAAGCCACAGAAACTGAAGCACTGAAACAACCATCTACAGGCACACTTTACATTTATCCAGAAATGAAAATTAATGATGACTGGCAAAGCTCTATAACCTACAACAAACGACACCAAGTTGTTCAATAAATCCACTTATATGACCCTATCAAACACCGCATCTAAGTCAAACTGAACAAGGCATGCTGCAAAATATAGACTCACCACTGACTGTAAAAGGTGTGATACAGACAAAAAAGCGTTACAACGCCCAAAACCATTTCTGTGCGCATATTGACTGGTAGGCAGCAGTCCATCAATTTCAGCGAAGTAACCAAACTTACAAGCCACCAATATTTCAAACACCTTCAACAAATTCGGCGTTAACGTTATGGGATGAGAATTCGCAACTTCTGACAATAATGGACCTTTGGGAATAGGAGTTATATTTCCACTGCGCCAACAACGAGGAAATTTCTCGACCGAATCAAGTGGCGGGAAATCACTTCGAGCGTGGGGGCACAGACGCCAGCAAGTTTCTTATTAAATACAGGTATAAGCAACATACTGACGAGGTCCACACCACCCACCATATGGATCAAGGTCCTCAAAAACGCGCGTATAGCCTAATGCTAGATCTGAACGCCAGAGGTAAAACGGGTCTCAGAATGATGCCGTGAGGCAATGACAACGCATCATTGCTCTACTTACCATTAAAATGAGCCAATGGGAGCTTCGGCTCGGCTTAGGCAGTGGATCAACATACAAATTTCTTACGTTATCACGAATAATTTACCCTTTGCTTGCGGTTTCAATATTAATTAGAAAACTTTCATTGAAGTTTCACATATCAGACGAAGGACCTAATTGGCGCTTTGCTGGGCTGCCAAGTATAGTTTAGCTATGGCCATATATTTTATGTACTGGGAACCTCAAAATTGCTGGAGACTGCATTCAAGTAAACAGCATAGAGAAGTTGTTGAAAAAGGTGATTATGGTAAAAATAATATTTAGGGTTTGGTTAAGTTACAAATTTGTGTCTGTGTGCATGTGATATAAATAACAAAATCCACGTCTTCTGCTTTTTATCAAAATGGATGAGTACTAAGGCTGTAGGCGGTATTGTGTACTATTACATACCATTCACCGCGGGCTCAGCAATTTTGATTTACCCTTCGTTCTTGAGGTGTTGACGAATAGGATAAGAAATAGAGAAAAAAACTGGTTGTAGTAAGAAATTTCTTGCTTTCTTTCCAGAATCGCATGCGAATGAGGAGATCTCCTGAAAGAGCCAACAAAAACAACATTGGTAATTATTATGCAATTATAAATGATGACTCGAGAAAAGGGGCATTGCCAGTTATCAGCCGAACAACATAATTTTCTTATATTTTGCCAAACACACTTCTATTTATGCCTGGTGATTGAAGCAATTTCCCTAAACAGGTTGATAATTGGCTCATCACTGTCATTACTATTATCATAATTTTTAAAACTACACGCCTAAGTGTCCTACCCAAGTGGAGAAGAAGCAACCGCAGGATACCTAGAGCAATGCCAAGAAGAATCGCTCAAAAACGGACATAGTCGACTTGAACGCTTGCATATCAACGCCGCATATCTCGTTGATGTCCATATCAACAAGGATGTTACCTATGTCGCTACTATGAATTGTCAACACTTCAACATGATATTTATCTCGGCGGAAGTATAGGGGGAGCTTGGATGGGATTGGATTGTACATAATCTTCATTAACAAGCGGCCCACTTTCATGGAAGGATCTGGCTGACGCTCTGGGTGGGTGAAATAGGTCAGTGTTAAAAAGCCACCTCGAACTTTTGGGTCCCACTGCCAAGGTCTTATATCATTTGCCTCTATTCTTCAACCGAGATATACATGCAGGTTTTGTTAAAATAATACGCCATATTGATGAATGGCAGCATTGAGTGTTTCCAATGAGCCAATTTTGGAGGCGATGTGCAGGCTGCTGGTTACATGGACCAGTTGAACATTACTGAAGTCTTGCTCAACTGATCCATTTAACTAACAGCCAAGATAATGTATTAAAATCCGCACATACTGGAGAAGCTGAATAAAAGAACTGCCAATCATAAATGCGGCGTATTGTAATGAAAAAAAAAAACGCATAAAAAAGTGCTGCTCCCTTTATATATATATATATATATATATATATAGGTATCATGTTTATCTGAAATGTTCTGGATTACATTTGTAGTAATTATTTAAGTCATTAGGTATCTAACTTAACTAGCAGTTGGGGCCGCATCTACCAGGTGATTTTTTTTACTGTTACGATGATGCAATTTGGTACATTTGAGAAGCAATTTTCGAAAAGTTGTGTTAAGGTATTGAGTTTGAATTGCTGTGATGGTTACGGAAGTGTGCAGTCAATTGTTTCTTTCCGAGCAAACTGGAGAAGTGGTGGCTGTGAATCGAAAAGTACGTATACGGAATTGAATTCATATATTGAGCTTATTTCCGTATGTGTTGAGTACGACTGTATTTTGTGTTTATATAGATTTAAGTGAGCTTTAGCTATTTTTATGCTTATGCACTTCACCCAACGTGATAATGCAATAATTGTTCGATTTATTTTAATGTATTTTTCTGAAAGGGGGAAACTTGGCTTGAATGCATATTGAACATTGTATTATATTGAAGGTTTACTCCATTGAGTTACATGTACTATATATTCATATTATCCAGTTTTACTTTTCAAAGGGCAAAGTCTTTCATCAGCATTTTCACGTAGAGTGTAACAAATTAAAAACTTATCTACTGGTGAAGCGAAATTTCTCTGGCACTCTAAAGAACCATCATATTATCAAGTGGAACTTACGTGTTGACGGTATCGCGCTGTAGTTTGCGAATGATAGTGCTGAGATAGTCTTTCATCAGAAAAAGTCGTGTTCGCCCTAATAACTTTTAGATAGATATAGTAAGTAAACACATCGCTTAACTATTTGCTTTGCTTACTTCTAAATACTGGAATAAGCCTGTACTGTAGGTTTTTCTTTCTCATTGTCAGCGCACGTTAGTTTTCTGTTTTGAAGATTCTCTCCTTCGTTATTTCTTAGCGAGCATGGAAAAATAATAACTTTTAATATAAGCTAGTTGGAAGTCAAGTAACTATTCTACAACTGAAATTGTTGATAAGACATTTTTATAAATATATACTTAGCAGATTTTGTTAGCTTCTTCAGTCCTCATGTAAGCCAATCCATTCGTATTGGTCCGCAAGATCGCACTAGATGCGAAGATATCTCTAGTTAAGGTAACCAAGTACGTCAACTAAACACATATAGTTGCAAGGACTGAAGAGGATTGTTCTTCGTGCTAAAGAAAGTACAATGGAACTCCAAAAATTTGGGCAGTATATTGTCTTAGTTTTGAGTATAGGAGTTCAAGTTTCAAGACTAGAAATTCTGCGGCATGTTCTCTCCCTACCTTTGTAAAACCTTTTCTTCGGCTAGCACCACAGGAAATTGTGAAATTATAGTGTTGAGTATACTACCAATTAGGTTTTACTATACGCTTTTTCTGCTATAGATCACTACGGATGACGCTGAATACGTTTCAGGATTTTCTCAGTCTCTGGGTTCTATCTTTTGTGGCCCTCGCGTGCAAAAGTGTTTGGTTGAACCATTTGGTGAACAAACTATGGATTTCTATGAGCGTATGAGGATTTTATGCCTGTTGGCTGTGTTCCGCTTGTATTCATTGTGCTACAAATTTTGCCTTTACTGTATTCCTACTACACTGCCCATACTTTCCGTTTTTTTCTTTTTGCTGTCGTCTGTTGTTATTTCATATAATCTTTTCATATTGTCAAATAAGTATACTTAAGAGTGCTTAAATGTCTACAATAGTTAATAATTTAATCAAGTGACTTCTTGCTTGTAGACCGCGACCAAGCATTTAGGCCGATGAAGAGATGCAAAAGATTTTGATGTTACTGAAATTAGAACTGATATTAGGTATGTACTATGGAAAATAATAGGAGCAAGTGCTGAATTTTTTGTTAAAGCGACCAGGAGAAATTTAAATGCAACACCATCTCTAATATAACTGAAATAATAAATGGAATTTTTGGTGAGCAAAACCATGTATACAGTTAATGTGTAGCATAATTTCATAGTGAGAATGGAAATGTGAATGCAAATAAATATAGATTTATTAGTTGTAGGAATGAAATTTGTGCTTTCTAAATCCATTCCACGAGAAGTTAGAATTAGCGATATAAGATATACTTCGTGTTCATGAAATTTAGTACGGTACAGTAAATTTATACTAATAAATGTTTGTATCATAGTTAGTATTAGCGAAAGTTACGATGTATTGCATCAAGAAGCTTAAAATATGTTTTCCTTCTTCAGAATAATTCGTGTTGTATCCATGAGCAAAACATTGTACTGATTCCATCTGAGAACGATATGACAGGGAGAAGCTTGTCCAAGCTAAAATTTTTATGTAAATATACCGCATCAAAAATTTATCTTTGAACCGAAAAAATTCTCAGGAACTGCTCACATAGTCTGACAGCGTCAGCGAGTATTTTCTCTTTCGCTTACCCCCACCTTCGCAAACATCAGTAAGATCTTCTATTATTTCAAAAGTAGAAGCTTGCATACACTAAATAGTTCCTACTAATAGAAGTAGTTCCTTGGTTTCACCTCATGTATTTGTTCTTTTTACCCTGTAAAGACCAAAATAAGAGGTCCGTGTTAAATATTTAAACAATGTATCGCAGCGGGAGCAATGAAACGCAACTCTATTCGTAATTTTCTTCAGTAATACATATGAACCCCCAAACGTCATCATCAAAGTATCCAGAGCTAACGCGTGCCCCCTGTTCTGGAGCTATTGTTCAAGGTCACTTCCATGATTTTACTAAATAATCCCCGTTTGTTTATGAGGTTTGTGCTTTGGTTGATAATATCAAGTTTCGAAAAGTTTCTTTCATAATTTATGCATTGTAATCTGCCTAGTATTTCAACTTTTTGCATTGGAAATAGCATTAGTGATTAATGAAAAAGAGGATTTCGTCACATTCAGTTACCATAGTTGCTGTTAACAGCAACTTTTATTCTCATTATATACCGCTCTGCATTAAGGTATAACTCGATTGTTTGCATAGAGATATATTACGCATATTTTGTGTTTCTTGTACATCTGGTATACTTTAATTTAATTACGCAGTTACATTACTTTTATCTTATTTTTACTACGAACTAAGTTTATAAAAACGATATCCTTTCGATTAGATGATGTACAATATATTCATATATTGAGACAGAGTATCTTTTATTATTATTGTGTTGCTATAACTGTATACAGCAGTAATATGTTAGCTTTTTTAAAGAATTTATTGCACCCTGGGGTAATTTTGTACAGTATTTCCTACTGTACTGCAATCCACGCTTATTCTTAACGGTTAATCATTTCATAGCGAATGAATTCAGTAGTGTGGGAAATCCAGTTACGTATGTATAGGTCCGTCCTCTTTCAAGCTTTTTAGACGTATTTTTCAAGTTTCCACGATTGTGCTAAGAGATGTCATTGATTGACTCTTAATTTAACCTATTACTGCGGAGTGGTACGTAAGCTGATTGTGATATACGTTAATGGTTGAGGAGATCTACACAGCAAAGAGGTTAATAAAGGACTACGTATATTGTGGCGTAGAAGGAAAGAGGCTGAATTCCGCCCCATTACATGTTTCACGAGATAAACTTATTTAGATTAGGTGATAATTTGGCCTGATGTTCCCACAATTTTTTTATGTCAAGATAGAGAGCTACATGGAAGTTGAAAATAGTTCTGAGAGCTATGAAATTCCTTTAGTTGAGCATAAACTAGAGCGGTACACTATCATTCAAGGAGCAGGAAAAAATTACTTCAGTGAAACCTTCACTTTTTTATATTTTTTCCTTTTTCTATTCCAATAATTTTGAATATCATGAGCTCAGGTAAAATATTTGGCCTAAACGAGAACTTCGATTACGGTATCGAATTAGTAGAAATACACGACTGTCGATAAGAATTCGGTATGCATTATGAATGAAGCGATCATGAGCCCTTAAAAATGGGGTTATAGAAACTTTTCCAAATTAGGACTCGACAACTCCATATGTCCAGTAATGCATTCAGTTCTGTCGTTAACAGTGCAATCACTACCTATGCATGTCCCTGAGGCACGTCTCTGCCAAACTTCCCCTGGGGTGCCTTACCTCTCCCCTAAAAATCACGTTTACCCAATGACCGCTCTCCTTAGGACCTACTGTCGCAAAACCCTAATCAATTTCGGGTAAATTGGAAAAGATTCTTTCATAACTTCGGGTAGGTTAGGTGAGGGTAGGTCTGGTTTGATTATTTCAATTTGGGTCACGTTGAAATTGGGCTTAGGGTGACATCCTGTTAGGTGATACGCCGTCACAACCTAGCAAAGTTTAAAGTTGAGGGTCTTGCCGACATTGTAACTCGATTCCACTTGTTGCATAGCTTTAGTTAATCTTTGGATAAAGTTAAGGTGGTTTTACTTACGCCACTTACTACTCGAAGAGTTGTTCTAAAAGTGAACTTGGTAAGTATTGGAAGATGCAGGAGCGAGTTATCTCCCCATTGCACTTAACCCCTTACTGCTTTTTTGTACTTTCAGTAGGTATGCGACTCGAATTTATTATATTATGATCAGAATACCATTTTTGAACAGCCAGTAGCACTGAAGCGCTTTGTAATCACAACTTCAGGGCTGCTGGCGTTACACCTCTGACTCTGCCGCTCACAAATTGTGTCGCAATCACAACCCGACCAGCGGTAACTACAATTATTGTATCACGGGTTACGGTGATAAGGGTAACCCCTCACAAACATACATTAAAAAAGGCAACAAAAAAGTTAGAGAAATAAACAGTGAGCTTTCCATCGTTATGAGTAACTTAATATAAGTAGCTACGTCGAGCTCTGTAGACGAAACTATGATCAAGGCAGAACTTTTTCAAAGTTGAAGTTACAACATTCGATGGTAGATGGCGCCCCCGTAACCCCTTTTTGGTTATGGTTACTATTTTTTTAGATTGCAACATCCCGATTGTGTTGTGTTTACAAAACACCTCTGCTGTGTCGCGCGTAACCCTATTTGTCTGATTGTAGCATGCATCTGCTTGACCACCGATAGATTGCGATGTAAAGCCGCGAACGGAACAGGATGCGTTTCCTTCCATATTATATAAAATACCGATATTTATCGGTAATTTATTAGTTTTCAATATAATATTTCGGAAATTTTCTTGCATAAATACTTATTTTCTTAATCAGTGGTTTCATATTTCAAACAATTGGCTACAGTTTAGTTTTGGATGAGCAGCTGCATATTTTGCGATTATATCAATATCTATTGTTGCTGCTGTTAATTCGCCTTTTCCCCGTTATCAGTAAAGATGCATCTGCTGATATATATCCTTTTCTTTGTATTCAGAAATATTTATTAATCTCAACAGATAGTCATTACCAACTGCTTTCTAGCGCACAATTTGCTGTACCATCCTAGTAAAAATTTAATAAATTTTTCGCACCTGACAAAAGTGTTTATTTTCACTATCTTTCCTCAACAGAGTCAAACTTCCCGCACACTGGATCAGTTATACTAGTGGAAGCTGAACAGTACTTTTACCAGCCACGGTATTCTGAAGAAAATATAGACTATAAAGATTATATTTTGACCTAGTCTTCATTCATCTCTCTATGATGCACTGCTGAAGGAATATTACTGAGCACAAATTTTTTTTCGGAAGAAATTTTTTCTTCTTGGTAGAAGTTAACGTCTGTCTATAATTTTTATCCATTCAATTATTTATCGCAGGAAAAAATTCTCCGTATTGTAGAGAACCGCCACAGGAGTAAGCATGTATATTATTGTATTTATGTCTCCAGTCAACCCATGCAACCATTTTCAGGAGATTGGACGATAGTTGTTTATCTTTATCAAAAACAACAGCAAAAAAATGCTATGAAATATTGCATTTATTTATACAGACTAATGCGCAATCCTTTTTTGAACATAAAAATCATAAATATTTTCTTTAGACATCCGGTAGACAACCATAACACCAAGCATAAAAGAAAATGACAATTTATAAAAACTTACGACGACACAGCGGTTTTCTATAATTCAGAATATGAAATAGTTTATAGTAGATTATTGGCAGACGTTTATACCAATGAATTGCATCCTTTGTTTGCAATGATAAAATAAACTATCAGATAAGCGCGCCTTACATAACACATATTATTTTATAAGAACAAGCTTTGGCAACTGGTTTGTCTATTAGGAAAATAAAAATTAGGGAAGGTAGAGGAGAAGTGAGAAGCGTTTATTTATTCATGTAAAATACGGACACATAATCGCCTTCATGAGCACACACAACAGATTTTGACAAAGATGAGAGCAGAGAAGATGACTAAGGGTGTAACACAAAAAAGCGTTTCATTAAACACAAACACAATGTCCAATATGTGACTTCAAGGACATGGTGCAACACCTAATCGAAGGTATTCTAATCTTTCTATTTTCGAGAAGCTTCATCCCTTCACAGTCTCCTGAACAACACCGTATCTTCTCAGCCACTATGTCGCTCCACTTCAGTGTCTCTCGCCACCCATTAATACACAAAACTACGATAAATATTATAAAAGGGTTGCCAATAAACATTGGCCTTGCTAAGACGTTCAAGCTGTTCATTTCACACGGATTCGCCAAAGTTGCTGATGTTCAAAACTATTGAATCAGCCCAAATTTCCACGAATGAAGTCAGTGATACGATCATGCATAAAGATGCGTAATGATGGTGTAATTATATCGGCAACTCACCGCCTGGTTATTGCTGAAACTCAGTCAGCTCGCATCAATTGCACTTCAAGTCAAACGTCAAGATGTCACGATGACCTAATATGAAACTTGCTTGCCTCTGTATTTCAATAATAGGCACATCATTTTCTTAGCTTCGTTTAATTTGTTTATATTTAATAAAGAGTAATATTTTTTCAAACGTATTTACCGCCAGCGTCAACGTAAGGTGATGGAATACCATGCAGCACTTATAACCAAAAATATGAGAACTTTAAATTGGGGGTGTCGAAAAGAAAAAAAAACATAAATTAATGTCGGCAGTGTATCGTTCTAAAGGAGTATTCAGAATTTTTATCGCAATAGGTGAGGTTGTTGTCGATGTTGAAAGTTCTTGAATGTTTTATAAACCCATGTTTCAGCCGCCCACTCCCAACTTTATACTCCGAGCCCCAGCCTGAGTAAGAAGTGAGTAGGTGATCAAAAACAAGAGCTCAGAAACTTTTCGTTCATAAAAATTTTTCTTAAAGTCTTGCAAGTTTCATAGGCTGAAAGGATAATTCCAATTTCACCGATATATCTATTGCTTTATTTAACCGATAACAATACATTATGAACTAATAAAAATTTCTAGTTTTCGCAAAATACACTTAAAAAGAATAAGCAATCAGTAAGTGTTGTAATATAGAGGCAAACACTAAATGCCTGAGTGCTTCAAAATGTGAACAAGTTTTAAATCTAACATGACATCTCCAGAATTCGTGAATAAGGCTGCTGTCATGTAGATTGATAGAAGAGAAGTCATTCTACCGATAGTGAAGGCTGTTCCTCTTTTCAGTACATTCCAAATTTGCCAATTACCTAATTAAGATGACTTAAAACTTACCGCTATTGTACACAGATCTTTCAAGTTAATTTGTAAAATAGTTCCTAGATTGGCGGATAGTTTATTCGCTCGTAACGGTTTCCTTGACGACGACGGTCTCGCCGGTGGGGAGGGTGGTGGTCTGGCTGGTGACGAAGGTGCGGTGCTTGGCGCGGATCATGGAGAGGTTGCTCTCGGCAGCCTCGGCGCGCTCCTCAGCAGACTCCAGTTCGCGCTGGAAGCGGCGCACGCGGGACAAGTTCGTCTGGGAGATGGACTCCTGCGGTAGGGAATTGTGTTAGAAGGCGAGTCTCTAAGGGAAAAGACCAAAGTTAAAAAGCGAATATGGAAGGGAAGCTTAGTTAGAACTTTTTAGAAGGACAGTCTCTTATGTAAATGGAAAAAAAGATGATGCGTTCAGAACAGGCGATGGACTGCAGTGGCACGAAATTTGGTTAAATTGAGGCTTTCAAGAAAAAGACGAATTACTAAAGAGAGTGTGACTCATATGGGAGGGAAACCTAATTAGTAGGATAGTCTCCTACATAGAAAGAAATGAAGAATTCAGAAAAGGAGATGGATTCCTGGGGTAGGGAGTTTTGTTAGGAGGCGAGTATTTTAGGAAAAGGACGAAATAGCAAACCTAGTATGACTCATGTGGTAGGAAAACCTAGATAGAATTATGGATAGTCTATTAAATAGGAAGGAAGAAATGATGAGTTCAGAAAAGGAGATGGTCTGCTGTGATAGGCAATAAAACAGATTTGCTCCGGTAGAAATTTTGTGAAAAATACAAATTTCATTGGGAAAAAGAAAGTTCTGCAAAGATGAATTTTAGAAAAGAGATGAACTCCTATCACTAGGAAATTTTCTTCGCCGCTTTTTAATTCTTAGCAATACATGAAAGATGAACCCGAGTGTGAGAGGCACATTCTACTGGTACGGAAGATTTTTTAAAATGGGAGTGTCTTGGCAGAGCATGAAAATAATGAGTTCTACAGTTTCATATAAATGTAATGTAAACTTAAGCAGGCATTCTTTTGAGTATGAGCTATACAAGTTACCACTATGTGGCAGAGGAATTAGCTGCTCTATCCGAAACGATGGGAAAACAGGTTTGGCACAATTGTATTCACTAGTAGATGGCAGTGACGAGCCGTTGGTTTTAATTGTTGATGATTGTGCTGTGGTATCAATTTACATTTGTTAATGTCTATAATCACCTGCTCGCCAATCTGCCTCTTGTAAATGTTGACCTTCTCGTAGGTCTTGTCAAGAGTCTCCTGCAGGATCTGGATGTTCTTGTGGTCTTCCTCGCACTGCAGTACCAGTTCCTTCACGTTGCGCTCCTTCTTCTTCAGAATCTTGATGGTCTCCTGGTGCCTGCGGCGCTCCTCATCCACCTCGTTCTCCAGATCGTGTACCTAGAGAATCAACATTTTGTTACTTAGGTGTTAATAATAACTAACGTAAAGTCTGGGTCAGTTTGGACGTTATACGAAGTATCAGACAATTTACTGTGATAAATAAAACTAATACACCGTTCCAGTGCTTTAAAAAAGAATGGTAAAATTTGGAATTAACCGAAGTGTTTTTTTTTAAATAGTACAAGTAAAAACCAATACACTGGAGACTAAGAACCCCTCAAAAAAATGTTATTGGGCTGACGACTCTCATTAATGAGCCGGCGAACTAATGCACTTTAATAACACCCGTACCAGGCTGTGTTTCCTTGCTACGAAGGCTTTTTCTTGTAGGAATATACAATAGAACAAATAACCCTCGTAGTGACGTAATCCAGCCTGGTATTAGTAAAATTAAAGATAGTAAGACTTTAAATAGTGGCATTCCTTAAATTATAGTTAACCTCATTCCGCTGACATGCAAAATAATTGAGGGGCAGGAAATGTCATTGGACTATGTACTTGCTACGTATATTATGAGCGTGAATAATTCCTTCACAAGATACTGTAGTTTTCATTTTCTGCCTATATCAGAACTTACGGCAAATGTACGTGAGTACCCCAGTATACTAGGATCACTCTAGTGAGGTGTTGGTCTTGTCTAAGAAGGCCTACTAATACTGGCTTGGCTTGATGTAAAGATTTAGGATTTAGTGTATAGATCATTAAGGCTTTCCGCCCCTGTGCTCATTGCCAATGAGAGAGCTCATTGTATGCTGCTCGGGCTGTCTCTCACCAAGGGGTGCTTCAGCTTCGTAAATGAACTTACAAGGGGTAACTGTTAGATACAATACAGGACAGGCATTAAAGCTTGCATCTACTTTGTTAAAGCTGGGCCATGGCGCTAGGTGTTTTCAAGAGCATTGGCATCAAAGTTTTCAACTCTACCCTCTTACTACTCAGCGATGATATCACGCTACGTGATATCATCTCTGTTTACTACTAGCAGAGGTGACGTCGAAAAATTTACTCACCCTAGCTTCGAGCTTGGCGACCATGCGCTTGGTGCTGGCGAGAGAGTTGGCCTCGACGTTTTCGAGGCGGACGGTGAGGTTGCGGACCTCGACCTCGAGGCTCTTGCGCACGCTCTCGATCTTGATGCAGCGCTCCGACTCCTCATGGAGGCTCTCAGTAACGCGCTTTACTTCAGTGGTGGCCTTCATGAGACGCTCGTCAGCAAGCTGAAAGGTTAAGGTGTGGTGAATACGAGAGCAAAATTGGTTCGAGAAAACACTGGAACGTGGATAGATCAATGGGTGTCTTACCAATACAAGACGATATAAAATAATCACGTCGTGGCTGTGTTCTCAGGAGTATATGTATTTCTCTTTTGCTTCACTCATCTGCTGAATTTACGCATCGTTAATATATATATATATATATACATATGAATACGTATACATCTATTTGCACTGGGAAAGAAGTACAATTTAGTATCTGAGGCACAAGTAGTGACACCTAGTCGTCTTCAGTCCTAGTAAGAAAATTTTGCCTTTCAAAAGCTGATTTTCCCCGCCTAATGTTCCACGTCGGGACGAAGAGACATGCAAACAATTACCAAAAATGTGTCTTCTTACGTTGTGAGATGTAGAGAGCGATCTCGTAGTGTGCAGCTATCTACATGCTGGGGTACCTAACTCTTTTTGTTTTAGTGTAGCGTAGTGTTGGGGGTGAAAGAACTGACTAGAGAATTCCTAGTAAAATGAATGGAGGCTCCATAATTTTCATCCAGCTCTCGACAGGCTGGCGGCAGACGTGCCGCCTGATGTCGTCACACTATCGTATTTCGAGAGAAGCTTTGCAATCCTGACGGCCAAACTTAGAACAGCGATGGCGTTCTCTAACGGAATTTCTACTTTCGGTTTGGTGCGCGAAGCAGCTCTTTTTCATTGCTGTCGTGTCGCTATTCCAGCAAAAATTCTTGTCGTGTCACTGCACTTAGGATTTAAGTAATAATGTTGCAATACTCTGTACAGCACTGCTATAATACAATAATAATATAATAATGTACTGTTCTTTCCTCACCTGATAACAATGCTTTCCGATTTGTATATAACACAAAGGCAAGGGTAGCTCACCAATAAATAAAATGTATAAATGAAATAAAATAACTACGATAAAAATATTGTAATCATACAAATGTAGATCAGTCTATGCTTCATGGTAATGTGTAAGTTTGTGCCCCATAGATACTTACACGAAGCTCCTTGGTAACTTCATCGTAGTCGGCAGCGATGACGGAAATCTCCTGCTCGAGCTTGCTCTTGGTTGCGGAGATGTTGGCATTGATGGTGGTGAGGTCCTTGATGCGAACAGTGCATTCCTCCAGCTGCAGCTCGGCGTTGCGACGGGCGCGGTTTGCCTGTATACAAAGCGTATCATTGGAGAGATAATTTGAAGTGTTAATATGACTAGAGCCGTACCACCAGTAGGTGTAATGAAAGCGCTACTGTATTTCTTGAATTAGCCCGCCAACTGTTAAGTAATGTAAATTAATCAATCTGTTAAGTAACGTAACTACGTTAATTCGAGAAGTAAGATAACCCCATTCATTTGATGAGTTGCACAATCCCGTTAAAATATGTTAGTAATGTAACCCCGTTCATTCTATAAGTAACATAACCTCGCCAATTCGATAAGAAACATAACCCTGTTAACTTGGTAAGTAATGCAACCCCGATAATTTGATACTTAACATAACCTAAATATATTGAGGAAAAACAGGATTCTGTTAATTCGATAAGTTACATTGCCTCGATAGATTGATAAGCAACAGAATCCAGTTAATTTGATAAGTAACATAGCCCCGTTTTTTATAAACTACGTAACTGAGGTAATTTCATGCAAGATGCATAACTTACTAAATTCTTGGCCAATCCAAAGCAGCTATAGGGGTGGCCAAATATCCTGCTTAAATAAATGATTCACAAGAGGACTTCTGTATCGGTGCCATCGCCCTCCAATTATTAACCAGATATTGTTCTCTGTGAAACAATGGTAGCTGGATGCTGTGCTTGCTGTATATATGAGTGCGATAACACTGGTCCATGCGCTTTATTGTTGCGCGTATTTTATCAAGTGGATTTTAAAGAAATCCATTTTTTATATTTTGCTTAACTTGATTGAGGTATTGTTGCGCTCTAGAATTGCGCCCTATTGAGGTGCTTAAACGCGCATACTAGAATGATAAGGGTTTCTTCTGTAAATTACAGTAAAGGGTTAAAATGAATAGTAATAATAGTACTAAAGAGACTACTCACGCCCTCGAGGTTAGCACGGAACTCTTCATTCTCAGCGATGAGCTGCTGCAGGCGACGCTGAGCGACACCGTACTGATCCAGCGTCTGCTGGAGCTGCCTCTGCAGCTCGTCGTAGTGAGTCTGCAGCTCCTGCGAGCAGAAAATTACGTATGTTATTAACCAATTATCAGGAAAGGCCTAAAAAGAGAGTTGTAGATGACAGGCGCCATTCCTGGAACGTTCAAAAGACCAGGGGAAAGTCTTAGATACATGGGAGGAAACATGGGGGGGGGGACATGATGGGGGAAACATGGAGGGTGTAAATATTATGTAGAATCTTAAACGACTTTTGCTATATTTGGAGCATCGATCAATACAGAATATAAAGTTTTGATACGGTACGGAGTACAGTAGAGGGTGTGCAAAATATTAATGACTCAATAGCCCAGTTTGTTCTTCCTACAGCAGGAATAAATATTAATTGGTAATTATTGATGGAGTAGAAAGTAATACTGAGTGCATGGAGAACAGCGTTATATCTACTGCATGTAACGGTGACGTTTAATAAGCACTGCGTTGTAAACAAAACTAGAAAACAAAAAAATAATTAAGAGTATCAATATTTTTTACCACTGCATGAACATAGAACCGTAAGTCTTACATATAAATAAATAGCTAGAATATCAGAGCTTGTCGTCTGGATCACATTTTACTGAAAGTTTTGGGAAATGTAAAAGGTCTATGCCGAAGTCAAACTATGGTTGTGGTGACTAAGCATTTAATGTCTTCGCATGCGAACATGGAAGATAAACTTGGACGTTCTAAATTTTCCGAAACTTTTATTCTATTCAAGAAGATAAGATTTTGTTTGTTGACCATCGTTATCAATTTACTAAAATTGAGGACTCTCAGATGAAGCTAGCAATAACAGAGCGTTTGAAATAAGTTCTCATCAATAAAATTTTGATATGTAAGGTTTGTCGGTAAATTATGAAAGGCCACAACTAGTGTCCATGCTCTTTTAGAGGCAGTTACTGCCTCCAAAAATGTTAAATTTCAATTGCCCATGACTGAAGAAATTATTTATTGCTCGTATACTGTATATAAATGTTAACCTGGAGCTGAATACTGAGTTTTTTTCTAACTTGGAGCTGGATTGTGAGTTTCCTACTGACCTGGATCTGACTACTGAGTGCTTTACTAACCTGGAGCTGGATGGTGAGTTTCTTATTGATCTTCTGCAAATCAATGTTGGACTTGTTGACGGTGTCGATCTGCATTTCGAGTTCAGTGATGGTGATCTGCATCTTCTTCTTGATCCTGGTGACCTCGGTCTTGAGACGAGTCTCGGCCTCCACCACGCGGGCGTTGAGGGCGTCCACCTCCTGGGCCATGGTCTTGCTGCAGCGCGAATGTACAATAACCATATTAATTATATAATAATGTGAACAGGTAGTTTTTTATTGACTTTTGCTTTAGTTTCGCAATTTATCGATAAATAACTAAAGGCTTTTTGTGAGAC
This sequence comes from Parhyale hawaiensis, assembly GCA_001587735.2. Lineage (NCBI taxonomy): Eukaryota > Metazoa > Arthropoda > Malacostraca > Amphipoda > Hyalidae > Parhyale > Parhyale hawaiensis. Next base: position 1,919,207 of record LQNS02278155.1, read on the forward strand.
GTACGGGGGATGCTGCTGTACTGCAAATGTTGCGAAACAACAATATAACGTAATAAAATTAGGCGTATGTGTTTGTTTGCTTATACTTATTACGTATTGCTGCCTTTTCTTGGAAAAATTCCATGCGTCTTGATGGATTTTTTTAGTGAAGCTAAAAGTATTAATTTGTGTTCTCAATCGTCGCATGAACATGCCGTAAGTGTGATTTGTTATGGCATTGTTAATTGATGACGTTAGATAATAATAAATAAGAAAAGTTTTGAAAAATTTCTGAATTTTATTTGCTTGACGTATATACGAAAATTAATAGTTTACAAAGATATTAAGCGTTGGGGAATGCAACAAAGGATATCTAAATCTTAAAAAAATACTTAAGTTAAGGTTATAACACTCACCGTTGTACATATCAGCTGTTCTCCGTCAAGACGGTATAAAAAATCGGAAAAAGTGACAGTTCATTACAGGTTTCCTCAACATAACGAACTGTAATATGTAGTGAAGCCCATGTTAAACATAGTGTAGCCCATCGAATTATTTTTTGGAACATTAATTCCCAAGTTTATCCAAATCCTTCCATGATAGTCAACTCTCCCAGCGGGCAGCTTGGATAGCGTACTGGTTGATTATGTGGGCGTACGGCTGTCTTAGCAATAAGGTAGTTAGCTTATGCTACACATGTATGTTTCCAGTCTGAATAGTGATGAGGCTCTTTATTTGCTAATTGTACGGGCGAATGCTCATAAATATGTTTTCTGAAGTATGATAGCAGACAGGAAATTTTGCTGTCTCCCAGAATTTGTCGATGTAACAGTTAGTACATGAAACGAGTATATGCAACCATGAATACTTATTACCTATCGCCGCTAACTTATTTTAATACTTTACAATGTCATTATTTCTGGCCTTTGTTATTTTCAAAGACTTTATTGAAGCCACAATAAAGCTGCACTGTAACTATTCCTTTTCTTTAATTATGAGTATGGCATCACGATTATTGTAATAATTTTATAATTATGATATTATCACGATAATTTTATTATTTATGAGGGCAAATTGTTCTTGATGAACATGTTATGCTATTTTTCACAGGTACATTATATTTAATATAATATATAATAAATTGTAGCTACTAATACTGCGTGTAAATAGTGAAAATATAAAGTGAACATTTGCTACTATTACAAGTAGCTTCCGTAAACATCGATATATGTACGTATCAGCTCAAAATTATTTGTGCTTGCCCTATATTTCTACAGTGTTTCTCAGCTGGGCATCAAATTTTTCTTTTTTTTTTGTGATAGAAGCACATACGTAAGGAAAACATTGCATATGCCGTTCCATGCTTCCGTAATCTATACTATAATAAGAGAGCTGTCTGTCAGTCCGTCCGTCCGTCTGTCCGAAGCCTTATTTTTCCCCTATCTAACACTGTAGAAAAAAAATTCCACCCAACTTTTTTGTTGCGGAGAGGGTATCTTGGATACGGGGAGGCACTTGGGCGCTTGCCTGCATGCCCGTGTTTGGATATGTTCATTTTCAACGGTGCTACGGATGATGTCACTTGATTACACCTCATCTAGACTATCAACCCTTTTGTTAAGCTGAGATGTTTTCAAATATATATTTTTATGACTTATTCAACAAAAGGGTTGCGCTTGGTGCATATCAAACCTTTTGTTGAGCCGAGATGCTTTCAAATATATAGTTCTATGACTTATTCATCAAAAGGGTCGCGTTTGGTGCACTAGTAATCATTATATACGTCAAGTTATTCCCCATTACTTTTAAACACTATTACACAGTGTATTTTTATTCTGCTTACGTTAAATTTTGAATAACAGGATGACACATATGTCAGGAAAAATATTGTCTGTGCTGCAAGGGGACAACGGCCTTGACAGTTGAGTAGTGCTGCGACCACACACTTGGCAAGCAGCCTTGTCCTCCTGACTGTTCTGTCTGCCAAGAACTGTTCTAATGGACGTCTTGCTGTCACCCAACACTCAATATGTGCAGTGCGATATTCACTTAGCAAGTTTTTACGAAAGACATTTTTCACTTATTATCAGATAGCCTACGGTATAATGTAGGAGCTACACCTAGCAATCGCACGCTCAACTTATGAGCGGATAGTCACATCGCAAGTCGTTCCGATAACTCGGTGAAAACCGGCACATTCTTGCTATATGATTCAAATATTAGGTACAGAAGCGATAAATACGATTCGACCAACTGGCTGATTTGGCTTTCCGAACAAAATTGTTATATCTTGAGTCACTTAAGTCACCCAATGATATATCTTAAGTCACTTAAGTCACCCAATGTTATATCTTAAGTGACTTAATTCACCCAATGCTACATCTTAAGTGACTTAAGTTACCCAATATTATATCTTAGGTCACTTAAGTCACCCAATGTTAAATCTTAAGTTACTTAAGTAACATAAAATTATATCTTAAGTCCCTTAAGTCACCCAATGTTATATCTTTAGTTACTTAAGTCACCCAATGCCTTATAGATTTCCATGCTCACGAAGAGGAAAAATTTCGTGCAGAGAGATGATGTAGGAAACTAAGCAAGGCTGAGCGTGAGTGTAGCGCTACTCGCTTGCGTTGCCAAGATTCCTAGACCAATTTAGACCTCGAGCAACTGAAGCCGCGCCGTCAGGGCAGACTAAACCAGAGGAGAAATACTCAGTTTATTGGAGCAAGAGCACGAACAACAAAAGTAAAATTGCTAGGAAACGTTCGCTAACAGCATGGTACAACGCATATAGTGATGAAATTTCAGCAAAAAACATATGTATTGCCCGATATGATGATGAGCAGCTAAGCGTGTACCACAAACACGTACGTAACGTATAATAGCGAAGAACGTAGATAAAAAAGTGTATATGATCCAATACAGTCATTAAGGTATGCCAGAAAATGAATATAATCCACAATGAGTAATTTTTTAAAAACTGGCAACGTGTTACAGACACAGCCGAATTTGAATATAGCTATTTATGAGAGGTTAAGCTAACACTTTTTCTGCAGATAATAACATTTATATATAATTTATTGAACGTAATAGCCAGTTGTAGTATGAAAAACCGCATATATTTAAAGCAGAAATGGACTACAGTACCATCTAGAAAATGTAAGAACGACTACGTGCTCAATAATATGAATAATAATACAAGCAGCATTGAAAAAAAATGCGAATAGACCAGATACAACGCGGACCAGCAAATATCGAATGAAATATCATATTGATAGTATTTCTTTGAAACTTTATTCTACTCCTTCCAAGTAACGTGAAAACAAACTTAAACGAAATTCTCAAAGGATATTACTGGCATCAATACTCACAAATTTAAGGTAAACTCAATAAAACAGAATTTCAACTCAGATACATATAAAAGTGCTTCTCCTCCGATTAGGCTTTTTAAGATAAATACAAAATTAATGTGTAGACAGCTTCAAAGTCGTTCAGATAATTCGTCGATGTCGAAACTGTTTTATCGGAGAAGCTTCGTCATTCGCTCGTTAGACGCTCTGACATTGAAAGCACATTTAATTGATTGTTAGAGAAAGCTCGATTTGAAACGTTCAGGAAAAGATGCATTTAATGCAAAACCGATCAATTTGAAAAGTTAAGATGTGCTTTACATCATGACAGTTATCTTGCTAACCATCGTTCAAATAGCAATCGAAAATATCGTTGAAACCATTCATCTGCATCAATGCAGTAGCCCGTAGTTTTCTACTAAAATATTAGTATTAATAGTAAAACAATTTTAGCACCTTCCCAATTCTCTACTTCAGATTGTCAGCGAATTCCATAGAAATATCTCCTGCATCCGCTATGCAACGACATTCTCGAAGTGCCCACGCACTTTCTTTAATATGCATTACACTTGCTATCACCAAATATTTTTGTTTAGCTCTCAGGTGTTAAATTTATAGATGCTAAAGAGCGGGCGGCCGACGTAACACAATCTGGACCTTGTCTGCAGATTAATCAAGCTAAAGTAACTTAGATAAGGTGAAGAAGTTAGCGGCCCTGGAGAGCGTTGCGGGCACGGGCCCTGCAAATGGCGCTTGTCGCCATTCTGGAAGTCGAGGGAATAGGTTCGCGTGGTTTCCGTCCTCCGTAGCGATACTGTTCCCGAGCGTAGGTGTTGAGGTTCGACACGGGCAGATCTCCTTCGTCGTCCACATCGAAGCGCCTTTGCATCCTGCCTTTGGCAGCCAGTGACTTCGCCATGTGGTCGATGTTCAACTCGGTGCGGGTGGGAGCCACGATCAAGCCAGGGTCGGCGGTGTTATGCCTGGGCACGTAAATATTGATGTACCTGGCGCGGTTGCTGACATGTCGGTGGGTGGAGGTTTTCCCGGCGATTTCACCTGCCCTTTGAAGCACCCGTGAGTGCACGTCCGACATAACATCGGACCTAGAGGTGTATTTGGGGATAGGTGGGGCATCGGAATCATCGAATGGTTCGGCAGATCTATGAGCACGGCGCATTTTGAGCCTGGCGAATTCGGGATCATCCACATCCGCATCGGCCACGTCAAGGTTGAGCATTCTGCGAGCCTTCCTTCTAGCCATGGTGTTGAGGGCATCTGCTGGAACATCGTAGTCTTCACCTCGCTCTTCCCGGTGCCTTCGTAGCATTCTGCTGACCTCATCGTTCATTTGGACGACGCTGTCATCGAGAGCTCGTAGGTTATTGCGGGCACGATTACGAGAAGACTGCAAGCGCATGATATTGTCGACACCATCCTCCAGTTCCTGGAATTCTAGCTGCCTCCTCAGCTTGTTTCTGGCAGCCATGTCTTCGGTGATCATTGCGAGTTCCGCCAAGTTCTGAGCCTTGTCGTAGGGCGTGATCTGGTAGGTTCTGTTCCTTCCGCCTGCTTCCTTCCTGGCTCGTCGGTTGAGGTCCTCCGCGTTGGAAGACAACTGACCCACAACAGTGTCCATTTGGTCATCCAGGCGGGTCAGCCTTTCTCTCCTCGCGTTCATGAGAATGGCATGATCTAAATTATTATGGGCCTTGTATAGAGTCAAGTTTAGGGGATCCATGCTTCGTAGAGCGAAAGTAATGCCTAGTTTTTTCAAAAGTTTTGGAGATGGCAAGCCCAGAGCTTCTCGTTCAGCTTCTTCGCGTATTTTACGGTTATCGATCACGTTCGATTTTTTCACCAGTTGTACGTACTTCTTGGTCATAGACCAGTTGGTGTGGGTTCTATGGAGCACGTTACCTGGAGATGCGAGATCGTTCTGACGAATACGTGAGCGGATTTCTTCTCCTTTGTCGATGTAATCGTCAATCTCACAATTTTCGTAAAACTTTATAGGTTTCCTGGCACTGTAATCGTCTAAACACCGATCTTCCAACAGAGGCAGTCTCACTGCACCTTTCTTCGGACGACCACTGGTATCTTTGCTATCTAAGTAATCTATCATACACTGATAACGATTCACACCAAAGCCGAAATTGTCAGCATAAATTTTACACGGGCCCCGTTTCCAAAAAGCACCAGGGCGTTTTGGTCGTTTTTTGGTCTCAGAATCACCGGAGTCTTTTGGCTGTTCTTCTCGCTCAGCCACAGCCAGACTGGCCTCCTTGCCACTAGCTTCTGAGACTTGGCACTCGTCCGCCATAGCGCCGTTGGCGTAGGTAGGGTGCAGCGTCTTATTTTAGGTCTTGAAGTCGTTATTTGCTAACTTTGCTTTGCTTCCTTTTATTTGTAATGAACGTTGCAGTGACCTCCCTTTACGCTCTGCTGGTAACGTGATCAAATGTCTTCCGAGGTAGAACGAACTAGTTCCAATTATTGGTTGAGACAGGGATAGTCTGCGGCTGCTAAATTTTGATTGATTACTATTAATGTCTGATGAATTGAAATCAGTAGATTAATGTCTGTATCAGCTTTTTAAGTTCAGTGTCTGCAACCGAGAATCGGTACTCACACTAAAGAAAGAATTCTTGTACTTCTCTTTTTCCAAGGTATACACAGAACACCCAGTTCAGCACAACGCAATGTAGAACAGATTTCTTGAATACCAACAGAANAAATCAGTAGATTAATGTTTCTATCAGCTTTTTAAGTTCAGTGTCTGCAACCGAGAATCGGTACTCACACTAAAGAAAGAATTCTTGTACTTCTCTTTTTCCAAGGTATACACAGAACACCCAGTTCAGCACAACGCAATGTGGAACAGATTCCTTGAATACCAACAGAACTTTAAGGTTGCAGCCCTAGTTAAACACGGCAGTAACAAACTTTCTTTGCTTATATCAGAATTTGTACTAAACTCCACAATACTTGAATATATCAATCCCACTTTCAGAAGATACCAAGACAAAACTCTCTCACACGGTCAGATTGTAGTTAATACTGTTTTTTTCCTTTATGAACCAAGTTGAACTAACTCAAATCTGCATAGTATTTCACGTAGGGACACTGTTATAGCGAAGCGCCTTATATCGATCGGTCGGTTGTTTTGAAGGTACGAACTGTTCAGAAGTTGATGCAGTAGCCCATATTTTCTCGAAGGCAAATAAGCAAATGAGACAAGGTTATTACATTCCAGTAATCAGATATGGTACAGGTCAGAGGTGATGGGCAAGAGTAGTTATTTGACACGGCACGTTGGGATTCGAAAGCCTTCTGAGGATGCAGTTTGCAGTGTCAATGAGCAGAGCTTTAATTCTCTATATCAGCACGGAGAGGACGCTTTTCTTCACTAACAAAAAAATGCACTTCAGACGATCAATGAAACATGGATATGATTGCTGTTAGAAAATGAATTGTTTAACTTGGGGTCTATCCGGTATAGACTCGACACACTTGCGCACGGAATTCGGAAAATAACAACAGCCTTCTTCCAAACTGAGCACTCGTAAGTCAAAAAAAAAAAAAAAGGCTGGAGGCTTCGCTCGCTCTGTCGACGTGGTTTCTGAGTTCGATTACCCAGGCCAAGGTTACCACAGTAACTCGATTGGTAGAACCTCAACCGACCAACTGCGAGGCCGGGATGAGAATGATCTGTTCGACCACCGACTTCCCTCTGGCATCTTCTTGACACCCAACTATGATAAGCATGAGGTGGTTTCGCCAGGGGGAGGGGGCTTATCACCCCCTCATGGTCACTTGCCAACGCCACCTTGCCAAAAAATCCTATATACATCCATACCTGAGCTATTTATAATCATAAGAAACCTAAGCAAACGTTTAGAGAAGCTTTAAGTAGCACCGGCGATTAATCTTCTAGTCAATCAATGTCAGCTAAAGTGACAGTAGGCAGTACGCTTCTAGAGCGCAGACGTCTGTTGTCAGTCCTGGTTCTCAAATGAATTTAAATGTAGTCTTCCATTTAGCACTTATGTACCTAAGAAATACTATACATTCGAATTTGTTTTTAAACTATTGAGGATACTTAAATCATATCAAGTGGCGCAATAAACATATGCTAATGCTGAGCTATAGATTATATTTTTGGATGGGAATGGTGGCAATGACTTCTTTCGCTTTACTGCTATTTGTTAGCCTGACATAGTATACATTGTATTTTAATATTAATAATATGTACGGTAATAATAATAGTGAGCATTCGGAGCATTCGCTTATCATAACACGTTTTAGAGAATAAAAGCATTATTGAACCTTCATGCATCAAATGATATTAACTATAACGAAAGATTTCTACATCTCTCCAGTAACTTGTAACCGACTGCCTGCCACCCTAAAATATGCTACTAAATATGTGTATTTAACAGTGTAAATACTCCATAACTATAATGAAAGTCATATATTTGATCGAACATACTGTACTTTTGCGATATTCTTTTCGGTTTCTAGTACTCATAGACAAGGTATATGCGTTAGAAGTCAAATCTGCAAAACTTTATTTTTATATTGCAAGACAGCACTTATTTCTGCTGCTTTGTATTACATAGTTATGATTGGACTAGTAAAATACCACCCAAATTCAATTGAACTGAAACACAGTAATAGACAACAATGAGCGTTTGTATATTTTTAAGTTTATGTTTTAATTTCTTTCAAATATTTGTAATCAACTTCATTTTATGCTTATCCAGGTTGTCGCAGTACAGAGTGGTTATAAAAATAGGCAATGTTTTTTTTTTTATCAAATTATGCCAAGTTTTTCCCCGCAGACTTAAATCTCTTTAACTTGAGCTACTTTCCGAGAACGTAGACCCAGCCAAGCAACGAAATGCTAAGACAAAATGGCAGAGGACTATACGGATCATCACGAAAATTTATTCATCAGCTCTTCGTACGAAACCTAGCAGTTAATTTCATGACTCTCTGTCCATAACGTTTTGAGTTAAGATACTAACAAAAACTCCAAAAACATAACCTGCTGAGGTAACTCTTGTATATGATTTAGTTGCCCTTTGTTACGGGCAGACCCGAAGTTTCTTGCGTTTTCTATGAGATAAGTCACTATAAAAATAGTACAAACTCTCTTGGTTACCCGATAGAATCTGCCATCATAATTTAAGGTTGACTTCACAAGTCATGACATCTGCACCAAAGTAATTCAATTAAAATGCTCGATATTTGCTCCTATGATCTGAGACGACCAGGACTGCATGGCTCTCATTAAACCATCTAAAATTGGCTAATGAGGACTGTTCCGCCGCCAGCATTTGGCAAGCTGTCAGCTCCCTCACCACCCACATGCCAAGACATCACCTTACCACTTGGCAGCTTACCGCTGGGGCGAAACATTAGGTGCTTACCGTTTTATTTATTTATTTTTTTTTGCAAATTAGCTATTCTTATCCGATGAGTCAGTGCTGCTTTTAGCACCTGTTCGAAATTACATGCAGCACTACTTTCGGTATATTTCTGAAGCTTATTGAGTTACTAGGTATATACCTAGTCTCCAAGCTGACGGTAACCATTGCGAGATGACTTTATTTCTTTCGGCAAAGCAGCAAAAAGAAAAAAAAATTGAGTTTGAAGAAATAGCCGAAATGTAGCACAATGCATTATAGTTGGAGAGACTGGCATATCAAGCTCAATAAAGTATTCGAAACCGAAAGTTCAATTCTGGGGTCTAGTTCGGGTGAACATTTCTAGTGTAGGTATTTAATAAACTAAGAAAGAAGCCTAAGGGCAATGGATAAGACTCAAAACAGAGGATAGCCAAATAAAGTGACGGATTTGTTCTGCTAATGCACAAGAATGTGAAGCATCAGGAGCTACAGTTACTCTACTGAACAGAAGACTTCCAGCTCTAGAACTCAATTATGAGAGAGACGTATAGAAATACAGCAGCGTTTTCAAGCAGAGTGGGCATCATGATATACGTCTCCAGCATATACAAGTATATAGAGTGGGCATCATAAAATACAGCGTCTCCAGCAAGCTCAAGAAACTTATCTACTGTGGGTATAGGCTAACAATTCCTCTTTACGATCGGTAAATCAATTTTCTCCTGTCTTATCCTTCAGATTTGGCCGAAGGGACTAACTAACTAAGAAGCCAACAAACTGAGTATTTTTTATTGTGGGTTTTTATTAACTTTTTTGAAACCGAGTTCAGCTTTATTATTTTAGCTAGTCAACTATATGGTGGCTAAGAAACTTTATCGACAGCACCTCCCTATTTACCATAAAATTTAGAGCCAGAACCGTTTCATGGGTACGTTTAAATTGAATTTCAGTCATCCAAGCGAACTGATACCGAATTTCAAGAATAAAAGAATTACTTCGGTGATTGAAGTTTCTGAAAATGTCCGTAAAGCTTCTCAACGGTCCTCTTATAAAACATATACGTGTATTTTACTCGATCGTTGAATTTCTGGCTATATTAGCACCATACAAGAGAGGCACACAAAATATATATTTATACAGTTTCTTGTCCCGTCAATACCTGGCGTTATCCAGACAGGGGGCTCACCCTTACGTCTTTGTGTTTTAATGGAATAAATACAAAGAGTCGAGTCAGGACTCGATCAGAGGATCTAGACATTGCCACGCGGTCATTTAATAGAATAAATACAAAGAGTCGAGTCAGGAGTCGATCTGAGGATCTAGACATTGCCACGCGGTCATTTAATAGAATAAATACAAAGAGTCGAGTCAGGAGTCGATCTGAGGATCTAGACATTGCCACGCGGTCATTCTACCAGTAGGCCATCACAGTAGATATTTATATATTGCTAGCCTTTATCATAGCATTTTGATAGAGTTTGTATTGAGGTTGGAGTTACCTTCTTTATCTTAGAGACTGTTTCCCAGGTTTCTACTAGTCCTTTATAGATCAATCAAGAATTGGAAATTTGAAAGGAGTAGCGGTCATACATAATCGCAAATGAACGTATTTGTAACCTTCTACAAAATAGCAATGTGAGTTCTGCAAAAAGTATTCTACGAATTAATTTCTTGTTACTTAATGGTCTTCATTTTATTATTTCATGTCTTGCAGTTGCGTATGAAGTAAATTGTTACAATCTTGCACCAATCAGATGACGCTCAAGAAAACCTTCCTCTACTAAGATAGTAATCATTTTATTACGAGTACTAATTCAGTAGTTTATAAAAGCTAGCCATAGTTCATGTTTCAGTTCGGAGAAAGTAAACAATTTTAATATTTACTTTCATGCTTCTTTCTCCGCTAAACATTACATGTCCCATCAGTTGTCGGAATTCTCAGGCAATAATTGTCCATCAGTTGTACGGAGTGTCAATTATTTAGCCATCATTTTTACGGAGGGTAACATATTAGCTCGTCAGTAATACAGAGCTTCAGGTATTTACCCATCAGTTGTACAGTGTTAAACATTAGCCCATCAGTTGTACTGGAGTACCAGGCATTTGCCCATCAGTTGTACAGTGTTAAACATTAGCCCATCAGTTGTACTGGAGTACCAGGCATTTGCCCATCAGTTGTCGTGAAGTGTCAGGCATTTGCCCATCAGTTGTACTGGAGTACCAGGCATTTGCCCATCAGTTGTAAAGTGTCAGGCATTTGCCCATCAGTTGTAGTGAAGTGTCAGGCATTTGCCCATCAATTGTACTGAAGTCAGGCAGTTGCTCGGAGTGTCAAGTATCAAACGAACCCCAGCCAAATCTACCGCAACAAATTAGTGACACTGCGAGCAACGGAACAAAGAATCTGGCATTGAGATGCTACTGTTTTTCCCCCAAGAATTCGCACTTACCCTACATAGCACAGATAAAAAGTCGCCGTTGGCGGTAACTCGACTGCCAAATGCTATAAACAAGACAGTGGGTGCCCGTACATGTGAAGTCATCATTAAATCATTGGGGCCGCTGGTGCATATCTCGGGCACTTGCGGCACAGCTCTAGCAATAAACTAATGAACACAATGGTGCGGCTGGGTGACAACGCCAAGGTGCCTCTTTAAATAAGCCTTCAGAACATGGGCACGTTGAATGCTTACAGTGGTAGGAATCAGTCATAAGGGAGTGTTAAAAATATACATGGATACTTGGTGGAACTTGTAAAAATTTCATAGAACTAAAGCACCTGTTCTCAATGCTGTTTGAGAGTCGCATCATACCTACGAAGAGTCAAAATAAGTGCCAAGTCACACAACATAGTTAAGCTTTTTATTTATGACCTATGAGCAAAAGTAGCTAAAAAAATTTGAACCTTACTCCCCTTGTTTATCTACCGAAGCCGTATCAACGATACTCTAAGTTTCCAATGTCAAATACCGAAAGCGCGACTGTAGTATTAAGAGACGGAGAAAGGAATGAAGAAATTTAGCGAGGAACAAATACAAGTTTTATACAGTTGATCCGTTATCAATAAAGCCTCCACGAATACGGCTCAGACTTACTTCCATATTAAACTGAGATTCTTAATATTGGTGGCTGTATTAATCACGAACACATTTTATTGAGCTATTTTCGATGTCTGATAACTAAGGGAAAACCACAGCCCTTGCCGTGACTGCAAGCATAATCAGTTGCAGCTGATCAGGAGGGGGGGGGGCTGTGTTCTAAGATGTTAATTTCTGAGAGTCTGGTGTGATTCTAAGCATAACGTAATGCTAACGAATTCGTCTCTGTGTCACTACAACATCCAGTGTACTGAGAACATCTATGTAAACACACTCCATCATTGACGATAATCCGCTTGACCCTAGGCGTCGTATGACAGGCTTTAAACAGCAGTGGATCATATCAAACACAAGCTGAAACTTCAACCCAGTTGTGGAATGGATCGTTAATTTTTTCAATAACCCAGTATATTTGTGCGACTTTTAGAGGAGATTTTATTATGCACTGTCACTGAAAGGATTCGTACATTCGTGCCTTGCCTAAAGCAACTTCCAATGTAATTCGTCAATTACGAAAGAGCTTCCCTAATGAAATACTCGGCCGCCCTAGACCGCTAGACTTCTACGACGGTTGAAAATTCTGATAGGGTTTTAAGCCAAAAAGAAATCGTTCTCGACTGTATACTAAAAAATCGAGGAGAGAAACTCAGTAATTCTACACGTGGTTGCCGGGCTGCGACAGTAGCTTGAACTCTGCAATTGAACAACTATTTTCTTTTCTTGATTGACGAAAAAGTTAAACTAACTAGTGATAATGCAGATATACCAGTGTTGTGTTCTGTAGCTATATAGAGATCTTTATAGTTTGCATCGCAATGTGTATCTGTGGTATAAACCCATAAAAATCTGCTAATTTTCGGAAGAAAGTTTGTGGCCCGAAATTTGGCTCTGCACACTGAACATTGCAAACACTCAACTCCTATGATGTACGACAGTCTAAAAGCATATTCACCGAAGAATGTTTTGCACACCTTAATTATTACGTTTAACTCCACTCTCCTGGTGGCTTCGCTTATGAGAAATAAAAGATAAATCTTGTAACAATCTGTTGCATCTTTGACACTGCGATGGCTTGTTGGATGAACTACTTATAACTAAAATATTTTGTTAAATTTTGCTTTTTAAGCCTCCGGAGCCGCACAAATGCAACGGAGAGGTACAATTTCTACCTACTAGTAGTATCCTTAAGCAAAGTATCATTTCGAAATACCGAAAATAACTGCTGGTATTTTATAGAGGAAAACGTGCAATACTTGAACAAAAAAACTGACTGAAAATTATTGGTAGAATCGATTTGTTGGAAAAATAAGAGCCCAATAATGTGGGAGCATAGATGAAAAAAACGAAGAATGGTAGCCACAGACAAATCAACACAGACGGACAATCGTTCAGTATTTGTGCTAGAAAATTAGCGACAACGATGACGTCACAATTGATCACTTGCATGAAATCACATGGTCGTATCTATGATACCAGTGCTATTTAGATCTCTCCAAGCATACACAAAAAATGATGACGTCACACGGGTCATGAACTGTCAATTTGAGGCTAGCTTAGACGTGCCTTCTTTATCTGTGATGCTAATAGCTGTTGCTAATTTTCAGTATTTCAAACGATTACCTCACTCTTTGGCCAGGCTTGTCTTATTCAGAGGTACACGTTACCAAAAAGAAAGGGTTGCTACTCACCGCAAGATTTCCAGCTCGTCTTCCTTGGTCTGCAGACGGCGCTCGGCCTCATTACGGTAGGTCTGGTACTCGCCAGACATCTTGAGGAACCTGGTCTCCTCATCCTTGCGTGCCTGCGGGCAGAGAAATGTCCATTTTAAGTATGCGATGCTAAGTTTGAACAAAGGTCAGCCAGTAGGATCGATAATATTATTATTATTTTTTCTTCAGATAAAAATGACACCGGGTACCGATTGCGAAACACAATCTCGAGGAGTGCGCCATGCCGGTTGAACATAGGTTAACTGTAGGCTTGGGATTGCACCCCAACTTTGACTGCACCGTATATTTTATCTTCTGTAAAGTGGAGCCGTTGAAGTATGTGACCGATCTGAGAGTCAGTGATACTCTGTGTACTAAATTAGATTAAGAACCTATTCAGCTGAACCGAATCCATCTTCAAAGATTCTTAAATAGCATAATCCCTATTCTAGTACATACTTTGAAGTAGGCTACATACGTTACCGGGACCCGTAAAGATTAACCATAAATTGCACAATACTTTAAGAACCTGAACTTTTTGTTTACATCAGACTACTGCTTGCAAGATCAGCTGGTCTTATTGGGTTAAACTCAAACTTCTCTTGATGTATGTCCTTAATACCGGAGTCATACTCTCCAGTTGGAAGCACAACTTGATCAATTATGTGCAGTTCGCAAGTCGTCCATGCTAGCTACCGTATCTACATATGCTAGCGAGTTTCAAATATATTGGCGCAATGTACGAGACGAGTTGTACCACAGTTGATGTACAGAAGATGGTTGAGTCAAATTTCAGTGCATGCCCTACGCCCCTAAACTTTCAGGTTTGTGACGTCACAATTGCGTCACGCCACTGTTGCAGCGAGGAATCTTTGATATTTCCACAGTGGCGTGACGTAATTTTGACGTCACAAACCAGGAAATGCACGAGGGCAGCGCATTCACCCAAATTTGACACAACTATCTTCTGTAAATGAACTGTGGTTGTACATTCTCTTATCAAGTGGTGAATGCGAATGCATAGTGTGGTATCGGCAATACGTCGTGGTTACCTATGTGGATGCACTCACGCTCTTGTGGATGACGGGAATATCTGATAGGAAGAGGACGGTGAGGCAAAAACGAGCGACCGGGCAATAATAGAAGCAGTTTACCGAATTTTCACCAAATAAATTATGTACTATGTGTACGACAGTTGCTATAGCGAATGCAAGGAACATACATGGGAGCCTATAAATATTTGGGCACGAGCACCTTAACCTTTTCCTGCCCCAGTTAAATGTCAAATTATGCAGAATTAAACGTGGTATAACTTTTCCGTCACCAGCGAAAGTACCAAAAGCTGGCCAAGGTACTCTGAATAAGAGTAATTTTTAAAAATTTATAACTGATATTCTTATTCGGCTATAGTGAATGGTAGAAAGTACTCGAATTTGATTTGAGCTCTTACGGGCGATAAGTACGAATGAAAAATGAAATTAAGAACCAACCTTCAAAGTCCGTTGGTCTTTTCGAAATGAAACATAATCACTATAAAAGCTCACTGAAATTGATCTAATTCAAAATTATTTTAAATTAGCATCAGCGTGGTTTATTAGGCCTCCACATCTTCTAGTGATGAAATTAAGCACTAGTGTCCTTTTGGTAGCTAACTACTAACTCTAGTGACCATCAGCAGCTCTACGTTATTTTTTTTTTCATTAATTTTAGCCCTATACCGAACGGTTGAAAAAGCTCTCGAAGGTACAGCCTTATGGAAGTAATCATATATGATCACTCTCCCCATGAAGGGCTATGGAATCAAATGCAAGACGGACACTCACAGACTCGGATTCCTGCAGAGCGTTGGCGAGCTCGTTCCTCTCGGACTCCAGGCGCCTGATCTCCAGCTCCAGGTCGTGCTTGAGACGAGTCAGGTCGTTCACGGTCGCCTTCAGGTCGCCATTCTCGCCTAAAGTAAAAAGAAATAAAATATTTGTAGCAATATGTAAGAAAAAGATCAGAAAACTCTTTCACTGTAATAAAATAGAATAAATAGGAATTGATGTCCTATAATTAATACTTATATAAATCAATGGAAATATGAATGAAATGGAAACATAAAATTAGTTCGAACGAGGAATTAAGAGCGTCCTGCCTGCAGTTGGGCCTATATCGTAACTTACAGAAATATAATTCTTACCACAAGGCCAACTATGCAATTACATCAACGGTTGTAATAGTTTAGCTTCGTGCGGCTTCAGGAGTAGCAATATGCTTAGATCGACAAAAAAATTAATTTATCTAGTAACGAGGCTTTTCTTCGAAGATTACAGACGCTTTGGTACATCTTAGAGGACACTTGAAGTTCTACTTTCGGCCCTTTACCTTAGCACTATAACAAAATTCCAGGCCGCCTGAAAACTAAATCGGCAAACAACTTTTTGGGACGCTAAAAAATTTGTTAGGGGTCACAGGAAGTAAAAATTACGGAAAAAATTCTGGCTCTCTCCCTTTGTCACGTTTGGGACATGTCCCAACGACAGCCGCAATGCCCAGCTCTGCTGTGTAGTGTGTGTCTCGGTGCTAGACTGGAGACGGTAGACAGGATACTGATTGACTGAGCGCAAAGAGACAGAGCATCTGCGATTCAGACAGCGGCTGAATTGCTGATAAGATTATAAGGAATTTCTCTCTGCTCATTGAGTAACTGAAGCTGACAGCCCTGGACTCTCTTCTCGTACCATCTATGAAACTGACAGCCCTGGGCAGCCTAGACTCTCTTCTCATTCTCATTGACTGTTTGAAACTGACAGCTTTCGACAGTCCTGGACTCTGGGCTCATTATTGCGTAGCTATTGCGAAAAGCCTTTCACACGGCAATTTTTTCTTAGCCAAACCGATATTGGGAATCTTCACCTGCTCACAGCGAAAGTTTTTTTTACAGCCCATTGACAGAAAAAATTTGAACGTAGGAACAGCTACCCATGTTCCGCAGACAGACTTAATTTAACCTCATCTTGTTCAGGCTTTGTTACTGCACTATACAAAGGTAGGAGACCGGACACTTGTAACAATTTGACCCAACTTGAGTATGATTGCGTTATTGCCTGGGAGATTATGAGATAAAATCAGAGTTATGATAGAGCTCAACAGTACCTGAGAGCTTCTTGTGCTCGAGGTGGAGGCGCTCGTACTGTTCCTTGAGGGTCTCGAGGTCGTGAAGAGCCTTGGTGAGGTCAGAGGTGCGGATCTTGAGGTCCTTGCAAGACTGGTCGTAGAGCACAGAGAGCTCCTCGTGCTTCACCACGAGGGTGCGGTGCTCCCGCTCAACGATCTCCAGCCGGGACTTCACCTCACGGTGGTTGTTGTTGGCCTGAAGGTAAATACTTGACGGTTATTTTTCAAGCAAAATCGTGTGCACAGAACGATTGGGGTTATTGTTCTAAAACAAATTCAAGACGTTTATTTTTGAAGCAAATCATGTAAACAGAATGAGTGAATGAGGTGGTTATTGCAGGCTTGAGGGAAATAA
The DNA here is from genome assembly GCA_001587735.2 of Parhyale hawaiensis. NCBI lineage: Eukaryota > Metazoa > Arthropoda > Malacostraca > Amphipoda > Hyalidae > Parhyale > Parhyale hawaiensis. Next base: position 1,936,274 of record LQNS02278155.1, read on the forward strand.
AACATAAAATAGAGCGATTGGGGTAGCAGTTATTGGCTTGAAGAAGCAATAAACCAGTAAACAGAATGATTGGCTGCTTCTAGCTTACATGGAAAGTAAAATGCTAATCTGAAACAAGAAAGATAGGCTGAAAAATCTTTTGCTGTTTGTCTTCCTGCCAAAACAGACGCTGCTTAGAGCGCGATGTAGATGCAGAACTATTTAGATCTAAGCATGATAAACACATTGAAGATGTGTGCAATTTCTTAAGTGATGACGTTAACGCAGAATGGAATGCTTAGGAAGACAAGAATGTTAGCCTGTATACGCTCGGCGCCCCCAAAGGCAGAAGACACACAACAGCTTCTACAGTTCACTTTTTACTACTAGAATTTGAAAATGGTTCATTACACGTCTCACCTTCTCCAGGTCAAGGATGAGGACCTCGATCTCCTGGGACAGACGGGACTTCTGCTTCTCGACGCCGCTCAGTTTCTGTGAGATGGTGGTGATGGTCTCCTCCAGTTCAGTGATGCGGATC
>LQNS02278155.1:1972260-2009088 GCA_001587735.2 Parhyale hawaiensis
TCACCACATAACCTCAATGCTACAGCAGCCACATAAGCCTCACTTGTCACACTCACCACATAACCTCAATGCTACAGCAGCCACATAAGCCTCACTTGTCACACTCACCACATAACCTCAATGCTACAGCAGCCACATAAGCCTCAATTGACACACTCACCACATAACCTCAATTGTCACACTAGCATCATATAAATCAATAATCACAAGAGCGACATAAACATCATTCGGTAGTCACATTAATAGTACATAGGTACCTCAATAGCCACACTCTCCGCATAAACCTCAATAGATAAACTAGCATCGTAAACCTCATTAGCCACACTAACTTCAAAAGCCGCATAAGCTACATAAAAATTGGTTGCCACAGTCGCAACATAAACCGCACCAGCCACATTCGCCACATTAACCTCAGTAGCCACACACAGGAGCCACAGCAGATTGGGCTGAGGAGACCTGCTGCTGGCGGGTATTCAAGAATGTGAGCGGCAGTGGAGAAGCGGAGCAGACTGTCGTCTGTTGGTGCAGTACTGCTGCTGTTGGTGCTGTACTGTTGTCTGTTAGTGCAGTACTGCTGCTGTTGGTGCAGCACTGCTGCTATTGGTGCAGTACTGTTGCTGTTGGTGCAGTACTGTTGCTGTTGGTGCAGTACTGCTGCTGTTGGTGCAGTACTGCTACTGTTGGTGCAGTACTGTTGCTGTTGGTACAGTACTGTTGCTGTTGGTACAGTTCTGCTACTGTTGGTGCAGTACTGTTGACTATTAGTCCAGTACTGCTGCTGTTGGTGCAGTACTGCTACTGTTAGTGCAGTACTGCAGCTGTTGGTGCAGTACTGTTGCTGTTAGTGGAGTACTGCTGCTGTTGGTGCAGTATTGCTGTTGTTGGTGCAGTACTGCTACTGTTGGTGCAGTACTGTTGTCTGTTAGTGTAGTACTGTTGCTGTTGGTGCAGTACTGCTGCTGTTGGCGCAGTATTGCTGCTGTTGGTGCAGTACTGCTACTGTTGGTGCAGTACTGTTGTCTGTTAGTGCAGTACTGCTGCTGTTGGTGCAGTACTGCTGCTGTTGGCGCAGTATTGCTGCTGTTGGTGCAGTACTGCTACTTTCGGTGCAGTATTGCTGCTGTTGGTGCAGTACTGCTACTGTTGGTGCAGTACTGTTGTCTGTTAGTGCAGTACTGCTGCTGTTGGTGCAGTACTGTTATTGTTGGTGTAGTACTACTGCTGTTGGTGCGGTGCTGCTGCTGTTGATGCAGTACTGCTGCTGTTACGTTCGTGCAGCGCTGCTGGTGTTACTCCTTAGGACTTGTGACGATAAGTTAGTTCATTAGAAAAATAACCGTCATGTTTGGTCCGCATGTGGTCCACTATGTGCTAGCTGACGCCCAGTTAGCACATCGTCCCGATGTCACAGTGCGAATTGGCGGCCAAGTTACCCCATAGAAAGTTGAAGGCCGCAAGAGCTGTACGTCCGCTCATTATTTTAGCGTACAACGTCATGGTGTAGCCCAGCTTTAGTTGTAGAAGGACGGTAGACGGAAGCTGCTGGGTAGACATAAACGGGGGGTTTTTAGCAGGGAGTGCATCTCTAGGAAACAGAGAGGGTTATGTCTTCTTCCGGCGGTTGAGACCAGGGACAGCTTATGACTACAACAGTGTAGGTGCTACAAGGTTTCACATCAAGCTATTTGGCGTTTTTTTTTATTTACTAGAGGAGTAACGTTGGTAGAGACACTTTACTACCTAATAATGTCGGCAGCCATTTTCTGTTTATGTAAATAATTACAAATATTATATAGTGTCTTCAGTTCAGTAGCCGCCCGCCGCTGCTTCGTAGAATACATTCTGAACAGGAGTATCCTCCCAAAGACGTGCGTAGACGAGCGACATCTTCGCTGATTTCGACGGGACAAAACTGTCGGATCGTCAAGCTTAGCACAACATTTCAATGCACACGTAGTGGAGTAAAGGTTCCTCCAGTTAAAATGCTTAATGATAATGGTATTAGAACTTAAATAGAAATGATAAATAGTGGTGATAAATGATAAATATCCTTACTAGGTAAGCTTTTAAATTTTGTTGCTTGTTTTCACCCTCCAGTTTTATTCACTGCACGTAGAACTGAGCGACCAAATGTTTTTTATTATTGTGCAGTTTGTAAACAAACCTCTGATATGTACTTTTTCTGGTGCTATCATTGTTGTAACCTAGAGACCAATTCATTTTATACTCTTCACCTTGCAGATGCAATCGCCACCCTTTAAAGTAATTTTTTTAAAATGGTGAGGTTACATGCAGTAGTGGCGAATAGACGACAGGAAAAATTGCAAGTTGCTCTGAATTGCCCAAAAGCTAAAAAGAAAATCGTCCTAGATCCATCCTACTGAATACCCCCTTCAGGTAACTTTTTTGTCGAGTTTGGTAGAGCAAATCTTGGCGAAACGCCACTCTCGGCAATTTTCGTTTCTCATTTGCATTGGACGTAAGTTTTGCAACAGTTCGATTGTTGATAGTGATTGCTTCTTAACAGACTTTGTGATGAGTTTTACCTAGATAGAATTTGCGGTAGTCAGATTACAATTTTTAAGGTTTAGGGTTTGTCGAGTGTTGCTATATCGCCCAATCAGGTCAGGTTTTCATTCTATTTCAATTTTAAGAAAATAAATTATTGGAAATAACGTGTTATTGGAATAACATGTATAGAAATTTCCATTTTTTTCTGAATAAGTTAATTATAGAGAGTGTGCAAGAGTACTTCATATTTTCTTTTAACAAAGTTATGAAATATAAGTTGAGTAACGGCCAAAATAGCAACACCGTAGATAGGGACAATGAGTTACCAGTTATTATATCTATTGTAATCAACTTTCCAGGCAACCGCCAAAATCGAGAATGGGAACGTGTTATTAATTAGCTCCTGAAAAACTACCAAGCTCTATGTAGGTGCATGCATGTCCATTTGATTGCATTTCCTTGGTCCGCATTTAGACTCTATTCCAGAAAACTGCGGTGATTTGAGCGCAGAGCTATGAGAGCGATTTCTCAAGGATATTCGAGTAATGGAGGAGATGTACTAGGCCCGTTGGGAAGTGAATACGCTTGCAGGCTACTGCTGGTGCCTCAAGAGGGATGCTCCAAATGTACAGCGCAGACGAGAATCTTTGCGAAAGCTAATTTTACCGCAATAGTTTTATCACCTCTTTAATTTGGTTTCAATTCACAAAACTTTGAATTGACATACTCACTACGTTCATTTTTCATCTTGAGGTCCACGTAGATGAACCATAGTTGTGTCCTATTTTAGGCATGGGTTACACATTTTCCATTATTTATGCGGTATCTGATAAATATGCATATTAATATTTGGTTATAATTTGTTTTCTTAAAACTGAAATAACAAAAAAAAATTGACCTGATTGAAAAAAAACGAGTTACATTTCCAAACGCAGCATACAGAATGCATATAAGATTTACTGAAAAACATTAAATTTCAATAAAAAATTTTAAATGCAGCACAGTGTTATATTTAATTGGATTATAAACTGTAAAACATTTCATGTATAAAAAAAAAATTGCGGAATGCGCAAGCTCTCTTCATATTTAGGTCACGAGCAACATACAAGAACGCGAAAAACCCACAGATAGTCGCTAGTCACAGTGTCATATCATCCAACATTACTGAATCATTAGGAATATATTGTACACGGAATCTTCCCAGTAATCTGCCCTAAAGTATAGGAACATCAACGGGGTTAGCCAGACTAGAATTAGCGACGCTGAAGGTAAGGAGGTGGGGAGGTCCTCTGCTGAGAGCGGTGACCAGTGACTCAACCCAGCAATTTGCTATAAATTCTGCATTCAGCACTATTTCTCCATTTCTTATTACCTCCGAAAAAGTAAGTTGTGTTTTTGTCTGAGTTAGTCTGTCTGTTTATTTATTTTCCACTCTGTCATGAAAATAACTCAAAAAGTTAATTACTGTTCTGCATGAAATTTACAGGGATCGTTTCATATGTTATGAAGAGCAGAGGATTAATACTTTGGTGAAGATCCGTTCAACCATTTGCTTGTTTGTCAACCTATTTTTTAGGTAACATAATTTAAACATTTATCAAGGGATTTCCTAGCAATTTGCATGAATTGTTAAGAATGTAACGAGAGTCAATGATCAAATATTTGTGAAGATCTGTTTTGTCCGTTTGTGTGATTCTTTATATATTTGTTGTTTCTGTTTATCAGATAATAATAACTTGAAAAGTTGAAGGTGGATCGTCAAGAAATTTACAGGAACTATTAGGAATGTCGAGAGGCAGAAATTCTCATGGTCACCAAAAGGTAATCCTGGTTTATGGACCAATCTAAAAATTTCGTTAACATTGCATTGCTTGGCCTAGTTTTGAGCTCTCAGAGTGCTGCTCTATTTATCTTCGCTAGGAAGGTTATGTTTTTGTCGCTGTTTTTATGTCTCTTCGCCTGCTTGTTTATTTTTTGTCTATCTGGCTGTCTGTCACCAAGATAATTTAAAAAGCTATGGATCGCTCTTTACAAAATTTCTACTGAATGGTCAGTTTATTAAAGGGAACAGATGATTAACGTTTGAGGAAAATCCGTCCAACCGTTTGTTTGTTTGTCTATATGTTTTGCTTGGTAAGATAACTCAAACAGTTATAAACTAATCTTAATAAACTGTACAGGAATTATAGAGTACAGTATGTCACTAAAAGCAACTGACAAATTGTTGGAATAATCTGTCGCTCAGTTATCTGTTTAACTCTATGTTTGTTTTTATGTTTGTCAGGACATAACTTGAACAGTCGTGAGTCGATCCGAATGAAATTTTAAGAAGTTGTTGTAAACGTTGAGAGGCACAATTGACCAAATTGTGATGATGATAGATTAACCCGTATGTGTGTTTAACTATGTCTTTGTCTAAGTGTTTATCAGGACATAAGTGTTTATCAGCACATCAGTACGAACGGATCTTGAAGAAACATACAGGAACTGCTACTATTGGTAAACAACCAAAGCTTGGTGGTGATCAAAAATAAGTCCTGAAACAGTTTCAGGCCCAATTAGAATTTTTCATTAATAGCTCCTTGCTTGGCAGAGGTATGCGCTCTCAGAGTGCTCCAGTTAAGGTAACGTTAATATCCAACAGAACGTATATTAAATCGTTATTAGTATTTTCAAATGATACTAAATACAAGTCAGGGTTGCTGTTCTTATACTTTACTTTCTTCCTGCTATGCCTTAGCTTGATATCGAATGCAATTTCTTTACAAGACATTGATTGTCATCATTTATTTGGCGTATCCAGTAATATTCTTATGCTTCAATGAATTTGTGGTACTGCAACGAAGCACAGGTACAGATAGAACCCTTCAAACGCAATAGAACTAAGGACTATGTGAGTCTAAGGAAAAGGAATGCTATATGCAGGGCACAATAACCGCAACAGGTAGGACAGACAGGAACTAGAGCCCTCTGAGAGCACATTCCTCTGCCATTCATGGCAATGGTAATGAAAAATTTCAAATTGGTTTTAAAAGCATGATATCCTTTGCCTCACCAACAGAACCTAATTATTCGTGCTTATTCACAGTACTAACAGCTTCGGAATTTTCTTCAAAATCCATTCATAACTTGTCGAATTATGTTGCTAACACGCAACACATATAATGACCAACATTAGTCAAACGCACAAACACACCGACCGATCATCACCAAAATTTTATCATTTTGTCTATTAACATTTTTTAACTATTTCTGTAAATTTGATAAAGTTTCGTTATTTAGTTATTTTGCTAACAAACATACGATCAGACAGAGGAAAGCAAATGAATAAATAGATCATCACAGAAATTTGGTCATTTACTTTCCATAATATACCTAATAACTCACTTAAATTTCATAAAAATCCGTCTCTAACTTTTTAGTTCAGGTACTAATAAAAAAGCGACACACAAACATACAAACGGTTCAACCGATTTACACCAAAAATTAATCACCCGTTACTTGCCTAATAAACGCCATAATTTTGGTAAAGATCCGTCCATACCTTTTTGAGTTATCATGGTGACAGACAAACCAATAGAAGAACAGACAAAAAGGCAGATCAACAAATTAGTAGAATTCATAGTGGGGCGCTGTGACGTCATCGACGTCGAGCCAATCTACTCCTTTAGGAACTCCAAATATGCACTCAATGTTATTTCTTATTAGGCTCTCAATCCGCATTCGAAATAACATTTTTTATCCACTTCAGTGTAGTTTGCTGGTAATAATTTATCAACAGAGCTGGGAATTACAAAAAATAGTAAATGACGCCATTAAAAGTGAGAGTAATTATTGTCTGTCTTACCCTTTCTTGTTACTGTACCAAAGTTATATGAGCTTGAGGACTAGACAACTTTCTTGAAGTATTTGTAAATACAAGTTAAACAAAATATAATAAAAATATATCATTCATGATGTAAGAATTTATTGACCACAGACTGATTAGCCAGGTGGGTGGGGGGGGGAGGGGGTGGTACATGTGGCAGACAAACCTTTTGTATATAATAAATTTACAGATGATGTAGATGGGTGTATATAGTGAGGCTGCAGTGTTTATAGATAATGTTGATATAGGTGGGTGTATATAGTGAGGCTGCAGTGTTTATAGATAATGTTGATGTTCATCCTCTACATAACGGAACTGCGGTTTATACAGAGGCAGTCAAAGTTTGTACTTTCTATAGCCACGCTTTATTAGACGGTTGAGACTTCACTTGACGTTAACCTTTACAGGGCAAGTGACCTGATATGGTTACTCCCGTAATGCTATTCCTACGAAAGCGCGTTTCTACCGCCCAATAGAAGGTCAAATGTCAACTAAAAGATTTGGTCTGATTGGTATTGAAACTCAGCCAGGTGATAGAGTTTGGCACAATTGATAAATTAGTTAGTACACGAATGAAACGAATTCAATTCAAAGAAATTCTAATTTCAGTTGCTATGTCAGTCATTAAGTGAAAAAGCCGCAGTGCCAGGTTTCATTTAGTTATTATTTTTAAGTTGTTTAAAACTTGTTAAGTTTTAAGGCCGAGGGGCATTGGTACGAGTAAACAGTGAGTGTGCCTGATGGAGTGGTAAGGTCTTAGGAGGAGCTCAGGGGGACAAGTCCACCGGGTATGGCTGTGTGGCAACCCTCCATGAGAGGAATGGCGGGGCTTACGCTAAGTACGCACAGATGTTTTATATGATTTGCTATGGGCGTCCAAGCAGTTCCTATGCTCTTTTTGTCAGGATGCAGCGTGAAGAATTATAAATTCTTGAAATACCTTAAGTTAAATCTTAGTTATGTTAAAAATTCACCATCTACTGTAAAATTAATTCCGACAATGAAATTAAAAAAATAAACTTAGAGTTACTAATGGCTTGTACCAAACACAGTTAGATAGTTTGTATAAATGATAAATTGTGTAAAAAAGAACTGCCCGTGTCGATATCCTTTTCTGAATTGGCTATCACTAAGAGTAGGTCACGCGACGGCTCTTCAGTTTATAGAAATAAAATTGTCTTATAAATCTAAAAGAGCTGCTCCTGGGTGTGGGATTACCTCTCTTGAAGCTTGAGTCCACTTAGGAGTCGCATGAAACTTTTCGCTGCTCGTAAAATTCAATATATTGAAGAACAAATCGACTGAATCCGAATAATAAAGAAAACGCCGAAATTGCTAAAACTTTCGATGATTCACTGAACAGTAAAAAAATTTGCAAACACAAGATAGTATTCTCTCAGTAAATGTTATTATTACACAAATGTTGAACAGCGTAACATGTAGAGAAATGAAGTAGCCATAATACAGGCATCAAGTGACAGTTAAAATAATTGTTTCTAGCAGCAGTCTAGGAAAAGCTCTATTGATAAGCTATGTTTAGGCACACTATTCAGTAACATGGTCTAAACTACATGGACGTCGTATGTTGAGGTCGAGGCCTATATTGTTTATAGTAAGTTAAACATGAAAGTAATTTCCGTAGACTATTTTGAGCGGCAGCACTCTGACATCTAGCCACTAAGTCTTTACTATGACTGCGAACCCGTTACCGTAAGTGGGCCCCTATTAAATTATTGTCAAAACTGTTCTTATGTTATCATTATATTATTAATATTAGAAGCATAATTTTTTAAAGAGGTACGTATTTCCATATTTTCTAGCTACATCAATATTGGCAGATGAAAATGTTACATTGCAATCTCTATGCTCCATTGTTATACGCATGATGCTCCTGCAAAAAATACATTAGGTAGTTTTTTATAATTTGTATTTCATAGTTGCTTTTAATATCATAAATAAACTGCTATCACAGGCATATACATTGAAAGCAAACGGTCTGCTTCAGCATTGAGCATTTGTGAAAAAAAAACCCTCTGGAATGTATCACTGTCAACACAATACAAGATAATCAGTGTTTATCAGCAAGAGCCTAACTGGCCCACAGGAAGTGCCCATAGCGCCTTTTTTCTACTGCACTTCCGTGTAGAGAATGTGCAGGACAGAGTCTATGATCCCTGCCTGGCCAGTGTAAATATATCCTGCAAAATTTGGTTAAAAAGGAAAAAAAATGACTGTTCAGTGTTGAAGCGGTACACTGCGTTCGTGAAGTTGAGTTGTTGATGATACATTTAAGCTATAAGTAATGTGAATTACTTCAATTGTCGGAAATAGTTGGCGCACCGGAAGAAAACCGTCGACGTTTTACTGTTTGGTTAACAAGTAATACTTTCTGGATATTAATCACTATTTTAAAGCATGCTGAACTAAAAATTACTCCTCGTAGTTAGTAAAAATATTAGTGAATATAGCCATGCCCGTTTCTTTTCCAGATGATACATAATATTTTCTTTATATTACGTTCACTAACTAAATAAAAATGAAAAAGAAAAATGATGATAATTTGAAGTACAGCATTGGCATGACAAAAAAATGTTAATCAGTTGTGAACGAATAGCAGCAATCCTCATAAGCCCTACTACAAGGTGTCTCAGAAAAAAGGTAATCAAAGATAATAATTTATTATTTGATTTCTGCTCTACTCATACATATTTAGTAGCCATGGTAACAAAATTTAGAATAAGAGCTTTCAAATGAGATTAGTACATGTCTTTTTACCCTACCGAACAGATGAATAACAGCTGCATAAACTTAGGTTATCGAAACTGCATTGGTTCACTTCATTGATATGGACTTCTATATGATTTATCATTGATAAAAACATTTAATACGAATAATCATTGATACAAACATGATAAAGGTACAACTGTTCTTAATCTCTAACATTTAAGCGCCTAACGATTCGACATGACCACCTCCTTTTAGCAAGTAAAGCTCACATCGCCGTTGCATGTTATCAACTGCTCGCCTGATCATGTCTGGATTGTTCTAGAGATCATCCACTGTTCTGGAAATTCGATCCAGCAAATCCTCCAGGTTACGTGGTACTGTGGTGTAAGCTTTGTTTGTCAGATACCCCCACAAGAGGAAATCGCAGGGGGTGAGGTCAGGTGACCTTGGGGAACATTCAATAGGGTTGTGCAATGCTACCACACGATCCTTGAAAAGTGCCCTAAAAGATGACGGACAGCGACGCCGCAGTGAGCTGGTGCCCCGTCTTGTGCCCACCAATCAGAGCGGAACACGCCATTTTGCTGACGCCTGAAGTGCATCTGCATCTGGGTAATGACCTCTTGCTGGTTCATCTGCAGATATGCTTGGTTATCCACATTAGCCTCAAAGAAAAAGGGTCCAACGAGTAATCCGTTGCAGCAGATTCCAATCCAATCTGGGATTTTTTCCCTGCTTATGCTCCGATCAAAATTGAATTCTGGATTTTGCCCAGCTGGGGCATAATGCAAAACGTATTTCGTGTTCACTTTCACATTCATGGCAAAGCAAGCTTCATCACCAGAGAATAATTTACAATGACATTTTTAATCCAGTCAAAGGCATAATAACAGTGAATGGGCACCAGTGACAAGGATCATGAAGTGCACCAATGCAGTTTCGATGACCTAAGTTTATGCAGCTGTTATTCATCAATCCGGTAGGATAAAAACGCATATACTAGTCTCATTTGAAAGCGCTTGTTCTAAATTTTATTACCATGGCTACTGAATATGTATGAGCAGAGCAGAATTCAAATAATAAATTATTAAACTTGGATTACCTTTTTTCTGAGACACACGGTAGAGAGGTCCAAAGTTCGTAAGCCAAAACAGCGAGCATTTAAAGATATTGGGACAACATTCGGAATTGAAAAAAAATACTCCCGGGAAGAATTTGGTATGCCAGCGATGCTAGAAATATATGATCATGTTAGTCTGTATTTTCCTTCAAACAAACCTATCTTACTGACGTAAAACCTGCGTACTCCAAACATTTCCGACAACTTTAAAAGTTCTGCGTCGAGAAACTTTTAATAAATAATATTAGTATCTATGATGTCAATATTGTAGTGACACGTTCGCTGCTACTACTACTGGTGAGTGGTAAGTGCCAATATATTTAAAAGTCTGTAAAATTTGGCAATTCAATCAGCCAATGGATTTTTCAAATAATGAAGAAACATCGGACGCGGGTTAAATAAACATAGTGTAAATTTGCAACGCAACTACTCCAGCTATATTAGAGAAATATGTATGAAATGGCTAACATTCATATCCTGTGAACGAAGATTTTGCGTTCTTATACTCATATGGTCAGATTTATTGCACGAGTTATTGGAATAAAAGTTAACTATTCAGTCACTGATACAACCATGATCAGGTGAGGATAGCAATAGGGAATCAGCAACGTCATAGCTAATTTAATTAATTACTTTTATATCGGAACTCTTATCTTCAACGGTAAATGAATCCGGAACTAATAAAACGAAATATCATCAATTCCTTCCCCTAAATTTCCTGATTTTATACCCCCAAGAATACTTTTTTCACCCATGAGGGATATCAAAGGCTTCTTAAGGCCCATGACGTTGATAGTCCGAATCCCATGTCGTATCCGCTGTACAATGATATATGAGGGCTTAGGACTCCCAGAATACTAACTTGTATATTAGTATTAACACTAGCACGAGCATTGTGCTATGTACAACGTAAAACTAGTTTTGTTAACAAGTGTATACAATCTTTTGGTTTGTGAGTAATAAGTATTTACCTTAGCATATATTCGATATTACTGAAATTGATCAATAATTTTACGATATTTATCGCAAACCGTGAGTCGATGACGTATTGATTCGAACATAAAAGTTAGAGTTCTCGAGGAAACTCACAGCTCTCAACACAGAGGATGCTCCACAACAAGGATCTAAAGATCACTGAACTCTGCACAGACTTTGCTCCCAAGGTGCGTGGAAACACACGTGGAGCTCCTCATAGTCGCCAGTACAGCACAGATTAAATTTCGCAAGATTGTTGCTATATTTCGTCGGAATAAATTAAATATTTATTACTCTATCAGTGCATGCTGGATCTCTTCAGCCCAAAGCAGATTCTATATTATCCAGTATCCTTTACGGTAAAATTAATTTATTGATACAAGACTGGCAATGATCCAGTGCTAAATTCATTGCTCTCAATGAGGTGTGTATATTCCTTTGGAAATATTACTATACAGCACATGTAATATATAAAGAGATGCTAGCACTTGTCAGGCCAGATGATTTAGAGCAACAAATGTCGCTGATATCAGAAGGTTACAGGGCTAGTCAACTTGTTTCAAAAAGCCATTATAAGTAACTACATTCGAGTATATTTGTATAGTTTCAATAACGAGGAAATTGTCCCCTGCAATTCGTGTAACAAGCATAATAAATTGATGAACTGCAGTAAACAGTGAAATATTACTGCTCATATTTCTATACGTACAGTATGACCTTGTAGCCATTCTTACCTGTGTCCAACTTCATCAGTTGCCAAAATACTCTGAATTGGAGTATAGCCTGCAGCTAGTTCTTCCTATGTCCACGTTATAAGCTATTATTATACATTAACACGCTGTTAGGACAGGTAGTCGTGCATCAATACATTACACGTACACACACCTACACACGCCCACACACACACACCTGCCACACATTCCGAAGAACAGCAGACCGAGGTGTCTACCTCCAGTCTGGACAATTGCTGCTTATGTTTTCCTAATTCCATACTACGTTTCACATCGAGATTGACTTCTGGCATTCGTTCCAACACTTGCCTCACCAGCACCAGCTGTGATATTTTAACGCTACATCCCTTGAAATGCAAAAGAGGTGACTATACCTCTAGTCTTGATACCCGAATGTGAACATTCCATACTTTGCTCCGAACCAATATTAATGCTTTCTTGTTCATGTACCAATATTGCAGTGTGCTTAATTTAACTGTGACCGAACTGCACACATTCGACCATTTTATGCCATGTCGCGGAGATGCAAGAACCTCTTACGTTCCCTAAGTTAGTTGGCTCCGAACTTCAAGTCTGCACAAGGTGCTCACACCCGTCAATAACTATGCTCCACGCGCACTGGCCATTGATACTTCTTGCACCAGTGAGATAACCTCCATTTTAGACAAGAATTTATATTCAACCTCCCTTGTCACATCCTAAACCTGCAAGGATCTCTTATACTCCCTATGTCAACGAGTTGCCTAACTCTGCCGGGACAAGCTTTTAATATTCTACTTCCCATGTCATATCCCTCACCTGCAAGGACATCGTATATTCCTTATGTCAACAAATTACCTACCTCCAGTCTCGACAAGCTTTATACATTCTACCTATCATGCAAATCCAACACCTTCAGGGTACTCTTATATTCTTCACACCTGCAAGCTGAGCTCCGTTCTGGACGAGCTTTCTATATTGAACTTTCCATGTCATATCCTACGCCTACAGAGACCTCGCACATTCCTTAAGCTAACGAGTTGCCTACCTCCAGTCTCGACAAGCTGCTCATATCCGTGTGGTACTCAATGATGACGTTAGAGTCCTCGGATTTACCACCGCCGCCGCTCCTGTACGAGTAGGTTTTGCTGCTCATTTTGCTGCTCGAAGACGAAGCAGCTTGGGTCGAGCTGCTGGCAGCCATGGAGCTGGAACCCACAATTTTTGTGGTTTTGGTCTTACTACTGCTAACGATCGCCTTGGAAGCCATGGCGATGGAGATATCAGTGAGCTTACACTAAGGCAAAATTCACCACCACTTTCAAGGCACTGCAAAGCCCACTTTCGTCGGATTCAAGTCCAGGGGCGGCGGTTGTGGTGGCAGCAGATCTCGCGTCGACTTCTGAAGCCAACCTCGGTAGCACTAAACTAGGTTATGCCAAGTGGGTACCAACGAGAGGGAGCCACTGTCGGATGCCTCTGCGAGCTCAAGTTACTACAGAAAGCCCCCGTGAAGATCACGCTCCGTACAATTTCTTCGGGTCCATTTATAGACAACCAGGACACTCATTACTTCCGTCAGGGTTCCCACGCCCCCACGGTTTGCGTATTAACACTTGAATCATTCGAAGTATTGGTGAATTAATTAAGAATCATTACCGTAATGCCGATAGTTGTGCTGTAAGGCTCGGTACAGTCGCCGAGTTAAATTTAGAAATACCATCGGCAGTGGCACGGCGAGTGGCCTGCAGTACAGACGGTATAGTTCGTTCCTCCCTCACTTGCTCTACTTTATGTCCGTCTTCCTACGCTGCACCAAACAAAACAAAAGGGATGGATGACTTCACACTTACAAATGACTTATTTATGTACCTATTTTACTATTTTCGTTTTTATTCATTATGAATTGAGTGGTCTTTTTAAAATGAATAGCGACATACAGTATTTGTGAAATTTTTTTCTACGAAATCGAATTATCTTTTGCCTGAAGTGGGGAGTGTCCACCATATTATCCTTTTTTTTATCTGTAATTTAGTCCTTTAAGAAATAACTTTTCTAAAGTGATGCAGAATTCATTTTTGTACCTATTTGTAGTACTCACATTTATAATTACCGAAAAAAAGGACATAACCATCGCATGTAGATTTGTACTTTGTTATAAATATATTGATCAAATCTTCTTATAATATAATCTTCTCGATGTTGATATTCATTTTGCAACTTGGGGCAACTAAAGAAGCATCATTCAAGCATTAAGTTTACTTGGTACATGTTGTATCAATACCTAGTTAATTTTAGGAACATTAAATTTTCAAATATTTGTTGTAGATATATTTGGTATTTCATGCAGTGACCTGTACTACCTAGCTGGAACTGAAGCTGGTATCCCGAAATAGAGGATTTTTGAAGTTCGTCCATACCACTCTCATGATCCTCAGAGAACAAACTAACAGGGCACTTCAGAAGTATGAACATAAAGCTCGAAACTTTCGTTAAAATAGCACACCAAAATGATGGAGTTGATCTGAATAAAATGTTCAGTTTTCTTCAAGATCAAATTATGATATTGAAAAAAGACGTTGCCAAATAAATGCCAATTCACTACTTTCCACATTTGTATAAAGTGTCAGTCCCACGATGCCCAGCGTTTTTCATAGAAGACAATTCAAATAATGCTATAGCTACGGGACGAAGAGCTTTCCTATCTTCACTATATTTAAAGGTAGATACTTTGCAAACAAGTCCTGAAGTTACTTAAGTGACTGTCAGTAAAATGCTTTCCAATAAACACAGAAACCTCAAAGAAACTCAGACTACACCCGATGATGCTGTTGTAAGGAATAAATACATTTATTAACTAGAAAACATCAATCAATACAGATAATACAGGCCACCGGTAGAAGGTAAAATTGATTACAATGGCTTGTGTGTTATTTTGGTGGCCTAAGATTCAATAATTAATAATTATTGTCAACCACGAATTACTTATGCTGATTAATTTGTTTTTCGAACTGCTAACTAAAACTCTAGCATCACTAATGGTTGGCTGTTAGACTGATGAGCTTGTAAGCTCTATTACAGTAGTTTATATCCTGAGAGGACGTGTGGATTTTCAGGATGTTTGGTTTGCTGAGTCAGATTTTTGAAATTCATACACCGTTGCGGAGGTACTGAGCCTCACCAGAAATGGAGGAGTGTCCCATGAACCAGCCAAATGTTAAATAGAAAAAAAATTCATTAAGGCTTCATTGATCAGCCATTGGACGCATTTGCGATTTTTAGAAGGCCATCGAACATGGTGTAGACAATGGGTTATGCGCTTCCCATGTATAAAAAAATAAACTAGTTCCGCAAGATTACCTCTGTCAAAACTGTGGCCAGTTGATTGTTTTGGGGGATTGAAGGGGGAAAGGCTTGTAATATCATATCAAGAACCCATGTCACAGATAATCATTCATGTACTCTGACCGACAACATGTTTCATTCAATTTATGATCATGATTAAACATTTTGTTAAACATCAGGTCATCATCATCATTCTCACCAGGTTTCCCTTTACTAAAACTCCATAAAAAGTGTACCTAAGTTTCTATATTTTAAACTGACATTACGTAATGGGTTAGTTCGGTCGCGCACTACCGTAAAGCAAGCCAATTACACTGTGGGGGCGCATGCAAGGTTTTCAATCGCCATCAGCAATCACATAAAATCAACGAACCTAACAACGACCTCACCTGCACAGTTGCAAGAATGCGGTCACTGCTTGCTAGCTATTGTCTGGGGCGGCTACCCACGCGGCGCCTGTGTGAGTAAGTCTTCAGCAATGCCACGAGTTTGTTCCCAGGATGCTTATAGTGTCGGATTCACCTAGTTTCGACTTCGTGGAATAAAGTTAGTACGGGATTCACCTAGTTTCGACTTCGTGGCATGTAGCTAGTTCGGGATTCAGCTAGTTTGGACTTAGTGGAATGAAGTTAGTGCGGGACTAACCTAGTTTTGACTTTGAGATTGAAATTAATATTGGAGTTCATTTTGTTGCAACTGTGTAAAATGAATTTGGATCGTCATTCAAGTCGTTTTCACTTCCAGGGATAAACTTAGCACAAGAATTACCTAGTCTTGATTTGTAGGGTGAATTTTGTACAGGGTTCACACAGTTTCCCCCTCTTAAAATAAAATTGGTTGCGATTTCTCTAGTTTTGAACTCATTGAACGAAATCAGCAGTATGTAGCATAGCGTAGAACGAAATAAATATGAGGATCTCCTAGTGTCAACTATGTAGGATGAAGTTAGAGCGGGAAAGAATTAATTTCATTTCTAAAAAAAATAAAAATTCAGAGAACACTATCAACAGAAGAACTTTATTTCGGTCACGTTCATAACGTCACTATCGTAAAGTGTAAATGACCAGCACCGGCCTTGATTGGAGGCACATTTTATGTGTTTCACCATCACGTAAGGAACGTAAACGCTGCTATTGGTTCACGATGGAGTAATTACTCGTGACGTCACGGCACTAAGTTAAAAAAATGTATTGAAAGTACTGTTGTTTATATAGAATAGAGTAGATAGCTGCCAGCAGACGGACCAACAGGCCCATTCCTAGAGAGGAGCCGGATCATATGCTCCCGCCCTCTACGAGCTACTGCCATTAGTTCAGAATCATGGAGACTTCTGGACGAGAAAGGAAGAAGAAGAAAATAATAAAGTCAGGCAAGGATATATCGCTCAAGTACAATTAAATGCTGCAGATTCGAGGAGCTGGGAAACGCTAAGTTAGTCGTGGCATGAAATATCGATCACGGTGGCTTAGAAGCTTTGGCAGTTACGCGTTTGGTACTCCTGGAGGAGGAGTTTGTAACTGTGAAGTATGTTGCTCTCAATATTTGTCGAGACGATTTTTAAATGCATTAATTGTCTCTGCACCTACAACTTCGGAGGGTAGTCTATTCCATATGTTCACTATGAAGTACGGGAAAAACTACTGGCGGAGAGTAGTTCTTCGATCTTTATGCTTGAGTTTCTGGTCGTTGTTTAACGTCTCTCTCAAAGAGTCTTTTGTAGGCACGTTGTTGAAGCCCTTCGAATACTTTAATGTTTCTCTTAGTAGCCCCTCAGTCGTATTTGTTCGTGAGAAATGAGTGCCACTTCCTGTAAGCGACATATCTATGGCTTGCTTCGCAGCTGAGCTATTCACTGCGTTGCCTCCCATTCTTTCAATTTTGTCAATATCTTTGCACACTGATATGGCAACCAGAAGTCCATCCTTTTCGAAGTGATTATCCGAAAATGCAATTTCACAATGATCAATGACCTCATTGATTATATACCCAGCAATATCGGTTGCTAACTTGTTGCGCAGTCACTTGATGAACTGCGCAGGTCATGAAGATCGCTATGGGCAGGTATTCTCTTCTCGCACGGAACGTCAATCACCTCAACCACCCCAAACTATGCTTCTATTACCCCTCTGTGTAAACGGACTCCCAGTTGGGTCAAGGACCAGTGAGGCTCTGCACCCCAGTGAGGCATTGGACTTGGGTGTACGAAAAATTGCGATATTGCAATGGGTGTTTGGATAGTAGGAAATCTACTTGAAATTTAAGCATAACATGTGTGCTTATATATCAGGCGGCTAAGCACTTATTCTAAATTACACCAAACCTATCCAATGACCTAGTAAATTGGTGTTACTTAATGTACCTAATATAACACATACTATGTTCTGAGTCTGAAGTTGGGTACATACTATATCAGGACGGATATATTTCACTGACCAGGATAAAACTTTGCATTTATCGTACTTTTGAAAAGTGAGGCACATTGCAGTAGTCCGGTGCACACTGCAACGTTGGGACAAAATGACAGCATGTCTGCATCGGGTGCTGGAAACCCGGTTCGAGTCACGGATGCTTGGAACAGATTTACACAGCGCGCAATGGAGCACTCAGCACCGAGAGGCTAGGTGCAATTGGCTCTCACCACTGACTGCTTTTCCTGCTCTTCACTCTACAAGATCTTCTAAATAATAAAATTAGGGCTAAAGAAAACCTCGTATGCTGTGTCCACTGCATGTGAGAAAATAAATGTTCATTATCATTATTAGGTAACATTGTCGCTGTCAGTGCTGTGTTATGGAAATTATCATTTTTTTACGACTCCTGAGAAGAACAACTTTTTTCTAGAGCCCATCGCACTGAGGCGTGCACTTGCGTTTGTTTGCGGCCAAACCTCAAGGCCGGCGGGGCGGTCTGCAGCCTCATTTTTTATATGTTTTCACCACATATGTTTATAAGTCATATAATAAGTGGCAGCACAACCCAAGTCGGAAATTACTTCAACATCTACTAACGGCAAACTCAAATAACCTTCGATTGCAGTCTATTCTTTAGAAGCACGTACATAGCTTAGCAGTAGTGCTTACTATGTAAAAAGTAAACGATATTGTAAAGCAGCCAAGGAAAATAATTGTGACCAATAATATAATACATTCACACAAAAACATTTTTTCAAAATAATATAGTTTGTGCTAAATATATTTTCTGTATCAATAGCTTCGATTCATAGAAGACTTTATGATGGGTGACTGTAACGACTCTTTTAAATTCACATAACGAAATGAATTTTAACATAAAGTTTTAGAAAAGAGCTGATTGAGCTTTGATCCGTATCATGTATACAGGCTGACAGGTTATGTAAGGCATGGCTTTAATATTAAATAAAGAAAATTGCAGAGAAGTAGGACAGAAGTGAACCAACATGTAAAGGAATTTTGATCTGGCTAGCAGAATTTGCAGAAATCAAAGCATACATAGGAACGGATTATTCATCGTTCAAAACTTTTCAATTTGTGTGTAAAGAAATTCGCTTGAAAAGTCCTAGTTTAATTTGTACATTGCATTCGCCCTTTCATAACGGCATTTACTAAAAAAATAGCCGAATAAAAACTGTGCAAAACTGCGTCTAAAATTTAGCCGAACTTTCCAACTTTTTGCTTTGCCCAAGCAGCGCCGGCATAGTCATGTCCCTGCAGCCGTGTTCACACAACAGGCTTTTGAAACCGTCATAGCCCATAACAGGTCCGGATGTGTTATTACTTTTTTGTTATAGGTTCAAAATTAGGGAAATATCTAAAATTTCATTTCACTCGTGACATTTCTTGTTGTACCAACTAGCCTGACGTTTAACATTCTGGCAAAAGATTTGATTGATGTGAGGCCGCGTTAACGAGGAAGCAATAAAAGGTTCGAATTTGTTGTACTGCATTCGGAGCACAAAAGGTCATTGTGTGAACTCAGACTCCCTGCGCCCCCAAACGTCAAAGTGCCTCAGACACTAACTGTATAGAAGCGCATTCGATTGAACAGCGTTGACTGAGATAATCTAAGTCGATTGGTTTTAGTTTAATATTCGAAACACCACTTGAAATCGCAATTGAGGCAATAACTTAAACCGAGACGGCCCACGCAAGAGCCCTGCTAACTAAGACTAAGTTCGAGACCTCGCAAGTCACAACCGTAAACTGTTTGCGATTAACGCCTGAAACTGTATTCAGTGCGGCGAATTGAGCGATCAGAGCTGAACTTTTGGGCGAGCTAAAGCTGACTGGATTAGATGATGTTGATCAAAGCGAACGAATCTAAACACAGCAGTTGTAGCATTAACCTGCGTCCTACTCCTCAGGGAGGGAGCTCGCCAGAGGGCGCTATGGGTAGAGTGATGAGCAGCGCCGGCGTGTGGAGTTCGTGATGCTATATCGCGTCATGCCAGGATATTAGTTAGGCTCTTATAAACCAGAGAATGGCTGCTGACATTAGCAGTCACTTGAGAATAACTTCGTACAGAATGTAGGTTACGTGGTACGATATCGTTTTAAAACGCTAACTTAACCCATAATCCTTATTATTATCATCTACTGAATTAGGTATAGTTTACAAATCTCGTGCTGTAGTAGTTTAAGTTGTTGAAAACCTTCCTACTGGGAGAAATAAATGATCTAATTTGAGGACAGCTGCTGAGATAACAGATACTTAAAGGTGGCTATATCATTACAGGGTTGTAAGGCCAGTAGCAATCCTGTAGCAGTAGCTGAGAGAAGGCTGCAGCCTAGGTCTCGGCTCCTCCCTAGAAATGAGCTCGTTGGTCGGCCTATTACCAATTATTCACATTTAGTTCAGGAAAAAATTACGAATGTCCTGGAATGAAACCGCGCAGTACCCAGACTCTAATAGTCCCGGGTCTCCGCTGGTCATCAGTACACTACTCGACAATGTGTCACTGGAATCGTACTATTCAACAGATACCACCTAGAGAAGTTAATGACACATTAGCTTTAACTTATCCGAAGCTTCAGTCATGGGTTGAGCTTACAGTCGTCTCCAGAGTAACCGGATAAACGCATAAAGCTGAATCCAAAGCAGTTAAATCAATCAATACCCAGCTATTGCTGAAGTTCAGAATAAGCCAAAGCTAGTGAGGACTAGCTTCTAACACACTATAAATTTTGATATGCACGATCAAGGTCAGGAGATCGCGTCCGTCTGCCAGACGAGCGAGTTCTTGTTGCCTGCTCAGTCCGCGTCAGTGCCTGGCTGCTGCTGCGGGGGTATCGGCCCTAACCGAAAATGGGGATAGTTGAGGGAGTCACACGTCGTCGAAGTAAGAGCCTTTTATCGCTAGCTCCATAGCTCTTGGCAATCTTTGATCGACTGCTGTCGTACTCTACTCTGCTGTCACGTAGTGTAAATCTACAGCGCGAACCAGTGCTTGTGCGTTTGTCAGTTGGGGCGTGCGGTTAAGTTGACGTTACTTTTACCTCTAACAGTCCCAGTCGATGGAGCATTTAGATTAACTGGCTTTAGCTCTGCACAGATTGGCATTACTTGCACCTCCGTGCAAGTTCTGAAAGAGGTCGCCCTCATTTTAATCACAACTTGACTACATAATAATTCTTGAACTAGAGCACTCTGAGAGCGCATGCCTCGGCCAAGTACGGCAACGGTAACGAAAAATTTAAATTGGCTCTGAATCCATGATTGTCTTTGTATCAACTCCAAAATCTAATCATTTGTGCCGTTTGATAGTATTAACAGTTTCTGCAACTTTTTGAAGATCCGTTTATAACTTTTTGAGTTAGGCCGCAAACAAATATTATGACAAACATAAGTCAAACATACAAACGAACCAACCGATCTGTACCAAAGTTTTATCATTTATGTTTTTTACAATTACTAACAACTCCAGTAAATTTCGTAAAGGTCCATTGAAAACGTTTTGATTTATTGCACTAACAAATACAAAATAAAAAAACAGGGGCAAACATACGAACTAACAGATCATCACAAAAATTTGGTCATTTGCTCTTCGTTATATACCGAAAAACTCATGCAAATTTCATAAAAATCCGTCTATGTCTTTATGAGTTATGGCATTAAGAAAAATGAGGCAGACACACAAATAGATGAACGGATCTTCACCAAAAGGTAATCATCTTTTCCTCTTAACATACCTAACAATCCCTGTAAGTTTCATCAAAATTCGTCCATAACTTTTTAAGTTACCTTGGGGAGTGACAGACAGACAGAAAGACAGACAGATAAACCCGACGAAAACATAACCTCCTTGGCGGAGGTAAATATAAGCTACCGAGCGCTACTTCAGAAAACGCATCAGACTTTGACGACGTTAATACGCGTGTGTCTTAGGAACTAATACAGATATTGTTTTTTTCTTTCAAGTATTGTATAACACCCAAGCTACTGTGCCATGCAACGTTCAATGGAATGGCGATGAGAGTAGTGCAGTGATAACAAATAATGTTAACTGCGGAGCTCGGCACCTTGAGATTGTAAGGGCGTCGTCTGACAACTAAATATCAAAGCAGGCGAATGCGCTACTTTCTAGATAATATTAGGTATTTATGGAAGTTAATACCGTAATGTAAAGTGCATAATGTGATGGGAATATCTGTACTATAAATAATGGAAGAATGAATAGTATTAATTTTTTATTCTCATACGATTTTTATATACCATACCCATAGTACAGAAGACAATAAATCCGAGAAGTATTACAAGCAATAGTGTTTTTTCTTCAAGTCGCAAATAATACCAAAATCAGAAATGAATCATCGTTACAGTGCCCGTGGAAATCCAAAGGCGCCATCACAGCTCAACCTCACCCGACAAAAGACTGACCAGCACTGCCCCACCCTAGCAGACATTGCACGCGGGGTGGACTCACAAGTAATGCCATACATACACACTGTCGGCATTACAGCCACCGCTTTCGCTGCTTTACAGTAAACTTCAAACAATAAAAGTACTACAAGCATACGCCCTTTAGAGAACCAAAATGCTACCCAAATTAGTTACAAGTGTGACCCTATTATGAGTCATGTCCCAGTTTAAGAACAAGATAATACAGAAAAAGTCATAAGGGTAAAAACATGAAAAATTTGCGTGTGTAAAGGGAGAAAAGAGATAGATTTTATGCTTTGAAGTATCTTTTCAGTGTTTGTTAATAGTTCTTAATAACAACATAATGCGTATTACTAAAAGGCGACACGTCTCACATTAAAAACACGTGTGCGTCATACAAGTTGTACCTCAAGTGGGACACCCTGAACAAGAAGAATCTATTTCTTTTTTTCATTTTCGTGAAACTCGCAGGTGCAAGAGAATCAGCCAAAGCTCTGGTGTAACCGGAAGCGCAGAAGTTCGGGTGACAATAATCCTGGAAATATTTTTATGCTTCCAGGAAATTCAGCTCCTCAGGGGATTAAAATCTGGGTGACAACACACACAGGAGGCGTCGAACTTGAAGCGTTCGTGTCGCGGACATGTCTGCGACTTGTATCGAGGTGACCTACATTTCCACTGCTCGTGGTACCGCTTGTTGTCAAT
This sequence comes from Parhyale hawaiensis, assembly GCA_001587735.2. NCBI lineage: Eukaryota > Metazoa > Arthropoda > Malacostraca > Amphipoda > Hyalidae > Parhyale > Parhyale hawaiensis. Next base: position 1,995,077 of record LQNS02278155.1, read on the forward strand.
GTGCATCTTTCCTTTTAGAATTACTTAACCCAGTAGAAAACCTACATTTCCACTGCTCGTGGTACCGCTTGTTGTCAATGTGCATCTCTCCTTTTAGAATTACTTTGCCCCGGTAGAAAAAAGTTCAGGAAGATAGTTACAACTCATCAAGTAATAATTCGCATAGCTTAAGTTTGTCGATCTGGGATAAGGTATAGATTATGATTTTTTTTTCTTACGTAGGTAAAATTATTGAGTCTTTGAAGAAGTGGACCATGTAAACCCTTTCTTTTACAGCGTGGTCTGTGTACAACCAGGATACAGCTACAATAATGGGTACAACCGATAATAATTTTTATCATTTAGAAAAAAAAAAGCATCGGGCATCATGCGGTGACGCACAGGGAGACTCCGTTTATTCTTTATTTAACTATTTCTCTGTAATTCTAATCTCTGTAGGCAAGTTATTACGAATAAAATACATGGACGTGGATATAAAGTTCCGTAAATCAGTAAAGAGATGAACAGAAGCCATCATTACAAACAGTAGCCAGAAGCAATTCATGGCGTTTCGTCTATATTGAATTTCAATAATGCTCATGAAAGCACTGAAGCAATTTTCGCGAATGAGGCGGCTTTGAAGCCGCGGCTGGGCTTTATTGAACTTTTATTATCTTTGTAAATTTTTGATCGTTTCCATATTGTTTCCGGGTAAAGTTGTTGCTTCATTGTGCAACAAGGCATAGCGTTCGTGCTATTAAATAGTACATTTTCAAACGTTAATTTATCATTTTTAGCACTCAGTATAGATGAATGCAGGTCACGAGTGGCGCAATTTTGATTGGCATTTAAGTTCACCACGTATATGAAAAAAAAAAAAGTTTTAGTTGATAGAGCTAGAAAGATGCTGCAATCAGAAACGTTTTTGGTTTAGTGAGGACCAAAAAACCTGTTTTTTTTTTCTCTATTTAAAGATGCTTAGTAAATTTCATTATCCCTCAAAACTAGTGTCTTCTTAGCTAGTTCCTTTTTTTTCTTTGGTAAACTCGAATTGTCTGTGTGGGGGAAATGCCTCAGGCCACTTGTATCGCTTTAGCTTCCCGTATCGCAAAATAAAAGACCGAATATAAAAGTTTTTTATTTCCAATAACTTATCTGAACCTCAGAGCCACCAAAGCTAAATAAGTGCAGATCATCGTCTCGATTTAGAGAAATGTAAATAATTTTCAGGGTCGTAGGTGAAAGTAATTGCATGTCATAAATGAATCTAAATTACGGTTTCTTCATTTACTCGAAAATATGTAAAGCTAATAGAGCTCGCTTCCTTTAAGCGAAAACCATGAGGAGCTGAAACTTCCTCTGTACGCGAGGAATCACATCAAGAAAATATTTGGCTGATTATGACCAAAAGATATAAATTAGAATTTGATGAAGACCAGAAACGCATCAATTAAAATTAAAATTTTCCTTAGTGTTGCAGTGAAACCAAAGCTTCCTTCTGTAAACCAAATAGGTACATCAAAATCAAAAGTTACTCTCAGTATTTTTCAGTGTGGCAGACTCAGTTAAATAAAAATACAAACTTACTTCAGTAACCCAAAAGTATATAAATCAAAATCAAACCGATCATTAGGGGACTAGAAACATATAATCTAAAATTATGAAAGCTTTGTAAATTCAACATTAACTTTAATGGGTCCCTCTCTCTAGAGTAACAAACAACATAAACAGCTACAGGTCTTCCCCTAGCTACACCTCAACACGACACGCACCTTGTTCGCTAAGGGTTAGCATGCACCGGACACGACCTTTGTTCCCTGTCTCCCACAGCTAGGTAATGATTAATATTTCTGCACCACAATACTGAATGCTTTTTTACGAAACTCTTATATTGGATTACCTGGATTACCACTGGTAATACGTGACAGACTATGACATTGCCTACCGTCTGCATTTCATGCTACCGTCTGCATTTCTGTGTGAGGAAAAAGACATAACTGGCAGTGACGCTTGAATTACTCTACTGCAGTCGCTTTGTTACATAACGGATGAAGTATTGCAGACTGCAGATTTCATTTCACATGCGTTGCATCGAATGAGAAATTTAAACTTCACATAAAAAATCAAACGCGTCTCATTTGTTTTCTCTGAAGAGTAGCTTAGTTCTCTGAAAAAATACGAAAGTATTACGGGAGGATAAAATAGTGTTTTATATCTATGCATACACAAATACCCAGACTGCATCTAAAAAAAAAAACGTTTCAAGGCTTGGAAAATAGCATATTTTGTGGTTTTCCTCTAAGTGAAAAAACCTTGTTTAGGATGCTGTTTAGCATGTTTCACTAAAGATCGTATGTCAATTGCAAAATTCAAGGTGCGGTGTAAGATTCGATCTTAAATGCTTTTTATTCTCTTACCAAAACGCGCGTAATTAGCTCCGTATAGCTACTGAATTAGCTCCTAACCTGCATTTTTCTTCTTTTTCCTGTAGTCGAGGCAGCACTTTTCCACTATATTCGGCTAACAACCTAACGACACGTATCGGCAATATTACCGCTACGCTGGAACTCATCATACTTGCACGGTCATCCCACTGACTGCATGTTTCTCATTTGGTTTGCCAATTATCGCGTATGCACACAATACCATACGTAGACATAATACCATGTATACACATACCACCATGTGTAAACATAATACCCTATATACACGTAGCACCATGTATAGGCATAAGACCATGTATACACACAATGCAATGTACAGATAATGCCATGCGTACACATGAAGCAGTAGGTAGGTAAAAACGACACTAAACCTAGGCTTCGACGCCTCTTTGGGTCTGGCTTCTGTCCACTGTCTAATCTAACGCCAAACAAATGAAAACGAGCAACATATCGAGCTCGAGAAGATTGCGCGAGCCCCTCCAATATCTCGGCGAAATTCGTTTCCTGCTGTGGTGCTCTGTTTGACTTCCATCAACATTAACTCGACTCAATTCACACAATTAAATTCTGCAAGTCCACTAACTCTGAAGTTCGCAAAGACTAAGCGAGCCCGAGAGGTAAATGACAAAGGCAAACTGCAGTTACGGATCCCGTCTTTACTATCTCAATTTATTTGATATGCAATGGCGAAGCTAAATACAACATTAGTTGTCACTCGTGCGAACAGAGTGCAGGTGTTCAGAGGTTATACGCGTATTATTTAATGTTAAATTGGCAGTTTTAGCCACTTTCTTTGCAGCTACGGGAGTAAATAGACGAGGAAAAATATCTGTCACCACCAGTGTTTATTTTCTGCCTGTGGGTGCTCCGCAATAACTACAACAATAACTACGGTGTGGGTTCCGGATGGACCACACGCAGCCGTGCGCTTACTGTGGAATTATTCCATCATATTACATTCATGATTTCTTAGTCACCTCACGGTTATTAATTCAGATTATTTTCTCAGTTTTTTAAGTTATCCTCGTGCCCATGGCTGAACTACGTTACGTATTTCAGTCCTGCTCGTGCCATAGTGCAACAAAACTCAGTGATCGCCAAATTTTGCAACACTGGTGATTCCTGACCAAGGCTGCCAATGGGATTCCGAGAACAGAGTGTAAGACACCTCAAGATGAGACAAAAAAGATAATAAAACGAGGTCTAAAAGTTAGTAAAAACATATACTTATTACCTACTTAAAATATTTGACGAGTTTATTAATTAGGTTTCTATCAACATAAGGGCGTAAAAAACCAAGCTTGCCTTAAGCGAACCCAAGGAATTAAATGCGAAAATCCGAGGTTTTGGATAAAAACTAAAGCTTGGCAGCCTTCATTGTCCCTGACTTTAAACACATATAATTTTATTCACTGTGAAATGTGTAGTCTTTAACCCAGCACCCTACAGCCGGCCTTAACGTGGTCATATAACACAGTTATTGGTTGTTGTTATGTTCAGACCACAAAAAGTCGGGCTTTTCTTTGTCTTCTGAAAGAACACGTGTTCAGGAAATGTACATGCTCATAAGTTTTCAAGCGATCATGTAAATTAAATACAAAGTACAGTATATATGAGTTGTCTGTTAACCAAAGTAATCACTTCCAGAATACCGTCCAGTGTCTTGAGAGAATAAAGCAAATTTATGTCTGAACAACCTTGAATTTGAAGTGAGTTACCAATTGCCTCTTATCCTCTCACGAAAAGTTGCCTCGCCCTCCTTCTGTAAACGAGACTCCAGACCAACATTTATCTAATCAAAGCCCCGAAATGTGTCTGGTCTTCGCTTAAGTTGGTCCAGCACAAGCACAGCATAGGGAAGGAACCCTCCCTCCTGAACTCTGCCAAGACTTTATCTAACTTGTGTACACCGCGGCAGTTGCCTGCTCCGGGAGGGGGGGGGGGTGCGAGGTCTCCTTGTCAGAGCAAAGCTTCTCGCTTGAACATGGACTGATCTGCGAGGAACTTCCTATACGGAGTTGAGGTGTTATTATCGGAGGACCTTGCACCGGTGCTCGCGGTGTTGATTTTCGCTTACCCAAATCATATTAGAGGTTTATTGAAGAGATCGGTGGTTACTCTTAGAATCTTACATGTCCCTTGGATACAGAGCCGCGATATGTCGCTTGAAAAGATGCGACGTTTGCGGTCAAAGTTTCACCTTATTTGATTAATTAATAAAAATCTCTTAGCGGAGTGAAAATTAAGGGTGTCGATCAAACTATAGAAGAACGCAAATATTGGTAACGGATGAATGAAAATAATTTCCTAATGTAAATATATATATATATTACAGGACAGGTTTGCTGCACGCGTTCGAAGACGTTACGTGTTACTAACGCAGTGTTTCTTCTTGTGACAAGCACTCAAGAGATCAGTAAACCATAATTTTTGAGCGCACTACCTCTTGTAGAATAATTTTTATCGCTCTGTCATTATAATTATGAAAGGTGCGAATAAAATTAACGCAGATCTTTTGGCCTTGGTATGACAGTGGCGTCACAAAAACTGGGTAGAAAATTTGTCTCTCTCTCAAAACAAAAAGAAAGAAAGTAAATCAATCCTATTTTATCAAATGCAAAAAAGGAAGAAAACAAAAATGTAATAGTAACGAACGTTCTGAAGTATCGATTGTCTATTACATATATTAACTAGAGAAGCACTCAGAGAGCGTAAACTTCCACCAGGCAAAGAAGTGCTAATGAAAAATTCATAGTGGTGTGGAGTCCAGGTTTTATTTTTAATCATTGCCTAAATTTAATGATCTGTTTTTTGCAATCGTCCCCCCAGCAGTTATTGCAATTTTTATAAAGATCCGTCGATAACTTTCTGAGTTATGTTGCTGACAAACAAAGAAACAAACAATCAATCAAACAAACAAACAAACAAACAAACAAACAAACAAACAAAAAAAAAACACAAGACACAAAGGCAAGCAGACTTGCAGATCATCACTAAAAAGTCGGCTATTTGCTCTTTGTATTACAACCCCTCCTGGTGATTTCTTGAAGATCAGATCTTAACTTTTTGAATTTTCTGGCTAAGACAAAATGCACAGAAAAAAAATATTAGTTGGATGGATTATAAGTAAATTTTAAGTCATCTGGTTTCCTAACATATCTAACAATCCCTATAAATTTTGTAAAGATTCATTCATGACTTTCTGAATTATTTCAGACGATATAACCTTTTTAGCTGGGGCAGTAAAATATGTCATGATATCACAAATATTAAAGCATCTCTTATAAAAATGGATAAAAAAATTGATACCTTAATGATTCAACTAATATCTCTTAACTTTGAGTTAGCCATCTGAAATTCTGAGCAATTTTAACTTTCAGGCTTGCCACGACAAGTGACACAGTTCAACAGGCAGAGAAGGTGTAGAACACCGATGACGCAATACTTCAGTTTTGTTGCCTTGTGAGGTAAAGTTCTATTCCGGTGCGGAATATTCCTTATAGAAGGCTTGCAGTTTAGCGTCTCGTATGTATATTATAATTATGTACTTCGTTACCAGAGCACCTCCATTTGTCTCCCAACTGGACATCTTAGGCCAACAGGGGATGTGCAATATTTCAATTAATTCACGATGCAGTTGATGAGTAATGAGCACTAGGTTAAATGATGGCCAATGGACGGCTCAAAAGTCATTACTGTTCTTGTAGCTTCCAGGACCGCTCACTCGAATTCCTTTGAAAGGTGCATCAGATGTTGCTGTCGGTGCGAGAAGACCCTTGCATCCCACCTACAGGAGTAAACCACAGCGGAAGGTCTACTGCCTTTAGTTTTTTTACCTCTGTGGATGGACCGCAATATGGCAACACTATCTGGTATGTCCAGGAAGCAAAGAGCGTAAAGGGAGAACTCACGAAAAATTACCGCCAAAGAGTGACGTCATCATCGACGAATCTATGGCTGAGCAGCCTAGGAGTATTTTACCTAATTTAACCAGAAAAATCGTCTTAACTTTCGAAGTTCATCTCTAGCGTATAAATAAATTAAGGTAATATACACTAATTTAGCAATTATCTATAGGAAGTTGCAGTGCATGCTGGGGGAAACTTTCACAGCACTAGCACCGAATTTGGTCCCTTTCGGCCACCTGATTTAACTTCTTTTTGTTAATTGAAGCCTTATTTACACTTAATATTCAGTTCACAGTGCTCTTCATACAACATATTTATTCCTTACTAACAAGCATAAGCACCATTATAGCCAATTCTGTACGCGAGAGTAGCCACAGTAACAGTTAGCCTATTGCTCGAACTTTCTGTACTTGGCGACAACATTTTTCGGTATTTTGCCGCTCAAGTAGCTGGCCAGTCATGAGCGGGAGATTGAATGAAATAAATCGAAAAAATACGGTGATAGGTTCAAGAAAACAATATACGAAGGCATTAGGTTCCACACCTAAACACTTCGACTCGTCGATGTGATATAAATTTGCTACGTGCGGTCACGGCTATGTTTTATTTCAGTCCTATTGAGTCCTCCCGTTGCATTCTTTGCTTCCTGGGTATGTCCAAGACAGGCGTCAGAGACGTTTAGCGAAATATGTTAGGAATATCGAGTTCGAATAAATATTTTTACCTTCACTATTAGACTTACAGAAATAAAGAGCTGTACCTTTGTATATTTAGAGATACAGCTACTACACGAAAACAAGTGCAAACGTTTACTCCCAACAGTCTTGGATGAATTATTGAAGAGACATGCATATCTCCCGTAGCACATTATCGGCTATCACCTTGAAGTTTTTGAAGGAAACTAGTAAAGATCCTGAGAGTGAAAAGGCTGCTGTAAAAAGGCTTTCATCTGCTTGCTGTAACTAACTTACGATCTAAGGGAGTGGATGATTCCCTCCAGCTTAAAGGTAAGAGATGGAGGAGCGTGCTTTCTTGGCAAAGAAATAGAAGAAAGCTTCTTCTTGCAGGCAGTGCAGCCAGTGAATGAACTACCGATGAGGTATTGGAGAGATGGGGAAATGATCGTATATTCGAGACATGCTATGTAAGTCACATCACTTGTCGATGTTATTGCTTATCTTGTTGTTTTACAATAATACTAGTTATAAAAATGCTTTTTTTGCACTTCAGGGAATTAAAGGTTATGAGAATTCTAAGGGACTCGGAGACGGAGGGTGAACTTCGTGTGTGTATTCGGGCTGATGTAAACAGAACCTGCTTTATGTTTGCCGGAAAGCAGTGGGCAGCACAAGCAACCCGTGTGCTTGCGTTGCTTCTAGCTGCTGTGGCTTAATGGTAGAGTATCGGCGTGGTAATCTCTAGGTCCCCAGATCGAGTCCTGGCTCGATGCTTTGTATATATATAAACTGAACTGGGCCTCGGTTAGTGAAGTTACGAATTGTGATCAATATTTGGATAGCTCTGTAATTACTCTGTAGGCCTCTGAATTACTACAAGGTAATGGCATAAAAAAGTTATATAAGGTACAAAATCCCAATGTAAGTTCTTGCCGGTTTCAACATTTCAAAACGTTAAAAAAAATGGCAATAACTTAATTCCCTACCTGATGTACATATTTGACAAGATAGTCGTAAATCCTGTCCACACTACCGCCTAAAGCTGTCCACACTGTGGCGATTTCGCTGATCGCTGCGAATATTCGTCGTCAAATCGCAGCTTTNTCAAAACGTTAAAAAAATGGCAATAACTTAATTCCCTACCTGATGTACATATTTGACAAGATAGTCGTAAATCCTGTCCACACTACCGCCTAAAGCTGTCCACACTGTGGCGATTTCGCTGATCGCTGCGAATATTCGTCGTCAATTCGCAGCTTTGAGCGTTTTCGCGACCGTCCAACTTGCTGGATATTTTCGCGCGATTTAGGCTGCGAACCAAGCAAGCTTACCCTAAAGTACATTGTTCTTCTCGCGTAATACGAATAAATAAAGCGTTATACGAGATATCTTGCTTCTTTATAGTGATTTCACAAGGTTTAAGCTTCTTTGAGTTCTAATTCACTGCAAATTTGATGAGAAATATGAAACTTCACTGCAGTAGTGACACTTGTGATGAAAACTTCAGTTAACGGTAGACATTTTATCGTCGTTATGTGATACACAGTTGTGTTTAAGAGACAAAATAATGTGTCCGAACATTTTGCACTACCTATGGGGAACATAAATTGTCGAGGAACTCTAGTTAATAAATTATTTACTTGATAACCACGAAAAGTGTGAAAATGTCAACTCAAGCTCAGTTAGCAGTATGCGTTTTGCTGAAGAACTCATAGAAGTAATATCTGCATTTAGAATCATTGCTTATTTTTAGTTTTGTCCATACTACAATTAAATTAAGTTATTAATAGTGACAAAGAACTGCATCTCCTTCGGCCCAAGGAGCGTGAGTACCAAAGTTTTGCTGAACATCTGCGCTCAACAGTCCAGCGTCGCTACACTGCACTGTGCGACAGTGTGGACGCTGCTGCGAAATTTTCTCTGCGTTCTGCGAAATCGCTTAAGTGTTTTTCGCACTTATGAGCGGTAGTGTGGACGGGACTTAAAGTTTCAGCATAGCCGCTGAACACAACCTTTTAATGCGAACACGCGCTGCTTAAACATTATACTGATTTCCTACGTCACGTTCCACTGTAACTAAAAAGTATATCTCACTAGTGCTGGCAATAACACATGAAGATCCTGTCGGCAACGCAAGTGGTAAAGAACAATAACCAACCAACCAACCGACCCACTTGGCACACGGTGGTGCATTACACCAGCCGTCATGGCCAAGGTTATTTTTGGCCTCAGGCTGTTATTTTCGGCTGAAGCAAAGAGAGGTGAGTTGGTAACAAGCTGTTTTAGTCCTGCAGCTTTCTGATGGCCCGTATATTAAGTTTTTCTTATAATACTAGAAATGTTTGAGCAAAATGAGAAGAAAATAATTCTACTGCAGAATATTTTGAGAAGGTAGTTATGGCGTCGATGAAATTGTTTTCTGTCCTACAGGCCAAACGGTCAATAGTTTCTCATCAACAGCTGTTTCGGTAGCGTACGGGCCTGTAATTTTTTTCCATCTGAATCTCTGTCCGCAACCCGAAATAGCCATAAGCCTTATCTGGCTTCAGGGGTAATTTTTGGAGGCCTAAATATATTCATTCATTCATTCATTCCACATACTCTTGCTTCTCTATATGAGCTTTCTGTCCCAGTGCTTAACTGGTCATTCAGTCTTATCTCGCCAGCTCACTTTCTTATCTCACATTCATTCATGCCACAAACTCGTCTTTCCCTCCATCCCTCGTCTCTGCTCGAGAGCCTAAGTGACCATCTGTCTCACCTCAAGAGCTGAGTTGGTGGCGTAGACGGTCTGGGTCGTAACCTCAGGAGCGGTGCCGCTCCTGTAGGAGGACTTGGTGTAGGTGAGGGCTGTGGTGGCAGGCATGGTGTCCTTGGCTAAAATCCTCTACAAATTCGAATATTTATAAAGTTTCGAACTGATTTCGACAATCGCCAGCTGCACCGATAAGCAGAAGTTACCACTGAGGTATCGAGCGCGTCGTGCCAAGCCTCGAACTGCACTGAGTTACCACCCCACTGTGCAGCGCCCACCGGTACCAGGGCCCTCAGATTCCGATGGTATTTTGGGGCTGTTGATGGCTACGATGAGGTGGCAGAGGCTCGACGGGCGCACACAGTGGGAGGTTTGTTGGGTGGTGGTGGTGGGGTGGCCTGCGCACCTCCGCCACCGAAGGGAAGTCGACCTAATGGTGAATTGCTGAAAAGTAGAAAAGCAGTTTGCCAAGGTGAAGCGGTAGTAAAGACTCAGTTCTAACCATGAAAATAAAAAAAAATGATGGCTGGTTGTAGGGTGGATTTCTATAGCAGGAGAAAGCCTACAAATAATGAATAGTAGGAGAGCAACTTACCAAGGTAAAGTAGCAGAAGTAAAGACAAAGTTACAATCTAAAAGATAAAAATTGATGGGTGGTGGGCGGGTGGTACTTCACGGCTGAAGGGAGTCGTCCGATTGGTGGATTGCAGAAGGTTAAGGACGCAGTATCTTAATGCAAATCGGCAAATGAAAAAAATACCACTTACAAAAGCAGGCGGGAATAAGAGAATCAAGAATACAACTGGTAACACTGGCGAGCATAGGGGCATTCCTCAACTGTAGGTGGGGAAAAATGGTGAAGTGGGCCAAAAAATTCCGCCAGTGTTGTAAAAGGATTGGAGACAAGCAGCCACGGGAATGAATCTTCTCATGGTGTCTGATATTTAGAAGAAACGACGGCTGCGATTTAACGCTGATAAGTCTATAGAGAAACCTAAGGTCTTGAAGAATCTGATGCAAAAAATTGTAGTTTTTTTCAATATAGGGATCCCAGCACTGCTGCTCGCAAAGGAAAGGCAGTAAATGGCTAAATATCTTCTAGCCCGTAAATGTGTTTTCTACTATTGCGTTCAATTTTTACATCCAGCTCCGTGAGTGCATTTTCTACGATGTAAATTGTTCGTATATATATATACATATATATATATACTGTATATTTACAAGTTTGATTTCAAATTAATGAAGAGTTGCTACCAAATACAAAAATATATACATAAACACTCGTGCGTATGTATTCTGATTCTATTACTTTCATATCCAAGTAGTCAGAAGCTACTGAGGATTTTCTTTTACAGATTATCATAGAATAAGGCAACGTTATGATGTTGATTTCGCTAAATGAATGGCACTTATGCGATCTACACAAAGAAAACATCAGTATACGCTTACTGTATAACTCATTATCTCAAAAACAGCTAATTATAAAAACAAGTCTGTTGTTATAGACTTCACATGTTCATGGAGATTACGTGAGTATTTCAGTCGGGTAGTCAGGGGAAATATTTGTCTCATTACCACATAATTGCAGCGAGCGTCGGGGCACAATTTGGCAACACCGCCAGTGCTGCCATATTTGGCTGCTGGTGTGGTAAGCTAACGGTGTGTCTTACCGCCGCTAGGTCTCTCTCTCCCTCTCTCTCTCGCCGCCGCTGCTCTTGCCGTGCTCTTTTTTTCGCTCTCTTCGTCGCACTTACTGCCTTTCACTTTCTTCTCACACATTCTACGCTGTTAAAAACTCCCAACTATTACAGGACTTGCATGCCGCATTATGAGAAGATTGCTTCTGTGAAATTCACGGAATTTTTTTTAAGATGATGTTGTGGATTCACTGACCATTATTGCTGAAATAATCGTTATTTCTAGAGTGCTAACTATGAAATTTCAAACAATTATCCGTAGAAAATAACTCAGAAGTTTTTCTTTTAATTTTATGCGAGTTTTTTGCATTTTTATTGTATGTATTTTCTCGTAAATGCAAGGAATATCTTTTATAGAGCCTGTTTATGCTGCAGCTGTGTAAGTAAGTAAATAGTTTCATCAACTACGACCAGACTATTGTATGTTTGAAATTATGCAATCATAACGCTTCCAACACTGCACTATAGCGTTATGTTGTCAGCGCCTTAGCGCCCGTTAAAAAATAACTGCCAACTTGCAAATATTTTTTCTATACTGTGATGCAGCGATTCTTTCTAAGACAACAATGTCGGGGCAACAACAATAATATCCTGCGCATATCAAACAATAATTTATTACCCGTTTAGAAGTAGTGATGCTGTCAATTAATGAAATTTAAAAATTCAATATAATATGATAGACATATACCGTATATAGATACAGGATGTAAACAATTGTCATGCTCGTATGCAGACGAGAGAAATTTTTGTAAAGAAGTTATGCCGCGAAATCATTCAACGATGCTCAAGTCGAAGTTTCTCGTGTCATTACTGAAATTATTTCTGTTCGACGAGCGGAACCTGTGGAAATTCCACAGTTAGCTGATGTTCTCAGTTTTTGAAATGAGGCAATCCTATCATGCGGTACTATAACTCACTTTATGTAGTTTGACCAAATACAGCTCCTCAACCTAACTTACCCCATAAATAGGGCCCATCCCCTCATCCTTGTGAACTGCGTCTAACCTCAAGTCTGCTGCACACGAGAGTCGAAAGATGGGAACGTTTCTCCTTATCCTTCCAATTACGCTGCTGTGTATGCAGCTTCGACTTGTCCAACATTATTGTATTCGGAAACTGCATAAACTCCGAGTCGCTGCAGCTATTCCGCTACAGTGAGCGCCGCTTGGTCAGCAGTTTAAACTCACTTTCAATGTCTATTAAGTTTCAATTCGCAACTGTAAATATTTGGAATCGATTCAACCACAGAGACGTCTATTCTAAGAACGTGAAGCGCTTCCGTGCTCCGACTCGTACGGAGCGGGCTTAATGTAGCCCGTGTATGCCACTATACACAACCTATCTAGAAACTATATCACCGGTGGATCTCGCAGATATTTTACCAGCAATATATTCGCTTTGTATTTCATGAAAGAGACATAAAGGCATCATAAAAAAAATATAGTAAGCTCACTCTTTGGAGGAACTTTTCTCATTTCTTTGCTATATATACACGCCTTCGCTAAGCTTTCTTTCTCATCGTCTGAAGATAACTTCATTTAAACTTTCTCTCATTTTTATTGTTTTCATTTTTCATCGGTGTATTTGATGATTTCACTTCTATTGGGGGACCCGTGGCTGCTTTATACTAAATCTGAGATAGCTTTCCCACAAAATACAACACTCAGCCCATTTTTTCAATTATTGAATCATGTCGCCGAAAACACTTTTTCTACCAGTTTTCTTGATGTCTTTCCTTACTTCAAAAATGCTTTAGCATGAAGCAGTTCTGATTTTCTCGCTTTGCACTGTATCATGACTACGAATTTTCCCATATTTGGGTCGTTATGCGACCCCAGCTTAGAGTTACCAACATCTACTTCTGATTTTTTTTTTTTGCGTCGCAGCATGTAATATCTTTTGCGCTGTCGTTTCCTACCTGACTCGTTGTCAAGAGCTTTAGAAGTTCCAAAATTATAATCAAACTAATGGAATAAAGTATCTACATTGCCCTTTCCAACACCAGTGCCTTGCATAAGCTATTATTTTACTTCTGGAGCAACATTTCCTTATATCATCAGAGCTCATTCTCTGAGGTAGACTCCAGTTCAACGACACGAAGCGCACAGGCTGCCGAAGAATTAAATTTCTTTTCCTGCTCAAGCAATTACCCACAAAACTTTTATGGCAGAGACCAGGCATATTCAATTAGCCATTGACAGGAAAAAATATCAGGTGCTGCCTTCTTAGCAATCAAACATGCATTGGAAGCAGCTAAAACTCTACTGCCGACACTCACGCCATTACGCAAAGGCAGGCTCATTGTACGGGTATTTCCCATCAATTGAAGCACAGTGTAATGTGCTTCTAGATGGAAGAGTAACGTCACCTTGACGCTCCAAGTGGGGAATCCAGAAGCACTGGTTATTATTATTATTATTAAATCACACCAGACTGGCGACGTAGGAACGGAGAAACTCCATGAGGTTAACACACCCCCACGCAACCAGCCCAGCGGGTGGAGAAAACAAAAGAATGAAAAAAGAAGATCACAGATCACAGAATAGCTCTGT
>LQNS02278155.1:2025016-2037354 GCA_001587735.2 Parhyale hawaiensis
TGTGTTTGTGTTGCTCATGTGGCGTGGTAGACATGATGCCTGTCTTTGTGTTGCTCATGTGGCGTGGTAGACGTGATGCCTGTGTTTGTGTTGCTCATACAGTCATGCTAATCAGTATCACATATATGGTTTCAGATTATTCTCCTCGTACTTCCGTTAATTTATGTCTTAGAAAGTTTGATTTTTTTTAATACTTTGCACTCCTCGTATATCATAATATTAGCATGAATAGTTATTATGATTATTTATTATAATAAATGCACAAGACTGGGGACGTAAGATCGGAGGGAACTCCATATGGTTATCAATCCCCACGCAACCAGTCCAGTGAGAGAAGAAAGAAATAAAGACGATTAAAAAAAATCACAGATTCACTCTGTTTACAAAGTGTTCAGAGCTGCCAGTACCAGCACCAATAGAGGCAGAGAAATCAAGATTATTCCAAATATCTACTCGCGATGGAACAGATGAACGAGAATACTAGCTTGTACGACATCGTACACGTTCCAAGATAAGCTCTTGAGTGGCATCTGAATAGTACTTTATAAATAGAAGGAATAAATCTACAACGTTTAAATTTAAGCTCACCCCAAATCTTCCTCAAGAGCTCTGTTACATCATCATAGCAATGTTATTGCTATGGACAAGAGTGAGAGTCTCAATCATTTAAAGTTTCTGCGAGATTTGGTTGTACTTGGGCTATCTACGAAACCTTGCAATGTATCCTAGCTACAAACATGTGATGCAAACAGGCAATGGACAGTGTCGTTTTCATCGTGGCAGATTTTCTCGCAAAAATACTGAAGAACAGCTGGTCTTTGTTCATTTGCCTCTTAGAAAATTTTTCGCTTAGCCAACCAATAAGAAGAGATCTCCATATCCTCAGCTCTCTTGACGTCACTCAGGCAAATGACAAGCGGCGGCTGTGATTGGATGCCCACGCCATGCTATAGAATTACGCAGGGACCACACTTTCCTCTGACAAACGAACACAGACTTGCATTTTTACGGTATTTCTTTCGAGAAATGAGAGACAACGGTGACGCCACTATACATCGCCTGCATTTAATCGTATAAATGTATCCGAGATACCAGTTCTATGTAAATATCTTTAGCCGCACCCCGGAGCAATGATGACGTCACGACGCCGGGCACGAACGAGCGATCTAAAGTACGCTTTACAGTTGTGCATGTGTGTCTTTTTTGTCTGTGACACATTAGGATACTCATTTGAGGCGAGGATGTGCAGCTCGCACATCGGCCTCATACGTATGTATTTTAAAGCGGTAGTATGAACGACGCGCAAGCTGCACAGGGGGGTGGTCTCGACACGAGGAAGACACACAGATTATTGTGACGTCATCAATAGCGCTTGTCTCACTGACTCTTCAGCGATGTACGTACCATAAACACTTTCATTTCGTGAGAAGAATATTTTGACTGAGGAACTACACTGCATATTTACAGACTGATTAAAATACAGACGGGCAGTTCTGTAGAAGAAGGGAAGAAGGTTTAACAGCAAAGTATTATTTATACTGAGCTTATATCCCAATCAAAAATTTAAAGGCGTTTATCCGATATTATCCGATGCCGCTCACTAATTACTCGTAAATAGCCAACGATAATTGCCTATCAATTTTTAATTGGGTAATATGTAAATTGGGAAGATCAATTAAAAAGCGCAAATATAGCAGGGAATTCATTGAAGTACTTATTTTTCGCCATCATTTCATGACGGCGAGAGCCACTCCCTATCACATAAAGCTAGGACATGTAACATTTTGCAAAAAGCAAATTCAGTTCTTAACTAGAGCACTCTGAGAGCGCATACTGCCGCCATGTAAGGCAACGGTAACGAAGAACTTAAATTAACTCTGAATCCATTATTTTCTCTGTATCAACTCCAAAATCTATTCATTTGTGCCTTTTGATAGTATTAAAAGTTTCTGAAATTTTTTGAAGATCAGTTCATAACTTTTTGAGTTAGGCTGCAAACAAACATTATGACAAACATAAGTCAAACATTCAAACGAGCCAACCGATCTGCACCAAAATTTAATATTTCATGACTTTTAACATGACTAACAACTTTTGTAAATTTTTCATAAAGAACCATTCAAAACTTTTTTGAGTTATTGGTTAACAAACATCATGACAAACATGAGTCAAACATACAAACGAACCCACCGATCTGCACCAAAATTTAATCATTTATGTCTTTTAACATTACTAAAAATTCTACTTAATTTCATAAAGATCCAATAAAAACGTTTTGAGTTATTACGCTAACAAGCATAAAATCAAACACCACAAAAAAACCGACAAAGAAACAAACAGATTATCTCCAAAATTTGGTGATTTATTCTAACAATTCCTGTTAATTTCTTAAAAATCCGTCCGTAACATTTAAGTTATGGCATTGAGAAAAATGAAGCAGACAAGCAAACAAACAAACGGATAGACGGATCTTCACCAAAAGTTAATCATCTG
This sequence comes from Parhyale hawaiensis, assembly GCA_001587735.2. Lineage (NCBI taxonomy): Eukaryota > Metazoa > Arthropoda > Malacostraca > Amphipoda > Hyalidae > Parhyale > Parhyale hawaiensis. The sequence continues at coordinate 2,027,510 of LQNS02278155.1, forward strand.
TTTCTTCTAATATACCTAACAATCCCTGTAAGTTTCGTCAAAATCCGTCAATAACTTTTTGAGTTTTCTTCATGACAGATAGAAAGGATGACAGACTGAGAGGCAGACAGACAAACCCGACGAAAACACAACTTCCTGGGTGGAGATAATTATTCCTTATCCGTATCGTGAATGCAAAGTGTAAAAGTAAAGTGCAGGTTGAACAGTAAACTTTTGACATGTGAGAATTACGTTGATGCTTAAAAGAAAACGATGCCTTTTGTTTCCAAGTCTGTATCGTAGATACGTTATTTTTTCCCTGTGTGATACTGCCAGCGGAAAGTACAGACAAACGGATGAACGAACGGACGATCGACGGAAGCACACAGACAATAATGACATAGCTTTCATCGTATCCAATTTAGGAACAGTTTAATGCAGAGCTCACATAATACGTACAATCGCACCCCCAACTTGATTAACGGACACTCAGCCCGCTTGTCGCTCCCGATACATAGTACTATCCAGAGCTCGGCATCTCCAACTATGGAACGATGTTGCGATGGCCACCGCCATCGTAATTACGATGGAGAGTGCAATACCATCGCTCCATCGCCATCGGAACGATAAATCGCCAATTTTTATCGGTGATGACCTACGATGAAATAACCATTGGTGATGGTCATCGTAACGCGTCACAATCGGCAACAGACCATCGCAAAACACATTTCAGAAATACAAAAATCTCAAACCACAGACAACGAATAAAAGCAGCATCTCCTATAACTTTGGTCTGTGAGCGATTTCTCAACAGTAAGACTATTAATACCTGATAAAAGGTGTGAAATGTAAGCCTAGGTTGTTAGGGTTAATTAAAGCCTGCTTTACAAAGTTTAATTATTATTTTCCCTCGTAGTTAATATGCTCCAAATCTAATGACCTTTCAAAACCTTAATAGTAATTGACATTGTTAGATCTAGGGAATGTATTAAAGTAAACGGTCATATTCCGAAGAGGTCATCAATGACATTTAGTATGTTTGTTGACATATTTAAATAAAATAAGGCATTCTAAGACGTTTTTCATGAATAACATCTTCGCTGCAAATGCTTAGTTTCGAGATATTTTTTGGTATAAGAGAAAGTAAGATTCGCCATTACGACTAGCACGATATCGCTTCATACTGTTTTTTATGTATATTTCTCGTAGGATATTAGCAGAACCAGTCCTTGCTTGCCTAACCTTATTAAAATAAGAGCAACGTAGTTGCCGAAAAACTGTTACGAGGCTTCGTTCTAGATGCCTCGCCACGGCCGTAATGGCGGATTTTAAATTCTTTCACAAGAAACAATGGCAACTTTAAAGTCAAATACCTTTAGAGTAAGCATTTGCGATGAAAACGCTTTTATTGAAAAGTCTTAGAATGCCTAGTTATTAGTTATACTTCAGTTTTACTACCGTAGCTCAACTCAGGCGATTCAACAGTGAGTTTAATTTTTATTATTACGTCATTAGTAGGAATATTTTATCTCGGCATTCCTGCCAGAAGAACTCAATTTGGCTCAGTGCGCTACTATTGGCGGAAAAAAAGCGCAAAGAATAGAAAAAGACACTCGAGTAGACGGCTCCTTTTGTGGCCTTTCACACGAGAGAGACTAGATGTGTCCCGCATTCTAGGTCGGCTATCTCAATCTCTCAATCAACAGCCCTTCCCCTCAGGGGGTATAAGATGGGCCATAGGGTTAAGTTAGTTTAGATTCGTCCATTCTATGCCATGGAGCCATGCAACCCTAGAGGGGTCGTGTAGGTTACCTCAGCCATTAGCTAAGTCTTAGGGACGTCTCTTTTTCTTTCCCACTTTGCTTCCTTCCCGATTTCATGCTCCTACTTGCTGATGCTTTATGCTATTCTTCCTCTTCTTTCTCGACATTCTGCTCCCATGCGCGTTATATGAGTGTGGGAACACCTTCGTGCATAGGTTCCTCATTTCTATCGGCATTCTATAACTCTCTTGCTCTTTTCTCTGTGATATCGTTCCGCCCGGAAACGGAGGCTTTAACTTCCTAACTATAATATAACACGATCGGCAGCCCAGCTAACGGAACCGAAAGAGAAAAGTAGAGAGCCTATACCTAACTTAACACAACTGACCTCGTCGGTAGGAACTGCTGCAAGCTGCAACATCTCCTGCGGAAAAAACAGACACTCGAGACCCTTGGGTGCGTGTGCCAGAATATCGCTTCACACGCCAGAATATACCCCTGAGGGCTCTTAGAATGCCTAATTCTACCTAAATATGCCAACAAAAACAAACTATGAAGTATAAAACCACCAAGTACCGGCAAAATTATCGTACAACGCAAGAAACAAGCACCACCACTGCCGGCTGTGCAATATTGCATAATACGTGTTCCAATAATGTGGGCCCGCTGGATGTGTTCTAAAAACGTATATAAAAAGAACTTCAAAGTTTCCGACGACAACGTTATTCGTGAAAAACTTCTTAGAATGCATTATTCTGCGTTAATATTTTGGTAAATAAGCTCGTGATTGCACAATTAGTTGCAGACTTAATAGGACGTGTTTGAACACTCGTACGATCGTCGCGCCTTTGTTGATCAACAGAAGTAGATGTCAGCATGGCTGTATTGGCGAGAGTGACAGAGAAACAATGGGAATTTTATAGTTAAATATCTCGAAAACTAAGTGTTTCCGGGGAAAACTTTATTTATGAAAAACGTCTTCGAATGCCTTATTTTTCTTAAATATGCCATCAAAAATACTAACTCTCATTACTTACCTCTTCAGAAAATTTACCAAATAAACTTTGTAACCCACTCTTTGTTTTAATGTTACTAAAAAAAATGTTTCAAACTCGTAAGGTTGTTTTTCTGTAGTTTTAGCCATATTTCATTACTTCATCGGCATCAGAAGTACAACCGATGACGATGCCCATCGTATGCCAACGACGAAGGGATGTTCAGCCATTTCATAGGACCAGTTCTTCATCATAATACGATGGAGAAAATGGTTATCGCCGATTGTTTGATACAATTTCTATCGGACCATTGCTATCACCGATGGATTTTTACGATGTTCCATCGTAACATCGTAGTTTTGCCGATGGCGATGGTTTGAAGACCATCGCCATCGTATAATCGGCAATGGCCATCGTGCCAGGCTCTGATAATATCCGTAGCATAGATACGGTAACGTGAACGACATGCGACTTGCACTTCCCCAAATGATGTTTTGCATGCAATAGTGGTATAGGGTAGCAATAAAATTGAGCTGTTGATATATATATATATATACATATTTTAAGTTTAGCTTCGTTTTTAACAGTTTTCAGCCTATGTAAATGTTGATGCTTGCAAAAACTGTACAGTACTCAGCTGTTAGTTTCGGGAGAAATGTCAGAGAAACAATTGAAGAAATGTTACAAGTATTAATACGATATAAACTAAGCCATTTAGATGACCTTAAGCTTATTTCCACTCAAGCGAAATCGACTTGTAATTCAACTCTATCTACAGTTGTGTATCCAACACACTTAGCATTAAAATTCTTAAGAAATAAAACTAAACGGAACACGGAATTACTCTGTGGCTGTGTGCTGGAGTTAAATTCCTGATCTCAATTGGAAAAATTTCTGATAATCCGAGAAGAAATGAGTAACGGATTGGTTTTGCGTTTATTAGTATCAGAAGTTGTAAAATTATGTGTATTACCATGCAAAGAGGAAGCGTTCCTTTCGCCTCCGTTCGCTGCAATGATTTATAAATTCTAAATGAGACACAATGCTCAGTGACCACGGTAAAAGCCAACCCTTTAAATCTGCACTTGGTAATTTAGAATATCACTCTTGTACATGTATTTTCCTCTCCCACTATGAATATCTGCTGCAATTACTTATTCAATCCCATTGTCGGATAAATTCCATAAATAAATTATCGTCGAGTGATAGAATCTCAGAGTTATTTGCAATATTCTCCGCTCAGATCTACTTTGGTTTCCAGATCACATGTCTAGAAAAGAGATATTAGCATAACAAAGATGCCAGCTCATAATGAGATACATTCAGCGCTACTTTTTCCTTTTAATTACGAAAAATTACGGCTAAAGTACTAATTTTTTTAATATTTAGAAAGAGGGTATGTTGTGCATGATCACTGGCATGTAGTATATGTGCTGTATTCTCATACAACGGATACTTCATATTATTGACAACCATAGCTGACCTCAGTTACATTATTATTTTCTGTTTTGATTTTACCCAGGATAGCCTAACCTAATCTCATCTAACCAGACCTAAATTAACCTAACAATGAAAAACTAGAGAACTCTGAGAGCGCATACCTCCGTTAAGCAAGGCAATGCTTTGGAGAAATGCGAGTTGAACCTGAAACCAGGATTTTCTATTTATCTTCACCGAAATTTGGTTACTTGTGCTTCCTTCTGGAGATCCGCTTCTAACCTTTTGAGTTATCTTCAGACAAACGCTAAGTCACACATATGGTCAAGTCCAAAAATGAACGAACCCATCATCACTAAAAGTTAGTCATCACTGTGCCAGACATATGGCACAATTTATTAAATTCACGCTCGTTTGGCGTAATCACTGCTGATATTAGTGATCATTTTCCCACCTTCTGTGTGATTCCTGGTGCACTAGCACATAGCACGAAGCTCATTGAGGTACAGTTTCATGATCATTCCAGTGCAACGCTCGACGCTATTGAACATAACGTAGCTCAACATGTCGAGAGTGGCGCCTGGGTTGATGTCACTACCCCCAGTGACAGGGTTGGAACTTTTGTGGACCGGCTATTTGATTGCTACATAAAAGTTGTGTACTGCGGAGTAAGATAATATCTCGTAAGCGCTTCGCATGCCCTTGGCTTGCGCAGTACCTTCGTGAGCAAATAGCCCACAAGCATCGACTGTACAGACGCTGCAGGCCAGGCTAGTGTACGTGGCACTCGGGGTGGGATGTATAAGAGTTTCCGCAACAGAGTTAGTACAATGATCTGCAATGCTAAAGCCTCATTCTATAGTGACCGGTTCACACCGCGTGTGCCAGCGATGTCAAGCGCACCTGGCGCTGCATCAATGAGGTTATCAGGCCTGGTGGCCGCGGTAGCTGCACGCTTCCGTTTGCAGCTCTAACGCTTTGTATCGATCGTTCGATGCCCAACCAGGCACTCGAGCTCTTTGCAGATCTTGGTGTGCTGACTCGGCAGTTGTGTGTGCATGCACGGCGCCGCGGCGGAACTGCCTTCCTCACAGACAAGGGGGTGGGGGGGTCTCGGGTCATTTGTCCCTTCCGTCAAATTGGCGCCATAGTTCTTGGTGACCCGAGGTCGACTGCAACTACACTTACTCATCTGGGGCCAGTGCGCCCATACCCGCAGCACAAACCATTGCATGTGGGTTTCCCAGGTGAGGGTGTGGTCTAAGTTGACTTTACCTTTACTTTAAAGGGACGCGTGTCCCTCACCTGGCGGAGGGCAGTGCTAAGGTCACACAGTCATCAGTTACAGCTACTATGTTCAATAAATATTTCTCGTCAGTTGCTGCTAATCTAAATCCTAATATTCCTGTGGTGGAGCGAACAGCTATAAGCTACTTCACGGCTGTACGTGGCTCGTTTGTATGGTGAGACACTGACAGCCTTGAAATTAGTTCAATTATTAAGTCATTTCCTAACAAAGGCAGTGATGTCATGTCAATACCTGTGTTTATATATAAACGTTTGTCCTTTATTTTAGATCCTGTGCTTGCTGATCTAATCAATAATTCTGTATCAGTAGGAACTCATCCACACTGTCTCAAACTGCTCGTGTCATTCCAATTCATAAAGGTGGCGACAAATCAGAAGTTGGAAATTATCGACCGATATCTACTCTGTCATTTTTCAATAAGATTTTTGAAAAGGTAATGTTTCTAAGACTAAACAATTTTTTTGTAAAAAAAAAGTTATATGTGAGAATCAATTAAGATTTCGCCGGCAGAAGTCTACTTGTGATGCAGTCCTATCATTCTCTCAATTTGTTTGTAGATCATTTAATGGGTCTGAGTATCTTCTTGCAGTTATTATTTTTTTTTTACTTTTCGAAAGCCTTCGATACGGTCAATCATGAGATTCTAATTGACAAGTTACGTTTGCTTGGAGTGCGAGACCTGGTATTAGAATGACTAAAGTCATATCTCAGTAACCGTAGTCAGTATGTGCATGCAAATGGTAGTAAATCAGAGAGGCTGCCAGTAGCCATTGGAGAGCCGCAAGGATCTATACTCGTCCCATTACTCTTTATTATATTTATCAACGATATGCATTTATCATCTCTTACGTTTCGTCTTATTGTCTTATTCATTTTGCTGACGACATCACCATTTATTTATAAAGATCTTAAGGCCTTAATTAACTGCGTTAACACTCAACTGCAGCTCATTGATGCATGGTTGTGTGCCAATAGACTTTCCTTAAATATCAATACAACATTTTACATGATTTTTTCCAACCGCAATAAAGACACCAACTGTGCCTTAACAATCCGTGACACAAATATCGAACGAGTCTCTGAGTGTAGGTTTCTAGGAGTCACAGTGGACGACCGATTATCCTTCATCAGTCATGTTCGTAACATCAGATCCAATGTATCTCGCTCCTATGGTATCATGACCCGTATTTCTTCGTTTGTTCTGTCCCATGTATTGCGTAGGTTTTACTTTTCATTGGTTTATCCTTATTTATGGTACTGTATCCCCTTGTGGGGCCAGAGTGGCCAGACCGAGCTGCGTGAGTTACGACGCCTGCAGGACCGCTGTATGAGGCTGCTCGCTGTGGGCCGGGCTGTAGATAGTCAGGCTGCCTATAGCAACTGCCGTGTCATGACTCTGGATGATCTGTACAAAATGTCCGTAACTACTAAGCTGTTTGATTATTTTGCTCTTGGTTCTGAGTATGCTAGATTGTTTCGAGAAGTGGAAATAGACCACCATTATGGCACTCAGTTCAAACTCGATGCCAAGCTAAATTTCCCGCTTCTTTTGAAATCTAAATGTCAGACATCTTTTCTCTATGAAACTATCAAAATCTGGAATAATATCCCACCTGAGATAAAGACCTCACCTTCACCGAGTCACTTTAAATCTAGCATTAATTAAGAATCACAGTTACAATCAAAAGCTAGTCCCATTGTAACGTGCCTAATTCAGCAGATGTGTACGTATGTTTTACCTTGCGTGGCTCTGAGAGGTTCTGAAGACTGTCCCTAGGCCTTGGGCTTGTTACCTAGTTAGGCTCGCGCGTCCTATGTCGTACACTGCAGGGCTTATGGGCTGTCGCAGCTGGGCCTTTTGCCATGTGTTTCCTACGTGTCTACCTTGCTTCCGTCCGCATCAGCGCTTCTGCTGGTGACGGTTACCTCTGTTCTCCGTTCCTTCCCGGCGTGCTGTTGTAATGCGCGTGCGCGCCGGAGCAATGTTGACCCGCGCTGTGCGTTAATTGGGTTACACGGTTCTCCTGGTATGCTCTATGCCCCTTCTTTCTCCTTCTCTGACTTTTACTTCTCTCTGTGGCTCAAATAACCACTGAAGTATTATACGTTATGACTGAATTAGCTGGAAGTGTGTACTAGTACGCAATTGTTGCCCCAAAGAGTCATAAGCCTAAGCAGCGGACTTAAAACATTTTACCTGCTATACGATTGCAGTAAACTTGATTTTATCATTGTTTTCAGCTACTTGTAAAGAAATGATTTCAATAAACTATTCTATTCTTCAAACATTTTTAACAATTCTTGTAAATTTTATGAAGATCCGTCCATAACTCTTTATATTACGAGTATGTCCTGACAAACAAAAAGTAAACATAGAGACATGGACTAATAGAAGTTCACAAAAATTTGGTCAGTTGCTTTTTGTAATATTCCCAACAATTTGTGCAGATTATATAAAGATCCACTCGTAACTTTCTGATTTAGGTTAAAAAAAAAAACAGCCAGATAAACAAACAAACGAACCTGAAAATATCATAAATATTTATCCAAAACTTTTTTGCTATCTTGGTTCGAGGTAAACAAAAAAAAGACTAGCATATCGATAAAAGCCAACAAAAACATAACCTCCACTGTGGAAGTAACAAAAAAGAAGAAAAACAAGGAATTCGTAGGTCACACATAGTCTAATTAAGGTTCAGATGCAGACGGCAAACTAAAAAGGACCCCATGCATATCATCAAGTATGCCTGTAATGGGTGCCATTGAATAATAGCCCTCACCTCTCCCAGCAAGCAAAACATGATAGGAAAATATGAAAGTATAGATAGGTAGCCCAATTTATTGTAGGTGTATATTTTCAAGGTCAGTATTGAGTGACTCAAAAATTTCGTGTTGGCTCCATTCTTCAAATGAGAGTATCGATGTGCTTCTCCATCCCGGTACAAGTAGATCCAGTTGGTAGAGGTTCAGACTGCATCCACTGTTCAGCCTTGTCCCTCAAGATGGATCAAACGTTAACCGAGACAGTGAAATCGGAAGAATTACGTGGTCTCTCTTAATTAAGAAAGCAATCGATACAACTGAGTCAGTTTCTATTGTTTTATCCTGCTCGTCTTCAAGCCATTTGTGACGCCAATGGAGGAAGCACTCAATATTGAGTTTGCAAACGTAAACCCACAGTAAATTATGCTACTTATCAGTACTTTAATTTCTTCTTATCGTGCTTCGTTTACTCTTGGGAGGTAGGGGCAATCAATGTTCGACACCCCTTTTATAAACTGCATGTAATACTTGTTAGGCAGTGATAGGCAAAAAGCATTAGTCGAACTACAAGGCTACTTCATAAAATCGGCCTTCGTGCGTGACAGCTAAATCTGACTACTACTATGTCGGGGCGTTCTTCCAAATGACAAAGCAATTGAGACGCTCACACTCGGCTCCATGAATAGAGTGTAACTGATTTTGATAAAATTACTTCTTTACAGGGCGGCTATAAACGTTCTTGTGGAGATAGCATCATGGAAGTGACCATTTATGGACACCTGCACTGTAAAGGTAAAGATAAAGTCAACTTTGACTGTACCCTCTCCTGGGAACCCACCTGCACTGGCTCGTGCTGCAGATATAGGCTAATTGGCCCCAGAGGAGTAAGTAGAGCCGCAGCCGACCACGGGTCGCTAAGAACTATGACGCCGAAATGGAAGGTTGAACAGCCCGAGCCCCCCACCCTCCCATTCCTGGTCAGGCAGGTGCCGGGTGGGTCGAAGGCGTATGGTTTGTTAACGGCTGAGTCGCGCGGCCTGCGCTGTTTCTAGGGCACTGTCCGAACAGCGAACTCGAGCCGTGGAGCTCGTGTACTCAGTCCGTGCGTTGGCATGCTGCTGTTGTGGGTTAGAAGTGACGTCTGCAGCATCTAGTGAGCCATTGTTTAAAATGTTTAAAGTTGGAAATTGTTCTATTTAGGAAGGGTGTTATTTAAGTGTTTCTATGCGTCAATCCCAAAGTTCTGTCTCGCATTGTCTATCATATCTGCACCTTATCATATACTGCTACTCCTAGAAGAAAGGAAACTTAAATGATGAATTAGCCCCATCATACCCACGTTGTGTATGTAGTTTTTGCTAGAAGCATTTCTGCTCTCATTGTATTCCTTCGGAACAGAGCCTTCGCAGGTAAGTAGCGTAAGTTGAGCAATAGAGAGCTAGGAAACTAATTAACAAAACGATAAAGGTTTATCATGTTTCTGCATCTTCTATACTTCTGAAAATGTAGGCATGTTTCCACATCCCTCTAATTTCCTTTCCGAAACTATGAGATTCACGACAATTATGGACCAATTTCCCGTCTGCTTGGATCGTAAAC
>LQNS02278155.1:2053125-2068722 GCA_001587735.2 Parhyale hawaiensis
TGTTTTTATTCTAGCATAAAAATTGAGGCAGTTCTATTCTTTTAAAATATATATATATATTATATATATACATATATATAAAAAACTAAGGCCTAAATGGAAAAAGTTACACGAATAAAGAGTGTTTTTTTTTAATTTTACATACTATGTGAAAATTTCAGTAAGATCGGACCACTAATAAAGAAAATTCCAAAATTTGTAAACGACCCCCTTAAGGTCTTGAAGAATCTGATGTAAAAAGACTGTAGTTTTTTTCATTTTAGGGATCCCAGCTCTGCTGGTCGAAAAGTAAAGGCGGTAAATAGCTAAATAGTTTCTAGCCGGTAAATGTGTTCTCTGATGTGTCGTTAATTTTTTTACATTCAGCTCCGTGAGTACATTTTACTACGATGCAAATTGTTCGTGTATATATTCATCTCTACCAGTTTGATTAAAAATTAATGAAGGGTTGCTACCAAAATACTCAAATATTTATAAATACATATACACTCGTGCGTATTTTTTCTGATTCTTTTACTTTCATATCCAAGTAGCCAGAAGCTACAGAGGATTTTCTTTAACAAATTATCATAGAATAAGAAAATATTATGATGTCGATGTCGGGAAATGCATGGCACTAATGCGATCTATACAAAGAAAACATCAGTATACGCTTACTGTATAGCTCGTTAGCTTAAAAATAGCTAATTATAAAAACACTCTATTGATATAGACTTCACATGTTCATGGAGATTACGTGAATATTTCAGTCGGGTAGTCAGGGGAAATATTTGTCTCATTACCACATAATTGCATCAAGCTTTGGGGCACCATTTGGCAACACCGCCAGTGCTGCCATATTTGGCTGCTGGTGTGGTAAGCTAACGGTGTGTCTTACCACCACCACCGGGTCTCTCTCTCTCTCTCTCTCTCTCTCCCGCCGCCGCTGCTCTTGCCGTGCTCATTTTTTTGCTCTCTTTGACGCACTTACTGCCTTTCGCTTTCTTCTCACACATTCTACACTGTTGAAAATTCCCAACTGTTACTGGACTTGCATGCCGCATTATGAGATGATTGCTTCGGTGAAATTCACAGAATTTTTTAGGATGGTGTAGTGGATTCACTGATCTTTGCTGCCGAAAATATCTACTGATATACTTATTTCTATGGTATTAACTATGAAACTTCAAGCAATTATCCGTAGAAAGTAACTGAGAAGTTTTTGTTTTAATTTTATGCAATAACCCTTAATATAATGCGAGTTTTTGTAATTTTTATTGTATGTATTTCCTCGCAAAATGCAAGGAATATTTTTTATAGTGCCTGTTTATGCTGCAGCTTTTTAAGTTAGTTAACAGTTTCATCAACTACGAACAGACTATAGTATCTTTGAAATTATGCAATCATAACGATTCCAACACTGCGCTATAGCGTTATGCTATCAGCGCTTTAGCGCCCGTTAAAAAATAACTGCTAACTTGCAAATATTTTTTCTGTCTTGTGATGCAGCATATCTTCCTTAGATAACAATGTCGGGACAACAACAATTATACCCTGCGTATATCCAACAATAATTTATTACCCGTTTATAAGCAGTGATGAAGCTGTCAGTTAATCAAATCTAAAAATTCAATATAATATGATAAACATATACAGTATATGATACAGGACGTAAACAATTGTTATACTCGTATGCAGACCAGAGAAATTTTGTAAAGTTATGCCGTGAAATCATCCATCCATCTATCGATGCTCGAGTCTAATTTTCTCGTGTCATTATTGAAATAAATTCTGTTCGACTACCGGAACCCGTGGAAATTACACGGTTAGTTGCTGTTCTCACTTTTTGAAAGATTACAATCCTAACCTACGGTATTATAACTCACTTAATGTAGTACGACCTAATGCAGCTCCTCAACCTAACCTACCCTATAAATAGGGCCTATCCCATCATCCTTGCGAACTGCATCTAACTTCAAGTCTGCTGCACACGAGAGTTAAAAGATGGGAACGCTTCTCCCTATCCTTCCCAATACGCTGCTGTGTATGCAGCTTCGACATGTCTAACATTATTGCATTCAGAAATTGCATAAACTGCGAGTATCGGCAGCTATTCCGCAACAGCGAGGGCCGCTTGATCAGTTTAGACTCACTTTAAATTTCTATTAAGTTTCAATTCGCAACTGTAAATATTTGGAATCGGTTCAACCACAGAAATATCTGCTCTAAGAACGTGAAGCGCTTCCGTGTTCCGACTCGTACGCAGCAGACTTAATGTAGCCCGTGTATGCGAAGTCGTAGCAAGTCCATCCTTAGGCCGGAACAGACCGAAGCAACAAGCGACGCAATGCGATTTTTACGGGCGTCGTGTTGCAGCAATGCACGGACGTCGCGAGGCATTGCAGTTGCGGCGGTGGGACAGCAGACTGCTGTAATCTTCGTTACATTTTTTCCAGCTACAAATTTGTCACGTTGCACGTCGCTTGTCTCGTCGGTGCGTCGGCGGCCTATGTCACCATACATAAACTATCTAGAAACTATATCACTGGTGGATCTCGCAGATGTATTACCAGCAAAATTTTCGCAATTGTATTTCATGATAGAGATATACAGACATCATAAAAACAAATATAGCAATCTCACTCTTTGGAGGAACGTTTCTCATTGCTTTGCTATAAAAACACGCCTTCGCCGACCTTTCTTCTCATCGTTTGAAGATAACATTATTTAAACTTTCTCATTTTTAATATTTTCATTTTTCGTCGGTGTATTTTATATTTCACTTCTATTATGGGTCCCGTGGCTGCTTTATACTTCATGTGCGATAGCATTCCCACAAAATGCAAAGCTCAGCCCATTTTTTTCAATAATTGATTCATGTCGCCGAAAGAACTTTTTCGTCAATTTACGTGATTTCTTTCTTCACTTCAAAAATGCTTTAGAATGAAGCAGTTCAGCACTGCTCGCTCTGCACTGTATCCTGGCTACGAATTTTCCCATATCTAGATCGTTATGCGTCCCCAGCAACGTCTTTGCTTCAAAACTGGCTGAAAATTTCTTCAAGAACGAGAGAAAGAAGACAGCTATGGTTGAGCTTCCTTCCAGCGAAAGTCAAGGCTTTTCACAAGTTGAAGCTTCCGCCATCTATTACTGAAAAGCGTAACGTGCAGACACATGAATGGACAGATACGGACGGATGCATGGAGCCTCAAGTAGCATTATAATATACTGTAGATGCTAGACCAACAGTATCATTAGCGGATTAAGATCGCATTGATAAGCTGACATGGCGCCCAAATGCTGCAGAGGCTGAACATTCACTGTCATTGTTTATCCAAGATTGTCTAAAAATGACAAATATTGATATAAGTACAAGGTTGAGCTAACATCTAGTGCCAAGATCCAGGGCTATATGGAGTATAGAAACGGTGGCGCAGAAGAAAAGCTGCTCGAAAGTAAGCATTTGTATCTGCTAGACTTCCAAAGGTGTAAAAAGATGGAAAAATCTACAAGATTTGTAATATCTAGGAATTTTGCTCCGTGAAATAGGTAGCTACCTTGACCCGTCAATTTTACTAACCATCAAAGTTTTAGAAAATCTGAACACTTCAGATAGTCAACTACCCACTGAGTAGGGGGGGGGGGGTTGAGCAGTTTCATCGGCACCAGTGTGTTTATTTAAACCACAAGTTAAGAACATTGTAAAATATTAAAAAGCAATCAAATATCTTTTTTGCTGTTCTATGCCAGTTATGCTTAGAGTTACCAACATGTACAGTACTTCTGATGAGTTTTTTTTGCGTTGCAGCATGTAATATCCTTTGCGCTGTCGTTTCATACCTGACTCCTTGTTAAGAGCTTTAAACGTTCCAAAATTATAATTAAACTAATAGAATAAAGTACCTCCATTGCCTTATCCAACACCAGTGCCTTGCATAACCTACTATTTTACTTCTGGAGCAACATTTCCTCATATCATCAGAGCTCATTCTCTGAGGTAGACTCCAGTTCAATGACACGAAGCGCAATGGCTACCTAAGAATTCAATTCTTTTTCCTGCTCCAGCAATTACCCACAAAACTTTTATAACAGAGACCAGGCATGCTCAATTAGCCAGTGACAGGAAAAATATCAGGTGCTGCTTCTTAGCAATTAAACATGCATTGGAAGCAGCTAAAGCTCTATTGCCGACACTCACGCCATTACGCAAAGGCAGGCTCATTGTACGGGTATTTCACATCAATCAATTGAAGCGCAGTTTAATGTGTTTTCTAGATGGGAGAGTAACGTCAACTTGAAGCCCCAAGTGGGGAACTCAGAAGCACTGATTTGTGCTATAGAAAGATGCCCGCTAGCCCAGAGGGTTGCACGGCTACAGCCGACCATAGGTTGTCAGAGCTATGGAGTCAGAGACGACAATCTAGCTTATGCGACAACTGCCACCCTTTTCCACAGTTCCCATTTCAGGTTATGGTCACTACGTCGCAATAACGTCTGAATGCCGGCAATGCTGACTCAAAAATCTTACTACAACATAACAAGAATCGAATTGTCTGGCAATAAGGCTTGATCTTCCATTCTGCTAGTGTAGGTATTTGATGAGAAATATTGTTATTATGATTATCATTATCGTGGAAAATTACAACAATGGAACGCCCTTAATATTACTATTACCACCGTTAAATAGGTTATGTTTTATCGGCATTTCTCTGTTTGTGTTTCTGTCACCAAGATTAGTCAATATTTATGAACTGTTATTAATGAAATTTATCAAGAAACTGAAGCATATTAGGTGGAACAGATGACTAACTTTTAGTGAAGATCCGCTCAGTCATTTGTTTGAATGCATGTCTGCTTGTGTTTTCTTGATAAAATAACTCAAAGAGACCAGAACAAATGTACATGAAATTTTCAGGAATTGTTGGAAATATTACAAGAGCAACTGACAAAATTGTTATGATGATCTGTCAATGTATTAATTTTGTCTCTCTTTGTTTTTATGTTGGTAATTTACATAACTTCAAAAGTTGAGAACTAATCTTCTCGAAATTTGCAGAAATTACTAGATATATTACAAAGCACGACTGACAAAATTTTGATGATGAACGGTTCGTTCGTTTATATGTTTACCAGAATATAACTAAGAAATTGTCGACCGATCCTTAAGGAAATTGCAGGAATTGATATTAATGTTAAGAGATACTACTGACTAAATTTTGGTGTTATAAAGCAAGTCATTGTCTCAGGACTAATTGGAATTTGTTGTAAACAATGCATTGCTTCCGCCTTCTGACTGCTTCTCTAGTTATTATAATAGTAGGGATTTCACGACTCAAATTAGATCGGTGAGCGATGTTTAGCTCTACATTCTGGCTGCATCCCGCAATTTAACGCTCATTTTATTGAAGTATACGAGGAGAAGCCAATGAGCTTCAATAGAGGAGGAGCCCTGCGGCCCATTAACAGATTCGCCAGCGAGTCAACCACATCTCTTATGGCTGTGAGACTCGTTCAGGAATCTCATTGGTGGAAGTGATGGGGAGTAGTGAGTTTCACGGGGAAGCAGCAGACAAACTGCGTTACTGATATGCGATTGGTGCCTACGCAACTGGCTGCAGCCATAAAAGACTACTGATATGCGATTGGTGCATACGGCGACTGGCTGGCAGCCATAAGAGACGCTTGAGCTTCACGGGCGAGGCACCTGGCTCCCTCTTCTCTAGAGAAGCTCCTTGGAAGAAGCACAAAGTAGAAATTTAGTTACCCACGACGTACGTTTAGCTGTCCTCAGCTCTTCAAGGGGGAGGATCGAAGATGGTCGACGTTGAGAACATCAATATTTTGCAGAAATTTTTGCAAGTTGACACAGTAAAATATAGCTGTGATACCAAGTTATGTAAAGCTATAAATGCAATTTTCAAACGAGAAAATGTTTCTTAAATTGTGAGTATTCTTCGGTACTAGTACACTCGCGTGTGATAAAATTCCCGCAATAATCGATATGTTTATTAATATAGGCCGTTGTGGAATCTTCTCTGAATTGCTTCATCTTCTTAATTGATCCATAGTCGTACTGTCAACCTTAGGTCCTCTTTTCTATGATTTGGCGTTTCCACATTTTCCTGCTCACGCTTAGCAGCAGCTTTCATTCACTTCTGTTACTTTTCTGCTTAAAGTCTTTCTTGACTGTATCCCATAAACGATTCATCTCTCTCTACATTCGTAGACTGTAGTAGTCTAGCTCGTATTCCGTATACGTTCCCTATCTTCCTTCTTAATCAGACGTGCGTCTTCGATATAGTGAGAGGCAAAAAGTAAATCTCGAGTAAAACACTGCAATGAACTTTGATGTAACTCCAGCCAACTTGTATACATGTAAGCGCTCCGTAGCCAAGATACCGTCTTGCAAACTTAAATATCTGATTCACTGCAGTGCTGAAAATTTTGGGCTATAAAAATTCAGGCCTTCAGAGAACGACAGTGTGAGGGATGATATGCGTGATATGGAGCTGGAGGAGTACATGGTAATAGACAGAAATACATGGAATAGCAAGATCTGCTTCAGCGATCCCCTCTGAACAGGGATAATACTGCTGTAGAAGAAGAAGAGAAACACGGTAAGCTAGAAGAAATAGTTGTCTACTATCCGTGAAGAATCATCATCTGGTGAGTGCTCCGTTGGTCATCTGCAGAATTTACGCGTCGTGACCTGAGAGAAGAAAGTTACAAAATCGGACGCCAGAAGCTGCATACATATTGTTCCGATTTCGAGTAGTGTTTCAAGCAAGACTTGTCTCCAGAGAAAGGGATAAGGATCAGCATTCGCCATCTTCTGCAACCTTGTCATCCAATTACAAAATCTGCAGTCTAGCCTATTTTTCGTTAACAGCGTGACACGAAAGATCGCTACATCTACATCAATATATAAACAAATAAACTCACGACCGTGTTCATTATATTGTGTGTCGATTTGATATAATAGCATCTCAAGACAATTATTATCATGAAAACCAGCATTAATAATATTAATTAAGGTAATAGTTATAATAACGATAAATCACACCTCAATGGGGGCAACACCATCAAAGTCATCAACACCTGGGCCGTCCCCGTAGTCCATTACTCTGCTGGCATTATTAACTGGAAAAAAAAGGACTGCACCGACATGGACATCAAGACTCGAAAGCTCATGAACATCTATCAAGTTTTGCACCCAAGATCGTGCGTAGACAGACTTTACATTAACAGAAGAGAGGGGGGGCCGTGGTCTCATCAGTGTAGAGAACTGCCTCGAAACGGAAAAACGCGCTCTCTCCCACCACTTCAGAGAGAGCGACGACCGGTGGGCACGCTGCTTAGTCGAGGCGAAGTTGCTGAAAGAGACCGAATATGCTGACCACTTTAAAGAGCGACGGCGCCTCGATCGGACTAATAAGTGGAAGAGCATGAAGATGTCCGGCCAGTACCTCGAAGCTGTTCAGGACAAATAGTCCCCGACTCATGGAACTGGCTCCTGAGGGGTGAGCTGAACCGGGAAACAGAAGGCACCATCCTGGCAGCTCAAGAGCAAGCCCTCAGAATCAGGTATATCCAAAGCAAGATCGACATGAGAAACGTCCCTACTACCTGTAGAATTAGCAGGAGCTCGGATGAAACCATCAACCACGTGATAAGCGAATGCGGAGTACTGACGCAAAAGGAGTACAAGCGCAGGCACGATAAAGTGGCTCGACACCTTCACTGGACCCTCTTGCGGATCCATAACTTCCCGGTCAGTGAGAGGTGGTACGAGCACGAACCCGCGCCCGTGGTTGAGAACGAAGCCGTGCAGATCTACTGGGACAAGAGGATATAAACTGATAGAGTGCTTTACGCCAACCGACCGGACATCGTCGTTAAAGACAAACAGGAGAAGTCAGCCAAACTGATCGACGTCTCAATCCCCTTCGACTCCAGAATCATCGACAAGGAAACGGAGAAGAAGGAAATGTACCGGGATCTTGCCATCGAACTCCAGAGACTGTGGCAGATGAAGGTCGACGTTGTTCCAGTGGTCATCGGAGCTCTGGGGGCAATGTCCAGGAATCTCAAGACAGCCCTGAGAGAGCTGAAGTGCGGCCATCTCCATCCAGGAACCCTCAAGAAAAGGGCTCTGCTGTGAACCGCGCACATCATTCGCAAAGTGCTCTGAGCCTTAGGTCGCGGGATGTGACCCGGCGCCAGAGTGTAGAGCTGAACATCGCTCAACCGATCCAATTTGGGTAGTGAAATCCCTCCGATAATATTGCTACTGTTATTATTATTATTATTATTATCATTATTATTATCATCATCATCATCAATTGCGTCAAAATTACAGCTAACGCCGCATCTGTTTTGACGCAGTCCTCTACACTGATGAGACCAGCTCCCAAATATAATAGTAAAGAAGCTCCAGACAACCGCACCGTCACTTATAAATTTAGTACAGTCATATTTACACAATTTATGATCAGTATTTGTGGCCACATCTTGGAAGTCAAGTTTAGAACTAATTTTACGCACAACGAGGTCTATAAAAAAATACTGCTCTACGATGGTAAAGACTCGTCAATGTATTCATAAATTTCAAAGCTTCGAGGCAATGTTGTCGATGCGTTTGGACTGGTGTAGTCGGGAAATCGTCAGCAACTTCGGAGAAATAAGAATGCTCTACCTTCGACAATTTAAAACTGAGACAATAGTGTCTGCGAATGCAATCAGCAGCTGAATGGTTAATTAAAGAGCGTGTAGAAGCGTTGGAAGTGCTCAGTGGAACCTCTGAAAGGTAAGGCTGAAGTTGGCTTTTGATATTTCGCGTGAGGCTCTAACTTAAAGATGGTAATAACTAGTAAGATGTAACAACTAGTGTTGCGTCATTTCTAGAAACCTGTCACGAGAATAGTGCAACCTTGATTTGTTACGCAATGGAAGTTCGCGATGACCTCCAACGTTGTGTTTATAGCTGCAGGTTTAACTTGCGCTAACGTGTCTCACCGCCATCATCTTCATCTCGACCTAGTTCCTTCACTCATTTTGTATCAGCAATTCTCGTAGCTCATCTTCATTTCTACTCACTTCCTTCAGTCATTCTTTATCAGCATTTGTCCTAGCTCATTTGATCTGCACCCACTTATGTCACCCATTTCTTATCAGTATTTCTCCTTGCTCGTCTTCATTTACGCTCATTTTCTTTACGCAGTTCGTTTTAGCATCTGTCTTTGATCATTTTCATCTGTACTTTCTTGTTGTAGTTATTTCGTATCGGCACTTGCTCTTGATCATCTTCATCAGCGCCCACTTCCTCTACAGAGCCTGCCAGCGATGATCAGAGCTGAGCCATGCCATACGAGAGCCATAATTGCTAGCTTCTCCGCTGGGCTGATGGCAGGAAGACTTAGTTTGTGGCAGCAATCGCAATGGACTATGAAGCCACGGATCAGCAATTATGATTTCTGTGGAAACTGAGATCGTCAATCACGGAGCTGTCGAGTCTCCGTTCGTCCTAAAGCATACCAGAAGATCCTAACTGATTGGAAGCTTACAACGTAAGATATTGCACTTTCTTTTTTGAAAAGGAAAATTGTGGTTGGAGTTCACTGCAGTTCATTAAAAAAAAGTCGAAAAGAAAATGTCTTACGTTAAAGTTTTTAAAGTACACTAGAATGCTACACGTTATTGAAAGTTTGAAGCGCATTAGATCAGTTTTTTTTTATTAAAAATGAAAGTTACGATACCACTGGAATCGCTTGAGTACAAATTATGACTGTGTTGTGGGGCATATAATATTATATCATAACCCTGCAACTACCTGAGAGGTTACGAATGTTCCAAGGAACAGATATACCACTTTTTCTTAATGTCCGGAATGGTTTCTTGCCTACGAAGCATCAGAGCAAATTTCAAGTCAGATAATAGTTGTATGATCTGCGAAAAGTAGCGGCTTGACATTGATGCCTTTTGGTGTCTTGATCTTGTCAGTGGTATTCTATGTTCTCCAAATATTTTTGAACTTATTAAACCCTGATAAGCTTGTTTGCTTACTTGTTTGCTTGGTTATTACCGTGTACAGAAGCTTCGTTATTAGATAGGAGGAAATACGAGTGTTCAAGAGTTATTGCACTTGCATCGGTGATACGGAGGATAAACCTCAGGTCAGCTGCGTAGGAGTATACGTTAAACGTATAGGTAGATGAGAACGGAAATACAACTGCACTACGTCATAATCATATATAAGATATTTACTTGTTTACAGGCACAGAATTGAATATTCCTTTGATAAGCAAAGAAGCTAGTGATGATGACGTAACGGGATACTGGCAGTCTAATCTTAAAATAACACCGTTACGTGTAGACGGTACTAGGGTACAAGAACGTTCATAGACGAAAGTTATGCGTTGGGAAAAAAATAGCATTCGGAATCACTCTATGATGTAGTAGCTGGTGGCAACCAAGGTAGAAATAAATTAAGAACAGCAACCAAGATAAGCGTTTACTCTCAGTTTCAAACAATTGCAACATTAAGGCTCAGTTCACACGTAATTCTTTTGCGCATGTCTCAAAAAGTAAAACTGTGTGCTCACCAAAAACTTATTTAAATTCTAGCCGTTTAGTCATTTAGCTTTGCAGGCGTTGCTCGTAAAGATTTGGATCTCTTCATATTTGGAGTGAATTAGAAATGAAAACCAATACACTTTACTGTTATTCAAACAGACACAGCAACCCAATCGAAGTTTGCCAACAATGAACACAGTTCAAAAGAGTAACACGTGAACTCGTTCTTATAGAAAAGTAATCTGTTACAATGTAAAATTAACTTAATGAGAGAGAGAGAAAAATGTTTTTAACCCAGTCCATATCCTCAGTACGTATAAAGCGGATGTAACAGTTAATATTCTTCTATGCTGGCACCAACAGCAGCCCATTATTTGAGAAAGGTATTTGTTGTTTTTTGGCGCAGTATACGCCTTCTTGAGGACGCGGAAGAAGCAAGAGATGTTCAATTCAGGCTAGGGTAGTTATGCATATTTTGATTTACGTATAAATATAATTGACCAGTTGAAAGAAGGTGTAATAGTCAGGCTTTGAATCACGTCGTTTGCTTCATATTTATCATCAGCTTTGCAATCAAGTCGCTACTCGCAGTTGACATTATAGTTAACATAAAAATTAGATAGAAACGTTAATGAGAGCTTCATATGGGGAATTGATTTCCTGTGGAATTTGTTAAACAGTTCAGTCGAATACATGAGGGAGCACATTCACAAGACATGCAACGATACGCAGAAGACTAAAGCAAACTAGGGAGCACTCTGAGAGCGCATACCTCCCCCAAGCAAGGCAACGGTAACGAAAAGTTCAAATTGGTTCTGAATCTAGGATTTTTTTTTTGTATCAGCACAAAAATCTAATCATTAGTGCCTTATGATAGTAATAAAAATTCCTGTAATTTTCATGAAGAACCGTTTATAACTTGTTCAGTTATTGTGATAAGAAGCATAAAATCAAACATAACGGAAAACAAACGAATGAACAAACAGATCATCCCAAAAATTTAATCATTTACTTTTCACAATATACCTAGCAAATCATAGAGATATCAGGAAAATCCATTCGTTTTGACTGACAAATATTTGGAGGAACGCCCTTCACAGCTACGAACTCCTTTAAGAGTCACAAACTCTTATCGACTAATGTTTCTGAGGCCCCCTTAATTCTTTCATGCGACACCTAACTTAACGTCTCCGAAATCCGCGGATCTGCAGCAATTAATCGTGCTTGCACGATCAACTCATTAGCTGATTTTGTTCTCTTCTTCTTGAGATGTCTAAATGATTCTGACGCAATGGCAATAGCTCATAGAGGGCCGGAGCGTAAGTCCCGGGTGCTCTCTGGGAATGGGTCTATTGGTCCATTCACAGCCAGCCACTAACCTAAATATTTCTCTTGTCAGGCACGCCATTCTGCGTTACCATACGGGAGAAAAGGTCATACCCACAGTTCATTTACAGAAGATAGTTGTGTCCAATTTGAGTGTATGCGCTACGCCCCTAAAATTTAAGGTTTGTGACGTCACAATTGCGTCACGCCACTGTTGCAGCGAGGAATCTTTGATATTTCCCCAGTGGCATGACGTAATTTTGACGTCACAAACCTGGAAATTTAGGAAGGCAGCGCATACGCCCAAATTTGACTCAACTATCTTCTGTAAACAAACTGTGGTCATAACTGAATGCTATAGGCCATTCAACTTCACTGTACAGCAAGTCCGCTGTGAATTTAGTTTTTTAGGAGCTGAAATAAAGCATACTAAGCTTTAAGCAGTCGTGTATGGCTGAACTTTTGCCTCTGAAGTATCCTGCTCACGCCTGAAATGAAGAAACATTTATTTTTTTCAGTTTCCTGGTGACGTTTCTGTAAATTTGTTTACAGTAACATCTCCCTGGATAGCGCTACGGTGCGACTGCAATTTCATTACTGTTGCTTATGACTCCCGTATATGACAGTGAAAACATGATAAAAACTGAACCTAAACCACTTTAGAATAATACAGAGATGTGGGTCGCTTGCTTGCTCTATTACTCGCTCTTTAGTTGGTCCTTCCCTCCATCACGCTGTTGAGGATTTAGATAGGAGAAAATTCATTTACTGAAAAACAAGTTGAGATTCCATAAAATTTGGGCCCTTGGAGTAACGGTGACAAATGAAGTTTCTGAAATACATATATGGTCAGAAGTGGAAACACCGCATTTTTTGAATCTCGCTTCGCTTTGAAAACTAGTTCAATACTTTTTTATAGGACGATATGAATCTTCTTCTGAGCGTGGTAGATGAAAGGTGGTAGATATCGTTGATAGAGGTTTTGATTCTGTCAGGCGTAAGTTATACCGCATATTTTTTAGCAAAATTTCTTCTCAGCAGTTAGAGAGACTCAGTCCTGGTTGGAGTAGTTATTCGTTCCTTTCATGCATAATCCATTTTGATTATGCTTTCTTTAGCTAAATCTCTTCGAGGCAGTTCAAACTTGGCGCTGAGCAGACGCTTATTTATTTTGAATTTACATTGCAGGCAAATTTCAATGCTTCAGGTTGAACTATCGGCTGGAATCCAGGTTACGGTGAGTCCTGGGCATTTCCTGTGAATTCTTTTGACTGAACTACATATATTTTCTTAGCGGTGCGCAATATTTGACCAATTCCCAATTGACATTCGCGCCTTATTTTGCAGGTGGATATTTTACTCTCGCAAAACTCATGGCTATACAACTTGCATTTCACTAATGGAAGATGAAGGCTGAAGGTATGAGACCTATTTTACAGCAAAACCTATCCTTTGAACCGGAACAATAAGAGCTTAATCACAAAATTACTGCCCTCATTTTTTACGGCTGGGCCCACTAGTAAAATATGACGCTTCGTGTATTTATTTCTTTATATATATATCGTGTCCTCATTTCAGCGGCATGAAGAGGCGAAAAGTAGGCCAGGCTGCAGATTTGGTAATTAAGTTACGTTTTCATCAAGATCGATGACTAGGTTGAAAAAGATGGAGAAACTGGGATGCTTATCCTTTTATCTGAGTGCACTGTTTGCTTGAAACCCTTCTTAAAATCGAAACAATATATGTATGCAACTTCTGGAGTCTGATGTTATGACTTTATTCTCTCAGGTTACGATGTACAAATTCGGCAGATAATCAACGCAGTGCTCACGAAGTCATGATTTTTCACCGGCAGTAGACAATTACTTCTTCTAGCTTTCTGTTTTCTTTGACGGAGCAGTTTTCACTTCATAGGCCAAAATTTCAGTACTTCAATGAAGCAGATATTTGAGTTGGAAAGACTATATCATGGCTACGGTGCGTTCACACTACATACCTACATATAAGCAAACTGGAGGTTTCATTCAAGTCTATATTAGTACTTTACTCATGATTTTACTTCCACCTGTCACTATGGAAGACACAAGTTTAAGAATAAGGAGACTGGAGGATAGGGAATGTAAAAAAGACGAGACTACTACAGTATCACAAAAACAAAAACGTGCTCCCAATGGAGAGAGATGAAGCGTCTGTGAGACACAGGGTCAAGAAAGACTTGAAGCGGAGACGTTCCAGAAGGGAATAGGAGCAGCTGATAAGCGTGAGAGGGAAAAAGTGCTAATGGCTAGTCAACAAAGAGAGGTCCCAAGGATGAGAGGACGTCAAAGAATCAAAGAAGAACATGAAGAAGCAATTCAGGGAAGAGAAGATTCCGTACCGGCTTATATTCGGCGAACATATAGATTATTTCGTGAATTTTTTTCACGCACGGATCGACTGGTCTTATATACTTATTAGCATATTCATATACATGCCTGTTTCAGGTAATAAACATAAAATTTATTGTAACACATTAACCCTATAGAACTAAAGTTCCCTTAAAATAAACATTTCACCAAATGTTATTGCGTCGAGACACTGTGGTTTTTGTTGGTCTTCATATGTTCAAATAAAAACAACGTTGCATCTGAGGCTACGACAGCAATAAAGAAATGCGAGCCCACAAAATTTCAGGTTATGCATTTCTGCCCTTCAATAGACATGGCACGCAGGCTTCCGCTGCCATCACCTGTCAAATGTTTGGTAGAGTTTCAATATCCGGCAGTTTGGTAAGCCCTGGCGCAGTGGCTCTGTTGACTAGAGAGGGGTTGGGGGGGGGGGCGTACTGTGTTGCCGACATGATGCCTGTGTTTGTGCTGCTCATGTGGCGTGGTAGACATGATGCCTGTGTTTGTGCTGCTCATGTGGCGTGGTAGACATGATGCCTGTCTTTGTGTTGCTCATGTGGCGTGGTAGATATGATGCCTGTGTTTGTGTTGCTCATGTGGCGTGGTAGACGTGATGCCTGTGTTTGTGTTGCTCATGTGGCGTGGTAGACATGACGCCTGTCTTTGTGTTGCTCATGTGGCGGGGTAGACATGATGCTTGTCTTTGTGTTGCTCATGTGGCGTGGTAGACATGATGCCTGTCTTTGTGTTGCTCATACAGTCAGGCTAAACAGTATCACATATATGGTTTCAGATTATTCTTCTCGTACTTCCGTTAATTTATGTCTTAGAAAGTTTGATTTTTTTATACTTTGCACTCCTCGTATATCATTATATTAGCATGAATAGTTATTATGATTATTTATTATAATAAATGCACAAGACTGGGGACGTAAGATCTGAGGGAACTCCATATGGTTATCAACCCCCACGCAACCAGTCCACTGAGAGAAGAAAGAAATAAAGACGATTAAAAAAAAGAAATCACAGATTCCCTCTGTTTACAAAGTGTTCAGAGCTGCCAATACCAGCACCAACAGAGGCAGAGAAATCAAGATTATTCCAAATATCTAGGCGCGATGGAACAGATGAACGAGAACACTGGCTTGTACGGCATCGTACACGTTCCAAGACAAGCTCTTGAATGGCTCTTGAATGGCTCTTGAGTGGGCTAAAACTGAATACGGATAAAACCCAATGCATTGTATTTGGCACTCCACAACTCTACAGGCAGCTACAACCTATCTCTATCTCCTTTAACAGCTCTATCATTAGCCCACGCGATGTTGTCAAA
>LQNS02278155.1:2101246-2122910 GCA_001587735.2 Parhyale hawaiensis
GTTCGAAGAGCCTTTAAAAATGATTCGAAACTCAAAATGACTGAATTTGCGAAGAAAAAGAAGATTTCTGTGTCAACCGTGTCAAGAGCTGTAAAGAGTGAAGGTGGAAAGAGCTTAAAGCGTCAGAAAATACCGCAGCTAACTGCAGACATGGTTGAAAGCGCTATGAGCGATGTTCCCGCCTTCTTAACGACTTGAAAGTCATGAAAATCGAGTCATCATTTTCTCATGTGAGAAGACCTTCACCGTGGATCCTGTCTTCAACAAATAGAACGATCGAGTTATGAGCTTTGGCGAAGACATATCTGATGTTCGTTATGTCTCCACAGCAAAGCATTCGGCCTCTGTGATGATGCTTGGCGTTGTGGCCTCCAATGGAGAGAAGATGCTTCCAGTATGGTTCAAGGGCGGTTACAGGTTGACAGGGGCTGAATACAGGGATAGCATGGCCACAAAGGTTCTTCTTGGATCAGAAAAATCGTCAAAGATGGAGATTACGTGCTTCAGCAAGATGGTGCACCAGCGCACACGTCGAAAAACGTCCAAAGCTGGATGAGCCACAAAATGACTTTCTGGCCCAAAGACTTCTGGCCCCCACAGTCGTCTGAGCTCAATCCTCTGAACTACAGCGTGTGGCCCCATATTGAGAGTAAAGCATGCAAAGATCGCCACAACAACATTGAGGAGCTGAAAGCCTCTGTGAACCGCACTTGGGCCCAGATGAGGAAGGACTACATCCGTAATGTGTATAAGGACTTCCGACCACCATTAGGGCGTGTCATTGCTGCCAATGGAGGTCCTATTGAATAGCAATGTTGTTTAGATCATAATAAACAAATACATTACAAATCTTGTTTTATTTCATTATAAACAAAGCTGTTACGAACTTCGAATGGCAATTATTAAAACAGGTCAGGACTTTTACAAAGCCCGATAGTTGCTTTCAGACGGCAGGTGTGCAGGTCGGTGTTATATGGCGCTGGGTCAAGTGTGGGTGGCGGTAGTGGCGAACAACCGGCGAGAGAACAAGGCTGAAAGTCGGTCGCACTCGGTTCGGGATCGGTCCACCAGGCCAGCAAACTGCATTAGAGGGAATTTGTCTCGCATGAGGAATATCAGTAGTCCCAAATGTAAATTTACATATAAACAAATTTGAATATAACAAACTTGCGCATAAAAAGAACCACGTGTACGTACAGTACATATATATAAATTCGATCCTACAGGATTAAACTTTTTTCGGGCTTTACATAAAAAAAGAGAAAGTTAACTGATGCAGCAGATATTGCGCTAAAAAATAATTAATTAATTAATACAAGGAAAGGAATAATTTGCAATAACTTTATTATTACGTCATATTCCCTAATTGTACACTAGCAATTATAACTACTGCCTATGACATCTGCAGGCTTTTCGAGAGCTCATTGGTATACTCCAAAAACTGATGATTCCCGTTCCATTCCCGCCAAAGCTCGTGTCATTCTCTCGCAAGGCACTGGCAGCCAGCCTCCGCAGCTAACTGTTGCATTTACTCCAGCGGGAGCCGCCGCGGCGTGAGGGTGTGTGTATCGCTGTGCTCTCCGTGTGACGTTGCTCCAGTGCCGGCGCTCTGTAACGGCTCTATCATTATTATATTGCTAAGTTGAATGTAGCACAACGAAGACTTCATTTGTATGAAATAATGAAACTGTTGAGGCCAAGAAGATGAAAACACGATCAAACAACACGCACTGCACAATAATTTTGAACCATATTTGTATGCAATTTTGCCTGTGTATGGAACGTGACTATTGACAAATTTTTACAGACATAAACTGTTGTATTGCTAGTTAGATGCTTTCGTCATCTCAGTAGCAGTAAAAACTGTTATTTATCAATCACTGTAAATATTCTACATTGGTATCAGTACACAAGACAGAGAACAAGTTTAGTGAAAACAAGCAAATAATCCGCATGTGCATTATTCTTTCATCGAAATAATACAAAAAAGTCATTTCAGCCTACCTGTTCTCTGTGTAACATTTTTCATCAATCTGTTCTTTCTTCAACTCACGCGCTACACAATGTAAAAGGAAGGAAAATTGTTTCTCTGTAATATTTTCCATCTCTCTTATTATAACTCTGGCATAACGAGAACAAATCACACGCTTAACTTATGCCTTCGGTATTTATAAACACACACACACAACTGTCCTTTTCTCGCCTACCTTCACTGATAAACGTGTTCTTCCATAGACAACACGTCTTACCGTGCACTAGGGGTACTACCTTCCTCGACGTGCTTACGCTGAGGATATAACACCAGGTGCTCAGGAGATAGAGCTGGCTTTGAGATTATTTTACCTAGTGTGTAGCAAACACTTTCACACTGCGCAAAATGTTTGCTGGAGCTAAACTCGAAATTTGTTCTTTTCATTCGTTTACGAAATCCCTAAGCGTCCCAACAGCACGCAGGCTTTGAAAAATATCGAAGTTTTTTTTCTTTTTTGAAAAACAAGTACAAGGATAAAATTGCGCAATCAATGGTGAGGCATCACTGGAAAAATTTAAAGTTTTCGTAATTATTAGGGCTGTAGGGCCAGCAGCATTTTTTTTTTAATTATGCGCATAATTCGTGCGGACAGTTTTCAAACGTCGATAAAAATAATCGTGACGTGTATGACTTTTAAAATCTCTCTGGAAAAACGGCCTCTGTTATTATCCGGTTCTTTTTATTCCCTAAAGTCCGAAAAAAGTCTTTTCCGTGCAATATCTGCCATTGTGCGAATATTTACTTTTATTTTCTCTTCACGACAGCGATTTTTATATTAGAAAATCAAAACTATCTCAGTACTTTTTCGCATTTGTATCCTTTATCAAGCGCAAGTAAACATTGACACTGCATAGATAAGTCGCAATGTTGTTCACCAAATAAGATAGCCCTACAAATTAAAAACTCTCCCATCATCCACACGACTCTATTTGTGACCCCACAGGGTCACGAAATAAAAAGTAGAAGCAAAATGGAAGGCGAGAGAGAATTCAAAGCTCCAACTGATTAGTAGAAGGAGGCTATAAGCCGATCAGGGCATTCGGAGAAAAAAAATCCAGCAAGGGGTTCAAATCCAATATAGTTTCCTGTAGCCTTCTTTTTTCCTATCGAAAACCTCCTCATTTCTATCAGAAAATTAATCGGATATCAAAGACACCACCGCCACCCAGGCACGGATGACATGGACTCGCCGCATCTCAGAGTTCGCATTTATTGGACCAAGTCTATTGCTGTGGCAATAGGGCCGCTGATGTAATTAAGCTTCCTAAATTAGAAGGCACTTACAAGTTAGTCAGGACGCACTGCGGCTTCATTGAAGCCTTAGAAAATGATGTTAAGATTAAAGTAATAACACCTATGGAACGACAGACTGTACTAGCGTCAGAGACATCGTCACAATACCATGCAGCTGCGCACAATTGAACGGCTTGCATCACTAGGACTGTTCTGGAATAATATTTGTACTACATGGATTAACAGAGAGCTATAATGTATGCAGAGTAAATTTGGCTATTGGTAATTGGAAATGTAGCTAACACAAACAGAATATTATGTTATTGGTCCCCTCAATATATGTATAACTGGAATCACCTGGAACAGAAACTAAAACCTTGGAAAGTAAATCCAAGGTTTTTTTATTCCTCGTTCCTGTATAAATTGCAGATTTATATAATAATAATCATCTCTATTTGATGTCTGGTTGTACTGATGACGTAATTTGTTCCCTGGACATTTTTGTTTTAACTCAGTTTTTGCCTTGATTTTAACTGCTAGTGTACAATATAGAAGGGAAAGCGAGGCTGTACTGGTGACAGTGTGGTGTATATACGTAATGTGGCTTCAGGGCCAGTGTCTGTTCGGCGCTGAGGGGTCAGTGTGCGTCAGGCTCTTGTCGCGTGCGGTAATTCTGTGAGATGGGCTCTCAATTTCCGGGAGGACCTTAGTTGTTTCTAGTCGAAGTCTGGGATTTTAGTAGTCCGCTCGTATCAAGAAGTAGCTTGGGCGTACCTGGTGCACATGCCCTTGTCCTGCGCTTCATCCTACAGGTATCATTATAGTTTCTCATTTAATGTCCCCTTCAGAGTGTACATGCTAAAAAATATTCATTTCCAACATTGCTAAGGAAGCACTGTTACTAAGACCGCACATAAACTACAGTAAAACCCCTCTAATCCGCACCTCAATAATCCGAACCCCTTCCTAATCCGTACATCTGATTATGGTTCGAAATGCAGTCTGAACAAATGAGCATTTTTCGGATTAATAGGGTGAAGTATGAAGCTCGTACGAATACCTTTGTAATTCGTGCAAGGCGCTTCTAATTTTTCGGATTCAGGGGATGATGAGCGAAAAATTTGCGCGAGATGCTGCGCAGAAGGTACAAACAATCTCTCTATAATCCGTTTCAGTGCAGAATACAGAGTTTTTTTCGGATTTGGAAGTACTCCGGTAATCCGAAATCCTCGCTAATCCGTCACCCCCTTCCCCCCGTGCTGTGCGAATTAGAGGGGTTTTACTGTATTGGCAATATCTGTTTCGCAGGGCAATGATACCTGAATCGACTTAGGGTAGGAATTGCTATAAGAATTTTTCAAAAAATCCAGTTGGACCTCACGTGGTGTTTAGGTAGTTTGTTGCTATTGCCACTTTGGGCCAACGTAGCTTCCACCTATTTATGTAGTTTGCTACCTGGTTCACAATACATTGGGCCAACGTAACTTTGACCTATTTATATAATTATGTAGTTTGCTACTTGGTTCACAATACATTGTGTCAATATGGCTGCCGTAAAGCGTTGCTGGCTTTGCCACGTTGGGCCCTCGTAGTTTCCCCACAGCGCTTGTTCTGCAACAAGTGCCACGTTGACCATGCGTGGTGGCCGGATGGGACCCAGAAAAATAACTTGGCCTCACTTTGGCAAGTTTACAAAAAAAATGGAACCCATTTGGCTTAGGCGCGAGACTGCCTAATCAGTCGTATCTGGGCCCCAAGTACTCTGTTAATTGGACGTTTTTGCTCTACGTAGTTTCCAGCAGAGCATAGTTCCTCTGTGTTCCGTACTTGCACCACTGAGTTTTTCCTCACTCGAGGAAGGATTACACGAGCGTTTTTTTTTCTTCTATAAATTTCACTAGAAATACATTCAAGCCGTCGTTTGCAAACAATATATCGGTGACCCACATCGCCATAAAATGACAACAGGTGATAATTGCTCCATTGAAACTTTTGTTTTCTTGTATTTCTTATTATGACTTGGCTTCGACGAATATCCTTTTATCTTTTCCTTCGCTGCTCCTGTACTCCATTTTCCATCATGAATGTAGTTAAATAATTTTTTTTTGCTATGAAAAGGAAGTTAATTTCAGCATCTATGTTGCCACTTAGAATTAATTCAAATGTCTGCCATGTCTAAAACTTTAAATTATCAAAACAGCAGTTCATTTGCCTTCAAGTAGATTGATCTCTCGTGTCTAAAATATTGACATGGGGACAGAGGCTTTATACAAGCAATCACACAATCAATTCATAAACTGTACAATATTATAACAGGAGGAAAACAGAAAAATATTTACTATATAATGGGTTAGTTTTTAATTATTTCGAAGAATACTCGAATATTGACTAAAGATATCATTCATGAATACGCATTAAAAAAATACTACGGTGGTTTCCCTGGGTTAATGGCCTTAGATTAACTACCGAGTCAATTTTGTGGCTGTTTTCTTCCTTTGACAACCTCTGTTGGAGGCTATACATTCTCAGTAGGAAAACAAACTAAGTTATGAAATGAAAATTTCAGTTCGTTGAAACTATGTGTTTGAAAGCTCACTCTAAAGATGAATTCATTTTAGGTGCCGTAAAAATTATCCTCGAAGTTTATTCAGAGAATAAGAGGCGCCAGGAATAGAAAAGTCTTGAAAATTACTAGCTCCATTATCGATAAGAAGATTGTAAGCTCGTAGCTTGCAAATTTCTGAGCTACAGTGAATTTCGTGATCCAACTTTCTGGTTTAACAAAAGTACCTGTCCTGGAAGCTACCATATTTGCAGGCCCGATATTTAGTACGGAAATTCGAAAACTTCAACAAAGGGGCGACAAACTAAGGGAATCTTTTGGATTCATTATTGAAAAACTGTTGAAACCTTCTGGAATATAAAATAGAGCAGCTGGACTCAAGCGCTGGCGCTGAAAGTATTCTGGAACTGAAGAGAAAAGAATAAAAGTGTCGGAGTCGTTAAAATCTAAACAACTGTGCCACTGCAGATAGGGAGATACTTTATCCTGGAACACCAACCCACCATTTCTCTGAACTCTGCATATGGACGTCAATATGGGCGAGAACAAAGAAATAGAAGCTATTTCGCGAAAGGGCAACGGGGCTTTTTTCGGTGGGTTAAATTGGTAATTTTTTAACGAGGCTACAGTTCAGTTCGTTTTTCTGAGCTTCTTTATCTGTGGGAGTCGCAGTCAATGGTGTTTCTTTACTTATGAATTTGCTAACAGAGAAGCTCGTGACGTCAGTACAAACTGAAAAATAGAAAATGTCTGAAAGAAATTGTCAACAGGAGAAATTGGTTTATTCTAGAGGATTCTTGTTACGATAGCAATATAAAACTACTGCACTAGTTAACAGCAAAGCATTGAGTTAATAATTGGCTGCGCACAAGAAGAGCACAGGTGGAAACGACAAGTAGAAATACCTTTCAACTGTGTAAGATAATTTCCTTCTTTTAATTTTCATCATAAAACCCAACTTTAGTTTTCACTAGCGGTGCATTAATGCCTAAATGAATGTGAGAAGCACAATGTTTAGATGTGTGCAGTCAAGTGATAGAGAAGGTTCTACAACATGCATATCATTTTCATGCTCCGTTGATTGTCAGACTATATCCAGCTGGCGTTATACGCGGACTTAAATCCACGGCCAAATTCCATGATGCCTGTAACTGTGGTGCATGTATTTTATTTGATAAACATAAAATTACAGTAAGTATCTGATCAAAATAATCCTTGCAAAGTTTGTTATTAAACGTTTGTAAAAAAATACACCTCTCTGCGCATACTGCTATCTCTTTTTTAGTCTCTAGTTACCCCTGCTAGCAAACGTCACACTGACAAACTGGAAACCAGTCAAAATAGCCAATGTACTGTCAAGTAGTTAAGGTAATTTCACTTACACTTTACGCTGAAAAAACAATTTGTTTTCATGCTGTAAACAAGCTTATTCTACGTCAAGAATGCTCAACGAGGAACTAGATTTTCAGTTAAAAACAATTAAAAATTATTTTTGAAAATTTCGACAGTTATTGATGGAAAAAGCTCATTCTAAGTAAAAAAGAAATTCAGCGAGGAACAAGCTGTTCAGTCAGAGACAAAGAAAACCGGTATAAATAATATTGAAAAATATTGATGTAAGCAGCTCACTACAAGTAAAAAACTCAGTGATAAACTGGGCGTTCAGTTAATAAAGAAAATATAATATAAATATTATTCAGCTGATTTCTGTGAAACTAGCAGGGAGTGAAGGAATGTTAGTGGAAATATTGTAATTTTTATTTCGTGACGTTGTGGAATTCGAGTGAGCTGTAAGATCCGTGAAGTGAACGACAGCACCACGCATTGGATGGTGAGATATATGCATTTAAACAGTTCATTATTACGTCCGTCGAGGAGGTTATGTCTGTGTAGTGTTCTGTCTGTTTGTATATTTATCTGTCACCAAGTTATGGACCTATCTTCACAAAATTTGAAGGAAATGTTAGGCATACTAGCAGTAACAGATTAGCATCTTTTGGTGAAGATTCTTTCAACCGTTTGCGTGTTTGTTTGTCGGCCTATTATTTCTTAGCATCATAACTCACGTAATTATAAATAGATTTTATGAAATTTACGTGAGTTTCTAACCTTATCGCGAAGATCAATGACAATTTTTTTGTGATGATTTGTTCGTTTGTTTGTTTCTGCGTTTGATTTTATACATTTTAGAAAGATAACTCACAAAGTTAGGAACGGATCTTTACGAAATTTACAGGAAATAATAATATTGAAAGACATATGAGATTAAATTTTGGTGATGATCGGTTAGTCAGTTTACGGGTTTAACCAATGTTTGTCAGAATGTTCGTAAGGTGCATAACTCAAAAATTTAGAAACGGATTTTGAAGAAAATTACAGAAGCTGCTATTACTGTCAAAAGGCACGAATAATTTGATTCTGGTTGTGATGATGCAAAGAAAATCATAATTTAAACCAATTTGGAATTTTCAACACTGATGTCTTGCTTGGCTGAAGTATGTGCTATCAGAGTGCTCTAGTTGTTGTTATTATCATCATTCTTCTTCTTTTTAATATCTATATTATAATTCTACTTGAGGCTCCATCCGTCCGTACGTCCGTCCGTCCATCTGTCCGTGTGTCTGCACGTTACGCTTTCAGTATTAGCTTGGAGAGACGTTGCATATGAATAAAAAACTGTGACCGCTGTCGCTCTTCTCCGTAGTTAAGATGTGAGCCAATTTTTCTCAAAGGGCCCATGCTCATTTTTAAATTTCAACTTTCAGGACTGTTTGCTCGGAAATAAATTTCTATTGCTGAATCAATCGTATGCACAATTTCCCACTGTTATCTTTTCTAATCAGCAGAAACTATTTAGATGTCCCGTCCATTCGCATGAGTGGAGCGTTTTGATCATCAACTAAGCAGCACTGAGTAGGTTCACATTATGAGAATAAACTATCTCTGTACTTTTCGATATGAAGATGATGATTTTTATTCTTAGCGTGGTAGATGAAAGGCAATATCATTGTTAAAGTTTTTGATCCTGTCGGGCGTAAGCTATATCGTATATTTTTAGTTGAAATTCTTCTTAGCAGTTTGAGATGCTGAGTCTTGGCTGTAGTTTTTGTTCCTTTTTGTGCATAATTCATTTCGCTTATCCTTTCTTTAGCTGAATCTTTTTGTAGCAGCTGCAACTTGACGCTGAGCATATGCCCTTTTATATTCAACTGGTGCACCAAACGCAACTCTTTCGTCGAATAAGTTTAAGTTATGAAAGTATGTTTTTGAAAATATCATAGCATCCTATCGAAAAAGTTCAGAATGCTCCAAGTTTCAGCATGTCCGCAAAGTCCACGAAGTTCGCCAAGTGCACAAAAGTAACCAAGTTCACGAAGGCCCCTTACCAGGCCTTCACTAATAACCCGGGAATTCCCGGCTTCGGATCCTGGATACGGTTTGGCAAAAAAAAAAAAAGTTGGGTGCCTTGGAATTTTTTTATTTAGTATTAGATAGGGGAAAAATAAGTCTTCGGACAGACGGCTCTCTTATTATAGTATAGATTTACAGTGCAGCCAAATTTCGACGCTTGAGTTTCCACAATCGCTTGGTTTCCAGGATACGGAAGCCCTAAGCATATCCGATGAATTCTTTTGACTGAACTATATTTTCTTGGTGCTGCTCAACGTTTGACCAATTCCAGCTGATATTCGCTCTCACAAAACTCATGGCTATACAACTTGCGTTTCATTAATGGAAAATCAGGCCTGCAGGGATGAGACCTGTTTGACAGGAAGACTTTTACTGGGAACTGGAACAATAAGCTCAATCCCATAATTACTGGCGTAATTTTTTGACAAAGTGCCCTCAACCGAGATACTCTCATATCAGAACCAAACTTCAAAAGTCATGCATGGTAGAAATGAAAAGCTATAAGATTTAGGGTATGCAATTTTTTAAGGGCTGATCACCCTTCCGTAGCTACGCCTCTGCTGGTCAGGACGTGAACTAAAATACTTCGGCTCTCAAGCATGGTTTTCGCCAAATTATGAGACGTTTTAGTTGTTAAAAATTTAAATGGTATGAAGCCGGGTTTCTGATTTTATTTGAGGCACTTTGTTATACGCTATACCGTCTTGACAACGAAGGTACTATGCTGGTGGCCAGCGTGTATTGATTATCAAATAACTTGAAAAAAATTAATTTTTGTATGTATCTATAAACCAAACTGTATCACTAAATTTTTTCAGGCAGCTATGCGAAATGTTTAGTGACGGAACTATCTATGTAAGCGTATCATATGCAGAGTGTTTGCTGTGAGAGAACTCTCTTTATTTCCATACTCCTTGGGAGCGTTGAGAGATCATTTTAAACATATACGGGTGCTCACAAACTTTTGAAAAAAAAATCTTGAGATTTTATCGTGTAGCTAATTGCTTAGCATGTGAAGTTACGTTATTTGCTACTGATGGGGATTTAGATAATTGCTTTATTTTATTGTTACTCGAGAAAATATTGTCTGACGACATTACGTGTGTGGGATTTTTATTCTTGAAGCACTGTTCCTAATTCCCTTAAGATAATTTACCGCTTGGCTGGCAGTCAACGATGCAATAATGCACATTGGCTTCCACCTTTTGATGCTTGCATCGAAAGGCTTTCCATATTTTGTGGGCTTGAAGTTATGGGCTACTTCCTCATCGCACTGAAAGTTTTCGAAAATTTTGATGAGGTTTTCAATAATCAATACTAGATTTTTTGGAAATGATGATGAAAATGTTAGAGTGTCATTGATTAGCAGGCGGTCACTTCATCCCAGATTTTTCATGTTAGGTAGGTGAGAGCTCTGTTGGCGTGTGGTTCCATGTTTCTCCTTATTATATGCTGTAAATTTTTGTATACCGACGTGCTAAGGATCATTGTACATTTCTGTTAGCTTTTGATGGTTATCCGTATAGGCCTATTTGAAGTAGACTGTACTAATGTGCTTCTGTGCAAACGCTTACAATTTTATGTGATTAACGTCGCCATGCATCTCTCTGGCCTTGTCAGGGTCGTCTGTAGAGTGACAAAAAAAAAAAAAAAAAAAAAAAAAAAANCCATGCATCTCTCTGGCCTTGTCAGGGTCGTCTGTAGAGTGACAAAAAAAAAAAAAAAAAAAAAAATCAACCGCGGAATTTCCACGGGTCCCGCTAGTAATCTTTAATATTACTACGACTCTTACTATTTATATATGAATATGCGTCTATCAAGTTAAGGTTTCGAGGCTTACCTTGTTTGAAACTTGAGGCAGGAGTTTAGGCTTTAAAGTTTTGAATTATTGTCTTACGAGCTACAATAGCAAACTAAGCGCGCCTGAGACAGCTGGAAGCTCCATGAAAAGAATGGATGCGTATGCGAAAGAACCGAGGCTAAGCGATTAGAGTTAAAGCTTAAAAATCGTTGGGCACTAGTCAGAAGTTTCGAATAAGTCAAGCCTATTGGGCTTAATGTCACCACCAAGTCAAGCAACCGATCAGCTTTACTAAGTACACATAACGAGATAGTACAATTGTATGGAACTTAGCTTATCATTATAAGGTTAAATTAGATACAGAAAACGGTTAAAAATATCGGTATACGCTGCGTTGTAGTGCGGCTCATTGTTTGGCCCCCGTTCGTCACAGTATGCGTAGTCATCGGTAAAGTAAAAGTTAAGTTAATTTCGACCGCACCCTCAACTGGGAAACCCACACGCTCTGGTTTGTGCTGCGGATATTGGCCCACTGGCCCCAGAGGAGTAAGTGTGGCTGCAGTCGACCACGGGCCATCAAAAACTATGGAGCTAATTTGATGGAAGGTTCAAATGACCCGCCACCCCCCTTCACCCCTCTCATCTCTGAGGAAGGCAAGTTCCCCCATGGCACAGTGCATGAACACAACTTTCGAGTCAGCAAACCTAGATAACCAAAGAGCTCGCGTGCCTGGGTTGGCCTCGAACCTGCAATACAAGGAGCTAGAGCTGCAAACGTAAGCATGCTGCTACCGTAGAAGCATATATATATATATTGGACACTTTGTAGCCAGGGCCATCACTAAAACGTTACTGAAGTATTATAATACTTAGAACTGTAACTAATCTATTTGTTTTCTACTGCAAACGTTTTTGAATATTGCCAGTAGTGCTATGAGAAATGATTCTAAACTCAGAAACTAAATGGTTCATTTTTTGGTGCTCAAAGACCAAGCTGTCAGGTAACTAAGAAAGTTCGCGCAATTTGTCCAACAGCTTTACGTACGACCTTTCTGAGCTGCCTGCGACTTGACGCCCTTATCTAGAGGGCTTCATGCGTACCGCGATATAAGCACTTAGGCTTATAGGCGGATGTTTGTTTGTGTGTCGACGTGAAGCAGACGTGTTTACGACTGGAAGGCAATGCGACTAATAGATTCGTTCTCGGTACGCTACTTATGGTTTTCAATTACGCTAATGGAGGCGTTGGTGTTCGTCTGATGTGTGCTTCGACCCGTTTAATTGTGGAAAGCTATGGCCTAGTTTAGGATTGCTTCGAACGTCAGACAGTAAAGAGCTTCACTGCAAAAAAAAAAAAAACGCCATCGATGGCTATTAGGCTACTAAAGAACAACCAGACTACAAAATAAAGACGTTTCAAGACCACTGCGACGTGGCCTTCGTTTGTTTGTAACCTAAAAATAAGCTACATTCTCTTGTGTGCCATGTAATGTNGCCATCGATGGCTATTAGGCTAATAAAGAACAACCACACTACAAAATAAAGACGTTTCAAGACCACTGCGACGTGGCCTTCATTTGTTTGTAACCTAAAAATAAGCTACATTCTCTTGTGTGCCATGTAATGTTTCAATGAGCTTCTTGTAATGTTTCTATGAGTACTGTATAAAGTTTATTATTATTATTATTTTATTTCTATGAGAAAAATATACTGTGTTGAGTCATTGTATGGGTAAATATCACAACCAACACTTTTCACCTCTATTGAAATATGAAAGAAAGGCAAAAGTGAATGGAGATAAGTTCTAATAAAACTTGAACCAGCTAAAGCTAATTAGACAAAGTATGTCCCTGTGTGAATGTCAAGCGACTGGTTATATGTACGCGACACCTAACAATAACGAAAGCTTGTTTATCTCTCAGATGGAAGTAGCTGGAACAAAACAAGTTCAATTTAATAACTATAGCAACCTCTCTGTACTCATGCCGCACAGATGTGCATCCTGGAGTGATACTGCAACTGTAAGCTAGCGTCATACAGTATAAATAGACTTCATTGAAGGGTATGTGGAGGTACATGAAAAAATTATTATATAATGATATTTTTTTAGCGCACTGGAAGGACCTTGCTTATGGAATGCGCTACTCAACCCGTGGCCCATCAAAGTCATGTTTTCCCTTCAAACTTTGACCCTCTTAAGAGCCAAAACCAATTCCAAAGCCAATGCTCTGCCCCTGACACGCAATATTTGAGCTCTCAATTTTGGATGGTTTGCTAGATAGATTTTGGCAGTCGGGAGAAGTTCTCCACTTGAGATAAGTCGCGTCTGCCGCCTCAGTGATGGAATATTTGATATCACTTCATCGATTCTCAAGTTTGAGACTACAATCGACTCTCTTAAGACTCAGGCTCAAGCAACGCTCAATTCCATGTCACTCCTAAACTGTGTTCTACACTTTCCCAGTGATTGTCTGTCCAAGAGAATATAAAGTACCTGGAGATAGGTCACTTGCTATTTGGCTTATCTTTAAAATGATTCATAGAAAATGCCATGATAAATAGAATGTATATANTCATGCTCAAGCAAAGCTCAAGTCCATGTCACTCCTAAACTGTGTTCTACACTTTCCCAGTGATTGTCTGTCCAAGAGAATATAAAGTACCTGGAGATAGGTCACTTGCTATTTGGCTTATCTTTAAAATGATTCATAGAAAATAACACGATAAATTCAATGTATATAAAGGGAAATAATGATAAATTTACCGGAATTGATGCATTTCGTGTTGCTTTGTGAAGCAAAGGCGAACGGATTTAAATCCCATTGCTCAGTGCCAAGGTTGCCGCTTGGCAACCTTAATTACCGGGACGTCGGGAGTTCGAGCCCGCGCCAGGAAAGGAAAGTTTTGACGCTAGCGAACGTATAGCGTCAGCAATTCTTGCACCCGTAGTCACCGGAAGGTCACTGGATGTAGGGTTGGAGAGGGGAGGCGCAGTTTTCAATAGGGTATTTTGTCAATACGAAGCCATAGCCCGGACAAGCTGCGGTCGACCGCAGCGTACACTCTACAGGGCCCAAGTTAGCATTTGTCTGAGGCATGCGCCAGAGCACAAGGGTTTTCCTGTTGGGTTGTACGGCCAGGGTGACTTTTTTTCTTAAGCTACATCTTCTTCTAGTGTAGCTTCCAAAAGCTGGACTTTAGAGAGTTAAATTGGAAACTTGAAATGAAAAATTTTCATGGTTAAACGTAAATGGTGAAGCGCATATTAACTACCACAGGGCGACGGTGGTATTTATTGCTAAGAGTTTCTCTGTAGCGTTTCTGCAATCTTTGTTTTAGCCATTTATTACCACCGCCAAGGAGGTTCTGTCTTCGTCGAGTTTATCTGTCTGTTATTCTGTTTATCTGTCACCAATAAGACTTAAAAGTTTTAGACGGATTTAAACGGAATTTACAGGGATTGTTTAGTGTGTTAGGAGGAACAGTTGATTGACTTTTGGTGAAGATCCGTTGATCCGTTTGTTTGTCCACCTCATTTTTTTAATGCCATAACTCAAAAAGTTATTGACAGAATTTTATGAAATTTACATGAGCTGTTGCGTATATCACGGAGATTAGATTAGATAGGCGGCAGTAGACAAACCAACAGGCCCATTCTCAAAAAAAAAAAAAAACCGACACACACGCCCCGGGGCTTTAAGAGTGAATGGTCAAATTTTTGTGATATGTTCGTTGATTTATTTGTCGTTGTGCTTAATTTTACGCTTGTTAACACAATAACTCAGGAAGTTATGAATGGATCTTCATGATATTTGCAGGAGTACTTAGTGATGTTAAAAACATAAATAATTATATTTTTATGAGGATCGGTTGGTCTATTTGTGTGTTTGACTAATGTTTGTTAGAATTAGCAGAATAACCCAAAAAGTTATAAGCATATCTTAAAGACATATACTGAAACTGTTAATGCTGTTAAAGGCATAAAGGAATAGGTTTTGGTGTTGATACAAAGAAAATCAAGGTTTAAGATCCAATTTTAATTTTTCGTTACCTTTGCCTTGCTTGACGGACGGAGGTATGCGCTCTCAGAGTGCTCTGGTTATTTCATAATATACAGTTTATTGATTAGTTGCTTGGTTACTGGCTTGCTTGTTTGTTTGGTTGGTCTTTCCATCTCGATCTTAAGGATTTAGATATGGAGAAATTCCTCTATACAGCAACCAGGAGATAAGGTAGCACGAAATTCAAGAATCAAATTATTAGAACAAATATAGTTTCCTGAAATATGATCGAGATAATGCATTTGCTGAAAGTAGGCAAGTACTATTTGATGTCTTCTTCAATGTGGGTTTGGAATTTTCGTTACCGTCGAGCATAACCGATTTCGCTGTTGTTTTCTTTAGGTGAATTTCTTCATGTCAGTGACAACTTCATGCAGAGCCACGGATATAATATAGAAGTAAGTGTCAGCTCATTACTGCGAGTACAAGTTAGCGATGAATTGGCTGAATTAAAATGACTTAAAATAGTTCGGGCGATGGCTCAGAAATGGATTAGCGTCTAAACAGCATCAATACTTATCAAGTGCAATATATTTCATGCTGTCTCGTAAAAATAGATTCATTGAAAGTTACGATACAACATACTTCCATTAACTGATTGGGATTCCGTCGACTTTGTACTCAAATAATTTTGTGGCTCCGTAGAGCATAAAGTCGACCAGCATCGTAATCAACTAAATTTTTTTCAATTTAACAATTTACCAGTTAAATGATGCCAATTGTTACATGGACTTGGCTAGCATTTTCGTAGGTTGTTGATGAAACGCTGATAAACAGTACACTTGATGATAATTGTTTCGTTAGACGTATGGATGAGGAGTTGTACTTCCTTTAGTCCAGAAGGATAGAGTTTGAAGAATACGAGAATTTCAAAAGAGTAAAGGGAGTTGAAAAGGTACAAGTGCGACTGCAACTCTAGATTTACTTCTGACTAATCGTGAAAAGTTTAACTTGGAAGCCGCGCCTCTTATTATAGCGTGCAGATTACAGAG
Organism: Parhyale hawaiensis; assembly: GCA_001587735.2. NCBI lineage: Eukaryota > Metazoa > Arthropoda > Malacostraca > Amphipoda > Hyalidae > Parhyale > Parhyale hawaiensis. The sequence goes on from LQNS02278155.1 coordinate 2,117,340, forward strand.
CTGCAGATCTACTGCCTGTCCTTAGACAAAACTGTAAGAATAACGTAAACAAACTCATTACCCTTTAAATAGAGTGATTTGAAGTTACCTTTCTTATGCCAATGACACTACTTGTTAAAGGTAAATGTTGCATATTATTAAGATATTCAGTGAAAGAATTAGCAATGGCATTCCAGCTCAGAGGTTTCTATCGGCCTGCTGCTGCTGCATGTCCCTTATTTCTTCCTTTGTTAGATCACCTATCAGGTGGAGACAGAGGCTTAAACCGTTCACTACAACAATAATTATATATCACACATTTAAAAATATATATTTAATGTTGTAAGACCTGAATTCTCAAATCTTACAGGACTGGAGGTTAAGGTTTTTAAATTTCTAATTAGAAAATTTAAATGCTTGTATTGTCGGTTCAAGCGACAGTATTAATAATGATATCAAACATCTAAACGCTATTATTTTAACCCCATCTCTTATAAATTAATGTACTTTTTTCGTAGACCACACTGTAAAAGTGTAAACTTTAGTATTGTTTATGCAAAAATGAACTAAAATGATTGCACGCTTTAGTATCTCTTCCACTTTCAATAAATCTTAAATAAAAATTGTGGTATTCACATCAAGTATTACTAGTATCGAGGATTGTCTTACAACAACAGTAAAAATTTACAGCCAGTGATCTCACCGTAGTTACCTGGGCCAAGGTTATGTTTTCGCCGTGTTTGTTAGCCGGTCTGTCTGTATGTTTGTCTATCTGTCACCCAGATAACTCAAAAAGTTATCAACCGATTTGGACGAAATTTACAGGGATTGTTAGGTATGTTAGGAGAAATTGATGATTAACTTTTGGTGAAGATATGTTTATCCGTTTGTTTGTTTGTCTCATTTTTCTCAATGCCATAACTCAAAAAGTTATGAAATTTTTATGAAATTAACATGATTTGTTAGGTAGCAAACAAAAAGTAAATGACCAAACTTTGGTAATGATCCGTTTGTTCGTTCGTTTGTTTGTCGCTGTTTTTAATTTTATTCACGTTAGCACAATAACTCAAAAAACAACGAATGGATCTATATGAAATTTATAGGGGTTGCTAGTAATGTTAAAAGACATAAATGATAAAATTTTGGTGCAGATCGGTTTGTTCGTTTGTATGTTTGACTGATGTTTGTCATAACGTTGCTAGCAGTATAACTTAAAAATTTACAAGCGGATCTTGAAGAAAATTGCACAAGCTGTTATTAATATAAAAAGGCACAAATGATTAAATTTGGGAGTTTATACAAAGAAAATTATGGTTCAGAGCCAATTTAATTTTTTGCTACCGTTGCCCCGCTTGGCGGAGGTATGCACTCTCAGAGTGTTCTAGTTTTATTACTGAAATTATCTAACATGAAATCGAAACTATTACCTGCAAGTGAAGGGAAGAGAGATCATAATGTTTTCGTTGAAGATCAAAATATAGTGTCATCTTTCTTGCAACGAAACAAGCCTACGGCACGATATGCTGCCAGTATACAGGAATATTTGTATACATATATGTACATATTTCCATATTTGTCTGTCCACCCAAATATAGGAAAAAGGAATTAAGCGATGTTCATAATTTTTTGCAGGGAGTCAGGTGGGTTGACCTAGATGTGAAAAATACCAAAACGCCTAGAGTTAGCTGGCCATCATAAATGACGGCGTTAAAATTTGCTCCTACTTTAGCTGGTGGTCTTACGCCACAAGGTGTTCTAGTTTTACTGGCGTTTGTCTGTTAACTACGTAACTCAAAAAGTTATGGACGGATTTTCATGATATTCACCGAAATTGTAAGGGAATTTACGACAAACGAATGATTTAATCATTTTTATGCTGATCCCGAAGAAATAATGGATTCTGGACCATTTTTAAATCTTTCGCTAGTATTATTTTGCTTGGAGGAGGTATGGGCTCTCAGAGTGCTGCTGCTTCTCCATTTACTGGAAGTACGTATGAGATAATCGATATTATTCCTACTTCAATGGTAGTGCAGATCATCGTTCTTGTGCAGGAGCACAGACAACGTTCGAAAAATAATAAATTACTGAATTTAATTGGTTGTTCTCAGACCTGCCGGCCATAAAACTCTCCCCAGTTTTCATTTTGAATAGCATATCATCCACCGCTTTTCAAAAAGACATCTCAAATAATAATATTCTTATGATGCACAGACGCTTTATGTAGTACTGAAAGGGATGGATAAATGATAAAAGATCAACTGCTAACAATGCAAAATCATTAACTATTGTGTCATTTTACTGCGTGGGTGGCTAGAGCGTTTGTGAAACAGATCACGACAATGCCAGGACAAACTCGACACTGAGTCAACAGGAGACTATTATTCTGCTAGCGGCTTTGATCTTGATCACAACTGCCTTAATAGTTATTATGTTTAAGGATGCCATTAAACTCTGCCACCGAGCCTTAGAGGACAGCACTAGAGAGAACTCAGGAAGACCTCGATAGCTTCATGGAATGGATAACATAACAAAGTTGCAAATGACCTTCAATGTCGACAAATATTTCGTGATCAATATCAGATAAAGAATGCATGGCACTGAACAAAACTTACACTTGACCTAGGAAAACTATCACAAGTGACAAGGTGTAGGACTCAATACCAGATATTCCGAGTACAATAGAACTCCTAAAAAGAGACTTTTAAAATGGTGAAAACTCGTGAGAGAGCGAAAGAACCCCGAAGCTGGAAAATCCAGACCTACACATAGTATGCAGCGTAGCCGTCGCCGAATTGAGTAACTAGTAGACAAGTGTAATAAAATTGTTAACTGGATGTATTTTTAACAGTACAACTTTAAGACTAGCTTTAGTGTAAGCTGAAGATTATGTTTTACTACTATAGAGACAGCAATGTTATGGAACTTTTTATCTCCATACCATGACTCCTCCCGAAAACTGAGACAATATTCCTTTCTATATTTTAGGAGTTGCATTGTACTTACATACTTCAAGATATAAGCACGAGGCCGCTCCCACTGAGAGCTTTCTGTACAATTTTGGTCATAGCGCTTTGTAGAGGTATTGATAAAATGGAAAGAATTCAACACAAGGCGACAGGGTTAATACCACAGTTGCACAACAAGCAGGGTGAGCATCACCTCTATGAGCTCAGATAAATCTCTCTCGGATAAGTACGCCTCAGAGGCAATTTACAGTGCCATTCAGGTTCCGACAGTGTGACTATTCGACGAGGTCGATGGTGATAGCCATGAGCACATTGGACAAAACACAAATATGAATATCAAATGAATTTGTAGAGCCATCAGTTTCCCCATACTTCATAACAAACACTTGGAAAAACTCAAGTAAGATGTTGTCTAAGTAGACTGTCACCACCTTCAAATATCGTTTAGACAAGTACTAGAAGCAGCGGCACTCTACGCAGCTTCTGTTCTCTCCGCGACGACTTATTCAATATCTTCCTGATCCATTTTTCTGAGGCAGCTTTGTTCCATTATCCTCCATACCCAATTCAAGACATGTCAGCAACCCATCCAACCTGGTAAAACTAGTGAAATATGCAAAGTCATTCCACTGGCTTTAGCTTTTCGTAGACTTTGTCCTGGTTCAACGGCTACAGCTACTAGCGTGCGAAAACCTCAGCCTCAGGTCTTCTCTTTGTCTGGGCCGCTTCATAGTCTAATATGTTTTAATCTAAACTATGGAAATCGAATCAACAGGAAGTGGCTTAGAAGAAGATTGGAGTGCCGCGTCGACACTATGAGTCCTTCCAAGGCGTTCGTAAGCACGATTTCTGTTCACTGGATAATATCCAAAATGTGATGACATTGGCATACTGATATTCATGATGTCACAGCGCCAGTTATGACCATTTTACGGTGGTGTAACTATGACTGTAATAATAATAAAAAACGTACCTCACCGGTATATAGCGTATCTGGCAGTTGAAAATATGATGCCTCTTCATTATTCATACAAGTGATTGTGATTATACTGCAGAGGAGAGGTGGCTTGTGCTGAAAGCGCTTCGAAACAAGTACTTCAAATACGTATTATCGACATTATTCAATACAGCAAGTCGTTTTCCATTTATTGTTTATGAGACTCGCAAACATTGTCTAATCAATAATCTTAATGCCAAGCGATCCTAGACTTTATAAAAAGTAAAATAAACCTTTCATTAAACTGCGTAGCACTGCAATAAATTACAGCTGCCAGACGCTACTGTTCCTGAGGATACGTTGCAACTGTTTGCTTCAGTTGCCAATAATCTATCGTTAACAGAGAAAAGTTTCTTTTTGCCAAAACGTCATCTTTCTCAGTCCCGTACTCTCAAAAATGAGGAGAAAAATACGAAATCAGTCTTCGGATTTGGTGAAAACTCTCCGCACTCGGTTGACGAAAATGTTATTTATGATGGGGTTATGATGGGGTTCCTAGACGAAGCAACAAGAAGTGATCTTTAATTTGAAGAATGAATGGGACAAAACTGCTTACTAAAATACTTGAATAATCTCATAACTAAGCACACATATAAACAGTAGAAAGCATTTATAAATAAATACAGAACTTGATAGACGTTGTACACTATTAAACAGTACCATTTATATCTCTGGGACGCTGTTAACTACTTCTATACGTGCTTAAAAAGGTAACAACGTTGAAAATGAACAAGATTTGACTTTTCACACTGAAGCAGAGTTCGCATGCGAGTATCTCAAACAGCTACCTGAAGACGCTAGCAATAATCCAAACGTTGTGAGACATGGCTGTCTCTATAGAAGTTCTCCATGGAGGCGCCGAACATCAAATAGTTCTTAGGCTTGTGAGGAATTCCAGTCCCCACTTACGCACGAAATGAAAAAGTAGCTGAAGTAAAAAAAAAAAGATAGCGGGAGGGAATGATGGCCCGGCCTGATTCTGTGAATACAAAATAAAACTTCGGGGCACAGAAAGTGGAACATGTTTCTGGCGCTAGCGTGATGACAATCTGGAGCATTCTCTGTCCGCTTGTGTAAGGACAGGCTGGAACATGCTGCATCTGCTATCATGAGGACAGTCTAGAACACTGGTTGCGAATCTTTTGTAAGCCTGGCACCACTAGAAAACTTTTACAATGTTCTTGCACCCCTTACAAAAATAATAACTCATCTGATGATAGAGAATAAAATTTACCAAAATTTTTAAACGAAGTAAAATGTCCAAGCTTATTTTATCCAAGATTTCTCATCCACTCGAAGATCATCTTGCACCCCCAGGGAGTGCGAGTGACCCCATGGTTGGGAGCCCTTGCCCTATATTGCTTTGTTACGGTATGATGATGATAAAAAAGATGTACCGAACGTTAGGAGGACAGCCAACCTCCGACATTGAATAAATAATCTAAAATTTAACATGCACATGGCAAACAACGGTGTCTCACTTGGAAGATGGCAGCGACGAGCCTAAATTGCAGGGAAATTAAAGGCATGATCAAATCTACCTATTATTAAAATCATTGAACATTTACGCAGAAACCTAAACCACAATTCACAATGGAAACTATATCAATTGGACTCAGACAAAAG
>LQNS02278155.1:2141254-2160536 GCA_001587735.2 Parhyale hawaiensis
AGATCTGTCCTTAGCTTTTTGAGTTATCTTCGTGACAGACAAAGAGACAGACACAAAAAACACGAGGAAAACATTACCTACTTGGCGGAGGTAATGATGCCTCCTTTCAGCTCTGATATTACGCAACGAAATATAGAGCAAATCGGTTATAACTGTACGCTGAAATTAAATTCGTGAATCTTCGGATGGTCACCTGATACAATAGATGTGTTCGTATGTTCGACTGGACGCCAAAATGAAGCACTGGAATCTTTGCATTCCGAAGCTGCAGGCAGGTGCACTGGCTTCGACCTAGTGATTGGAATTTTATTCTTTAATCTTTATCCGCTTAGCCTTGATACTTCCAAAGACACAATCTTCCACTGTAAAATGGAGTTTTCGGCGGTCCACGCCAGCGCGTCTCTTCGAAGACACGTAGCGCAATTCGAAGTGACAAAGCCAAGGCTTCTAAGTTGGGATGAGCGAAACCTTGCGGAGGCTTAATTTCAGCGTCTAATTGAACATGCCCTGTGTTATCATTTATATATAATACAGGGTGTATTGCATTGGGCAGCAAACTTAAGCCTTCGAGGCCGAACATGTCCGCAACTTCCGACACGTACGCTGGCTCCGGCCCTCTGAGTTGAGTTCAGGCGTTGAGCTTCAATCCTTCAATCCATTGACCTTCCCTGACCTTCAAGATTGAATTTTCTGCAGGCTCAACCTATTCTCGTTGCTTTTAACACGTACGGCATCATTCAAACCGGCTAAGCCTAAGCTCCTGCCTGCAGCTTCAGACAAGTCAAGCCGAATGGGTTTGGCTTAGATTGACTTCGACGATCCAATCCACAGAGTCCATAGTTGAGCGGACAATAAACTTTCAAAGGCAAAAAAAAATAAATAAATAAATAAACATAAATAAATTTAATAAAATAAAATGTAAGAATTGTAACTGATCGTTCTCTATTTGAAGCTCCCCCGCTCCTGTGACCAAGTAACATTAGCGGAAGAACAATGAAGCTTCTATGACATTTATTTGTAAAGAAAAACATATGAACCAAAATGCTGATAGCCTGTACCTGCAGCACGAACCAGTGCGTGTAGGCTTCCCAGTAGGAGTGCGGTCAAGTTGACTTTCCTTTTAACAGAAGGCAAAATTCTTTAATCGTAACCGAGTATTGTAAACAGAGTACATAGCACTATGAAATTGTTATTTGTAACAATGATCGCTTTCTGTTGATAATTCGAGACGGGAATGGATTAATTTCTGCATTTTCATGTTTTGCCTATTTACAAGTGGTGCTGAGGAGACTCAATGAACATCGGATGAGAGCATTCATCATCTTTACTGACCCACCATATTACCGTCAGTTAGATATTCCCGTTTCTAACTGCATAAGCATGTGCTGAACATGTCAAGACCGTAACAGCGGCCAGATGAACATGCTTAGGTAGTTTCCCACAGTCTGCCCCTCGTACCTTGCAAAAGCAGAACTGTTTGTTAGCATTTCCTTGACATCTGCGCCATGCTGTGCAGTCTGACACATCCGCTCACTCAGGTTCTGGCTGTGGCCAAAGCGCCGGAAGAAAGCAAAGTCCTTTGCCTAAAGCCCAGCAAACATTTGCCTTCTCACCGGACGTAAATCCAGATTTCTTCTCCTCAGCCCAGCAAGCCACGCAGAGCAGCTTAGGTCGAGAATCTTGCCCCAAAACTAGCGATTTTTGTTAGGTATGCAGCAGGAACGGCGCAGAAATGCGTCAAACGCAGCTGGGTGCTGCTATACGGCAGCTATTTCTTTTTTCTAATCTTAAAGGCCTGCGGAACTCTTAAGAGCCCTTGCAGCCAAAGGACCATGTCACAATTATTGCTGCAGCCAATACAAAAAGCGGGCTTTTTATTATTGCACAAATGGTGTATTTATTATTTGTTCAGCCGGGCTTCAGGACTGCAAGTGTTTATAGTTATTTTTTAGAAATAATAAAACCTCTATTGATCAAATGGGTGCAAGTCATGAATGGCTGAAGTTATTTGGGATGAAACCTTTCCGCAGAGCCTCGGGAATCGGAACTTCGTAATTAGATGTTGATAATGTTGGTGTCAACCGGTTGACATTGGTCTGTTTTATGGTGAAAATTTGCAATAGTTTTAGCTTCTACATTAGTGCACGTGTCACTCTGTGTGGCCTTGGCACTTGACTGGTTGTGGTCAGCAGAATTAAATTTTTTTTTATTCAGCTTAATTTGGAATTCAAAATCGTTCATCTATGTGTGAGCCGAGGGTTTGATTAGATGCAGCTCGCTGAATTTTTACTGTAGATATGAAGTTCTACTATGGTTGTTCGTCATTATAGTGACGAATTAATGCTGTGTGCCCAATAAGCAATATAGCTTTTTAGGGGCTTGTCTCTAATTTTTTTTTTTTTTCAGCTAAACCTGACCATTTGATTGGCAGCTACTTGGTGAACAGATTTCAGATTTAAGATTGAGGACGCATGCGAGAAGTGCACTAACGCCTTAGATTATACCTAAGGCGTTATTGCAATAGACGTATTAGCTTACCAACTAGTCCAAACGTTTATCAAAGTGCAGGCTTAGTTGCTGCTAGGTTACGAAATTATCTTCAAATTTGAAATGCCGAGAAGACTATCTTTCTGTTATCTTATCATGATTCCAGCTGAATGTTTCCCTCGAGACGTTTATCTTTGTGCAAGCTTATTACCTATAAACTGTTGCCGCAAAATGAAACTCTCCTTCCGAAAAAGAAGCTTGCGTTTCAAGTTTAGCATTTTGGGAGCCAGCAAGGTGCAGTCATCATTTAAAGGCTGAACGCTCGCCGCCGCCTCCCATCTTTCATCATTAGTAGGAATTCAACGGTGGCTCAACTGACAGTAAGCGAGAGATGTTCCAACTTCGTGGCCGCAAAACTTTTCTCTATCACGAGAAATGTTGAAAATTTGTCTCCTTGCAGAAATGTAAGTCAGGCAACTAGGTGAGGAGGCCAAAAACGTGCGTGATAACTTGAATGGGGGGCAGTAAGTACCTAGTTTGAGAAAAGAGTTATCCCAAAAAGCAGCAAGTCTTCCCGTGCACAGATGGGGAATGCTCGTCTTGGCGTGCTGGTGCAGCACGAAAAGTGCATTTTTTCCGTTAGAGCAAGGGAAAGTGAGCTGATTTTCAAACCTCGTTTTTTTAGTGAGGAAAAAAAAGAAATCAAGATACTAAAATTTACATCGTGAGCATATCTTTAACAATTACCAGAGATGCTGCTATGCTTAAGCAAAGGGCTACTACTAGCTTTAATAGTAGTCCTTGGCTTAAGCCCAAATTTTGGTGTTTTCAGGCGGCTAAAGTAATGCGATAACTATGCTGTATGGGCGTCAGTATAGGACAGCATAGGGCCGTTCTCCCCGAAAGTTACATCTGTTCGATGTTTAGAGCCTCTCAGAGTAGTATCGCAGATATGTGTTATGCTGAAAGCTGCGTGTCTTTGAAAGGGCTCAAAAGGAAAGTTCTTCTGATGCGTCAGCTTGTGTTGCAAAACTACGCAGCATAGTCAGCTTTACAAAAAATTTCGAGTCGGCCTAAAAAATCGTGATGGACTAAATTGCACTCAATTACGTATAACGCAATAAATTAACGTTAGGGTTGCCATTCATTCAGCAAAGATCGAGGTCATTAGCTTAAAAACGCGTAAAACGTAATAAATCAGCGTTAATGGCATCATCCATTCAGGAAACTTGAGGTCATCAAAACACTGTTGATGCAGTTTGCTCGATAAGGTTTCAGGTCTCAAAGATGTTTACAAAATTTCGTGGCGAGGCTCTGCGCCACACTCTCCAATATTCGCCGTTTCGTTGCTGCCCTTCTGGAGTGACAGTCAAAACTGGTTTGTAAAAGTGCTTCTTCAACACTCTGTGGGCTTCAGGTTGGGTCGATTCTCAATGGAACTGGGCGATGAGAATGTTTTGGAAGAAGATTCCAATTTACCTGCAAATATAAAAAAAACACAAACTAGTCGATAATTGTAAATTCTGCATTCTGATACGCAAAAACTACGGGAAGAGGGCTGAAAATTCTACGCTCGGGTGTGTATAAACTACGGGCTCTTGTACATTCATTAGTCGAATGCACAAAAAATTTATTAAGAAAAAAACAAGTGCACAGAGTTTCAAGCAGTGCCGTATTTAACTTCTCATGTTGCATATGTTTTTCAACAATAAAGGAGTGATTTTACTTGAGTTGCATCCCTTTTCATAAACAAACGAATCCTAACTTTGCGTGATGATGAAGAAACTTGCTGCTCTTCATACCCTTGTGAACNGCACAGAGTTTCAAGCAATGCCGTATTTAACTTCTCATGTTGCATATGTTTTTCAACAATAAAGGAGTGATTTTACTTGAGTTGCATCCCTTTTCATAAACAAACGAATCCTAACTTTGCGTGATGATGAAGAAACTTGCTGCTCCTCATACCCTTGTGAACATCTGTTACGCTGTCGTATAAACGCATTGCTTCCACGTATCGATTAAGCCCAATACCGTATAATCTAAGCACGTATGATGCACGGACACTCTATGGGTGAATATCGAAGCAGCTTGAGTAGCCATTATTTTGAATATGAACCTTAAGTATGCGGTTACTGTGGCCGAAGACATATGTGTTCTCTTAACAATAGGGCAGGAAAGTTGATGGGCCACGGGTATCCAGAGAAAAGTGCTGTTCCAAAGTCAGCACGCTTTCCCGTGCACCGACAGCAAGTATCTCACTTGACGTGTTCATAAAACTACAATTTACGTGCTCCATGAGGGCACCAATGCAAGTATTTGCCATAATTACATGGAATTGCGTGCTGGTTTGAGAATAACACTTTTCCCCACTGTATCTCCGTATTAGGTCACCCTACTGTTATCTCTAAACAAATGCGAAGTTACAACCGTTACGTGTAAAGCTGAAGCCAAACTACAGGGAGTTCAAAATTTATCGTAACAATTTTTTCCAAAGAATAATTAAATAGGTCGAAATATATAAATAAAACCAACATAAACATGTCTTTTAACTATTATTCTTTACTAATATCTGTAGTTTATTCTATTTGTCTTCCGTTGGTATTGATGAGCTGCTACAGACGCTTGGTGAACGCTCTGAAAGAGTCACGAGTGATAGCTTGGTGATTTTTGCCCGTTCTTTCAAGAGTGTTGCCTTCAGAGCCTCCACAGTTCTGAGAAGGAAAGCTGAGGACTTGCTCTTCAATATGAACCAAATGCTGAAATGAACGAGATTAAGGTCTGGAGATGAACGAGGCCATTCTTTCTTGGAAATGAACTATGACATATTGCTTGGCAACCACTCTTGTCTGTTTTGCTCCGCATGTGTGTAAGGGCAGAATGGGTGAATGATGTTTAGCATATATTCAAACTAGAAAAGCAATCGAAATTTGTGAACATTACATAAAAATATGCATACAAAAAAGATTCTAACTATAATTATTATCGAACACACTGTGTACTTTGAAGGAACAGCGTGATTCGAGGATACGCAGCTCGCATATTGTCTATGTCCCCGTATCTACGTCACCGAGTTGAAATATATTTTAAAATGACGAGTGAGGTGCTGAGCACCGCTTATAGTTGCTCGTGCGAGCGCATATGTGGCCTCAGCATATTGCGTATTGTCGAAATGTGTGCAAATACTCGAAAATTAGCTAGCACTTCTACGACATTATCCCCTATGGCCCCTTTATGCGCATCGGATAGTTGGCTACCATTTTTGTGAGTGGACTTTGAGCCAGTGAGGTAAGTTAATCCCCTTTACTCCAGTGTGCTTTAATTTTCAATCTTGAGCAATCGATTTATCCCATTGGCTCCACATTAAAAACCGGGACAAGTTAAAACTGATCTGGTTAGATTATCTCGCGTAAGGTAGTTGAGTCGAACGTATCTTCGGTCAGCAAGCACCACCGGCTGCTCGGCATGTCTATATGTGTGTAAGATCTAAAGCTGTTCCTTGTCTTAATAGATGAAATAGATCACCTTTGAGAATCGAATCCTTTTATCCTTAAACATAAGAAATCGTGTGTCTGTTAGTGTATTTAAGTCCTTAAATACTACGCAAGACCTAACACTCAGACAGCACCAGCAGGTGAGGGGTTTAGTTACCCAAGTGAATTTTTTTTTCTGGCGTTTTTCGGACCGGTTGAATTTTCCCTTGGGCTTAAACGTGCTTCTTCTTTTACGAGATATTTAGCCAGGAAATTCATCCTCTTCAATTCAATTTTTCAGGTTATTTATCTCTTGCGTCGTGAGTACAGTTATTATTAAAGAATGACACAGGTTAGTACGTATTTGAAGTTTGAGGCAATCTCAAAAGATACTAAAAGCCACGTTCGATTGGCTGCAAAATGAAGATTTCGAGGCTTGACTTGTCCGCAACGTCGGACAGGTGCGCTGGTTTCGCTGCGTTGAATCGAGTTCAGGTGCCGACCCATAATCGGTTACCTTTGAGACTTCCGTTGACTCAAACTCGTCCTTGAAATAGAATTTTCGACGGGCTCAATGTAATTGGCTTGCTTCTAACACTTGCCACGTGATTTAGAGCGGCAAAGCGAACACTCATATCTGAAGTTCCGCTCAATTCAAATCTTAATTTCATTGGCCAGTGGAAGGCGCTTCAAGCGAACTGCTCTCCGCCCTGAAGTAAAATTTCGATTATTTACCCCAAAAACTCCCCTGCCATTACCGTGATGTTAGTCCAGTAGCCGACTCACGAGTTGTTTGCACGTCTATCGCTCCATCGATCAAATACTTTTGTATAATTTGTCGTCGGGAGCTTCAGTAAACACGTCTGTGTAGGAATGACTTATGGCCTTCATCTATCGCATGTTTATACTCCAAGGTACTACCGAGGTGTTTGTTTTCTCTCAGACTTGTAAAGATCTTCAAGTATTTCTTAATGTACTCAGGTATTGTCAAAAGCTTGTTTTCCGTCAGTATGAAAAAGATCTTAAGACCATCTGCTTAATTTACAGTATACTCTCGTAAACTGTTTTTTGTCAGTCTGAGAAGCCTGTTTTTAATAACATTGGCTCTCGATAGGCTGTTTTTGTCAGTCTTGGAAAGACGCTTTTATCGCCATTAGCATGATTTATGGTATTCTCAAGAGATTTCGTCATTCAGTACAGCGAAGAGCAAGTTCATGCTTTAAGTGATTATTATTAACTTTTTTTATATGTACTCTCATCATAAATGTTTTAGAAGTTTAGGTATAGTTCAACGAAAGCATGCTACACTATATGTGTGCTAGTAGAAAGTTTATATTTCTATTTATCATAGACAAAGCCTCATGGAAGCAAATTTAAATTCTTGTGGTCTCAAGATATCGGTTTTCTCAGTCTTTGTTAGCCCGCCCGTGGCCTCGCCGTACAATCCTACGCTCAATTTAAGTGCAGACATTCAGCTTGCTCGTCGTTTCGATACACTGTAAGAACCGGTAGCATAGATATTGTAGCATAAGCAATATACGAGCTGAACGTCTGCTCATAAGACCCTGATCACACGTCCATCAACGTAACACGTTCAGTCAAACTGATGGACGCGGCGCGTTGATTTGATGGAAGCGGCAGCAGAAAATGCGGGAGACGGAAGGATGAAGCAGGTCTGATTTTTCAACAAGCTGCATCATTCAATTTAGTTACAAAATGGGTAAATACTAAATTTATCCTCTATAGCGTTTTCAAATCATGAACAAGTCGACATATATGTTTTTTTTTTTTATCGTCGCCTTAACGATCAGCATCACTGTATTCCCATTCAACACAAGAAAACTAGTTAAGCTGAAAAAGTTTTACTACAACATTGGCGCCATCTTTGGTTTCCCAACGAAGTAATTGCTGCGCGCCGGTTTGACTTTTGACGGTTTCTCAGGCTATAAATATTTTGAAAATAGGCTGTTCCCATTAAATTCAGGCCTTAAGATCATGGGATACGAATGTGACTTCAAATCAACGTGAAATATAAACGAAAATGTAAAAAAAACGAAATCATAAGTGAACGCGCGGCATCATTCATTTGAATGAAGGTCGATTCTACGCGTGGACGGCGACAGCAGAAGTTGACTCACGGTTCGTGTTCATTTTCGGGAGTGAATGCGTTGAAATGAGGGACGCGTGAACTGGCCTTTAGTTGAGTGTGCGATTATATGGTGTAACCCCGGCTTCAGACTTTCATCAAAGAAGCAAACCCGTAGAACTTTAACAATACTTAATCTCATGATTTCCACTAAGATGATTTTGAAGAACTGGGCACTTGCGGCCAACCGACGAGTTCTAAAAGCGCCACATAATGTCAACCTCCGGCCTTTCTGCTGTATAGTGACTGGACTGGACACCACTTAATCGTATTCCTGTTCAGTGTAGGTGCCATACGCACCAGTTTTATTGGTGTTCTGCAGCCTCATCTGTGTTGGCAGGAAATGCATTACCGGGATTCGTGTTCGAAGGAGCAGATCTGCAAAAGTTCAGGTCAGCCGTGAACAAATTTTTGAGTAATTCCTTTTAGCAACCCTTCGGGAGGCCCAAGTTTGCTTATTGCATCTTTAATTAGTTTTTTTTTTTGCCTGTCTCAGAGTGTCTCTTGACGTTCAGACTAGTAGTTTAAATCATAGTACACTAATAGGCCTAGTGTGTTACCTAATCATATTTTCGTAGTATTTGAAGCTTGGCGCCCTCGATTGACCGGTACAATTAGGACTTGAAGGCTTAGCTTGTGCGGACCTTCAGACAAGCAGGCACCTTTTGAATCAAGTTTCATGAGTTGGCTATTAAAGTTTATTTTTGAGCCTTCCACAAATTGAACTTTGCTTCTTGAAATGAAGCTTTTAGTCTGCTCAAAGTAATCGCGTTGCTTCTAAGTCGTGCCGCGCGATTCAAGGCTTCAAAGCCGACACTTCTTTCTTCCCACGAAGATTTTCAACGGAAATTATATTTGGGTTAAACTCTACTTTTCTGTTTGCCAGATAGTGATCTATTTAGAAGAGATTAGGTATCGTGTGCCAATGAAGTGGTCTGCTAACGTTCTGATGCTTTAACCTTATGTCATTTTTTCTACAGATTACATACTGCAAATAACACATAACGGAGTCGAGATTACGAAAACGCAGAGCGGTGCTTTTCAACTGAAATATGTTTTTTCTGACAGAGGTGCATATATTCATGGCTAAACGGAGAACCTATAAATAACACGGAGACTCTGAAGAAGTGTTCTAATATCATCTAAGTGCATGTGTCAAAGCTAAGTACAGGTTCTGGTAAGTGCATTAGTGTATTATAGAACATTTCGTGCGGTGCAACATGACGTTACCTGCGTGACGATTGCCATATTGATCTAGTTGCGTCAAAGGTGCCTTTAACTGTCAAATATTCTACTAAGACATTATTTATAGACATGATTTGTATGGAAACTTACAGCATCTAGAAGCAAGATAGTGAAAAAGTGCATTATAACCATCTATACGCAATGCGTCATTTTCTTTTGCAGTAAAAGTTGACTGGTGTTTTTTAATATTTCGTAACACTGTGACATAACAAGTGACACGTTGAAATGGTCGCATATAATCAATGAATTCTAATTGATCAATCAATTTTATTCTGAATTCTACCTTACGGCAACGAGGTAAACAATTTGTAACTGAACACATGAAAATACCTGCTGAGTTAACACGCTTTAATAGAAAATTAGGTAACTATTGTACTAATATAACTGATAGGCATTACATATCCTGTGTCTTTGTATTAATTATTGCACGTCTCTTGTGATATTTTTTCTTTGCTGTTAGGCAGTTCTAAGCTTAGCACCAAAAACAATGGAGGCCGCTGCCCACATTGCTTTCCATAGCAATTCTTCTGACTCTCGAGCATCATCGGATTCTCACCTCACCGGTAACGAAGACGACTTTGGGGCAGACGTTACTGGACTTCACCTCAACTGCTCCCTCTCTGACCCCCTCGAAGACTGTCACGACGCCCCCGACTACATCTACATCGACACAATCCACGATTACGTTTTCCCTCACAGCACCGAGTGGGTCCTTATCGTTGTAAATATAATCGTCCTGATAATCGGACTGCTTGGAAACTTCCTAGTGTGTTATGTGGTGTACAGGAACATATCCATGCAAAGCGTGACAAACATTTTCATCGTGAATTTGGCGGTAGCAGATTTTTGTGTACTTCTGGTGTGTCTGCCACCCACAGTCGTGTGGGACGTGACTGAGACATGGTTTTTTGGAACCACCATGTGCAAGCTAATCCTCTACTTCCAGGTGAGTCACTTGCTTAGGTTATTATAAGTCCAGGCTTCCAGGTGTGTTATGTGATTGAATTTCTAAATCCGTAAGTTTAGGTGAGTAATTTTTTAGGTTATAAGTCCATGTTTCACGGTGAGTAATGTGCTCAAGTTAAAAGACCATGCATGCTCCCAAGTGAGTAATGTGTTTAGTTTTTAGGTCAGTACGTTTTAGGTGAGTATTTTTTTAGGCTATCGAGTCCATGGCTCGAGGTGAGTAATTTAAATACGTTATACGTTTTAGGTGAATGATATTTTAAGCTATATGTCCACGGTTCGAAATGAGTAATTTAAATACGCTATATGTCTATGCTTCCAGGTATGTAACTTACTTTAGATATAAATCCATTTACTCCTTAACATTTCGGAAGAATTGTAATTAATGCATTAGTCAATTATTTTAATTCATTTCACACTTGGATACCATGCACTTCACAGCAACATAAGTAACTAAAAATAGTAGTGAGCTCTGTTGCCTGACCAACAATAATTCAAGGGAAATGAAACCGTTAAAGAAAATCTGCAAGTATTGGGGTTCTAACCCTCGGCTCAGGTCACCTGTAAGAAAATAATAGATAATGATCCCATAAGGCAACATCGAATAATACAGGATATTCATGATTATTCATCAATATAATCAGATGATTACATAGAATCAAGATTGGGTAGTTCCTACGCTATGTGTTTGGTAGCACAGTGGCTGTTAGGGATTCTTGACAGGGAAAAGTAATTACCATTCTCTGGACACTATGATAACTATGTTTAAAAGGCCCAAAACGATTAGCATAGACGTAAACAGGATCATTGTCATGGTGCTTCATTAAGGATGATGGTTAAATACTCTGGATTTCCTTTTGTCCAAGTTAGGAACTGTTCAGCATTCTATCATTTATGCACTTCCCATTGATGTGATATCCAATCCTGTCAGTCGTATATTCTTATCAACTAAGGCTGTTTGTTGGCGCCAACTTGACTGTTCTCTTTCTATTTCAAACCAATAATTAGCATATTTTATCTCATACATTTGCCTCAAATTCACAAGCTGGCAATAGACAGACATACACTCCCAATCCTAGGCAGAAGCTGAGGCCCAGGGTCGTCCCCTCTTCTAGCTTTTACCATCATATTACCATTTTGTTGTAGCACTATTGCTGTTTCAGTGTTGTACTCGTATATGTGATGTGTTACACTAGTCAGTAGGCAAAATAAGAGGCAAATCTTCTCAGCAATGTAGTTCTTGTCGATACGCTATTCACGACGAAGCTTTTAATTCTACTGGAGCGGTCCTCTATATAGCGTCTCAGGTAATCTAAGGAGAAAACGACCTGCTAAAGAAAACGCTTAAAGTCGATCACGAAATTTCCAAAGGCAGAAAATAAAGAAACGTGAGGGGCCTTGGCAATCGGCTGCCTGCAGCGGCCGCTTGACTGGCAGTCTGTTTGTCTGCAGTCAGCAGAGCTCTGTACCTGACTGGGCCGGTGGCAACTGTAAACTTTGTGAGTGTAGAATCCACTGCTTTGTCTTTGGACTGTCCAATTGATGAACGACTGGACCAGGCTTGGTGGAGTAGGTCTTCATTTTTTCTGTCTTTCTACAGTTGTCGGTTGCGAATAAGATAAATTAGTTTTGTTTCTCAATAGATTAGCAGAATTAATAGACAAGCGGATTTGAAATAATCGATCTATAGAAACGGCTAGTTAGTCACAAGTCAAAAATGTTCGATGAGCAGCCGCACTCCAAGTTTTAATTACAAATACACAACAGGCTCGGCAAATGAGTTCCTTGACCACTTTTTTTTAAAGAAACTTCATCCAGCACCAGAAACTTTTTTCTTAATCTTTGCAAGTTGTTGAAGTAAAAAATAATCCAATTTTTAGAAAATTTGGTATACTGAGTAACGTGCAGTGATCAAGTATTATAATTACATTCCTACTTATTTTCTTTTGAATAACTATTTCGAATTTACATCAGGAAGACATGGCTATCTGAGGTCCATAACGATAAGGTACAGAACTCAGGAGTGGATGGCCCTACATAAGTGCTGGGTTGTTGAATTTGAGAGGGGCAAAGACTGCGTCAAAGGGGAACCAAGGTCAGGGAGGTCGTCAACAGTGACCACTCAAGAGCATATTGACCGTGTCCTTGCTGCGGTCATCGAGAATCCGGTCACATAGTGAGGAAGATGGGCCTCTCCCAGGAGACAGCTGAGAACATTCTTGCCAATGAACGTGGCGTGTTCACCATTGTCTGGAGGTTCAACACTTCCCGCGCACTCTCCGTACAGGTGTCTGCAACAGTGCCCAATACCCCAGTACAGCATGGAACTTAACACCTAGACACAGCTCGCAATACTGCCAAATACCTCATCTAAGACTTTAGCACTACCCTACATTACGCAGCAGTATCAGCACCAAGTTCTACACACTGACAGACTGCAGGCACAACATCAAAGCTGTCACCGCCACGACTCGCATGGCGTCTGCAAGGCGCAATTGGTCTCATGGACGCAAAGCACGTGGCTGAGGACCACTGACTGAGTGCTGGACATATTGCCTCTCAGGAAATTGCCTTTCTGTCTCTAAATTCAAATCGTCATCTAGTGAGACCCTTTCATTGAGAGACGCTAATATCAGTTGCATCAACTTGCAGGCTGGTTTCGTATTTTTTTTTTTATATTCAGGCAATCATCTCCAACCGTTAATCACTGAGATGGCATCTAACTCAATCCTTCTGTCTCCCGATGCGATCTTGCGTACGAAGGTTTAATTAGCAACCATATACGAGGCAGTCGGTCTGGGATTAGCCCTTCAAACTCGATCCGTAGCTAGGAAAACCAACTTTCATCACTGAAGTTGTGATAAGGTACAGCTAATGAAATCAGCTTCTCTCGGTGAATCTGTTTCAATTGACGACGTCCTTATCCCACTATGTAATGAACACAGTTTTGTTAACAGCTACTTATCTCCCTGTCCCGAAATGAAGGATTAGATAAGAAGAGGAGAAAATTCATTGGCTGAGAGGCATGCGGCCATCGAGTTGTCTTACTGAATTCTTCAAGTTGAATAACTGAAGATAAAAGTTTTTCTACGTCATAGCATAGATAACTGTTACAATACTTCACGAGTATGGGTAGTATGTTTATTAGCGTTTGAGCAGTCTTTTGAAAAGGAGAGAGAAGGCAAGTTGGCTAACTAGAACAAATCCTTCTTAGTGTTTCCTTATAAGTAGAAGTCAGAAATTCTAACAACTAATTTTATGTAATGATTTGATATCATCTGATACCACCGTTATAGACGTAAAATATGTACCTGTTTTTTTTTTTCAGAACGTAATTTGTCATGCTGTGCTCACATGTACGAGGCCGCGTAGAGCTCTTTCAATATTCAAACGCAAAAATAACTTAGCCAGGGTTACTGTATCCTCTTTAATTATAGAAGCCCATTATTTGCCGCATTTTCAACCCCTGGACACCACAGTCAGGAAACACTGGTCCACCAAAATGTATTTTCTCTGCTGTGGGGGAAGTTAAAATGCTGCCAATAATTCGCTATCTGAAACTGATTTAACATCTAGAGCTGTTACTGAAATTTGGCTAGTACATCTTCTTATGAATTTTACATTTGCGTTCTCTTCTTAGAGCAGCATTGAATGAAACGACACAAAATGCTGCTAGAGAGCGTTCCGAGGGAAAAAACAGTAATAAAGTACAAGGAACAGCACGTAACTAATTGAAACTTGGAGCTGAGTGGTAAACACCGTCTGCAGTTTTCGAATCAAAAGGGGGTACTGTAAATAATATTAATTACAACTAGAAGAGTCAGTGAGACAAAATGCTTCTTGAACCAATGTAATAGTCCGTGCCTTGCCATTGTTTGACTAACCTGCAACTGTATCATGCCTTCGAAATTAGTTTCAGCATTTCTCATTGAATAACCTTCCTGTAAAACTAATTCGCTTTTTCGCCTATTTCTTTTGATGCTGGATTAGTTATTTTGATTTATGGGTACTTTCGGCTGCAAATTTCAACGTTAATTTCAAAATATATGATTCAGCCTCTGATTAAATTCTTATGAAAAGGTGACCCTTCCTATCACTGCCTGGATTTGACAGCTCTGCCATCAGGATGGACAGTAACTATTGAAAGATTCACTCTGGTCCTTTTAAATTCTTCTGCTGCCTCCTGCTGCGTCACACAATTCCTGCCACCTACTATCGCTTCCATTTCATTGTATCAGAGATGAGCTACAGTTCCCACTGGGCGCTCATGCCTCCTCTATGTGCCGGCTCTCTTACAGCTCTATGCGTCGGTACTCTTCTGGTCCTCCTAAGTTTAATTTCTACAGCCCGTCAACTTCTTGCCCGAAACCGAATTTTTCTTCCTCTTGTGAGATGCTCGATAGACTCCCGCGCCTCGCTAGGGACGCTTAATCTCATTTGTTAGAGTGACACCCAATTCCAAAAAGAGACCCTGCGCCGTGTCAGCAGTTTTGCCTCACCGCTGTTGCTATTTTTCGCAGCTGTGTCCAACGCCGTAGTCCATCAAGCTCGTCAGCACTCTAGAAAATTTATAAATTTACAAGTATTATTCATTAGAATGTTTATTTTCTGTTAAATGCTCAAAGACCGTCCACCAGATTACAACCAAAATTAAGGGATGCGATTCTAAGAGCGCAATTATTCTCAATGGTATTTTACAATATATCAGGACACAAAATTTCGAGGGCTTAGAGCCAGAAGTGGCTATGTCCATTTTTGGTGTTCCCCTCACCAAGAGGGTGCCCATGAGGCATATTTTAAATATCACGGGTGTCTATGCCATATCTCTTCATTAGGAAGAGATTTGGCATGGAAATATATGGCATAGACACCCGTGACACTAAAAATATGCCGCACGGGCACAAACTTTGTGAAAGGAACCCGATTTTGACAAAAATGGACATAGCCATGTCTGGCTCTAAGCCCTTGATTTAATATTAGGAAACAGACGGCAAGCTGGCAAAAATGGACATAGCCATTTCTGGCTCTAAGCCCTCGATTTAATGTTAGGAAACAGACGGCAAGTTGGCAAAATACAACAAAACAGCGGCCGAATCAAAATATTATAAAATACCAGCTACTACGCTTGTATCTATAGAACTCGAACACAATTTACGTTGAAATTCAGTTCATTGAAACTCCACCTATGTGTATACCTACCAAATACCTGTCCTTCCGTCACAAGCACTGCTAAAAAGTTTCAACACTCGAGAGGTAAGCACAACCTAATATGTTACTTTGGTTTTGGAAGATCTGCCTTCCTTAGAAACAACTTCGCATTGCCACTTCATTCTATACTCGTGAGAAAACTATGTATCCCTAAATCCCACAGCACCACAGTAGCTGCAAAATGTGTTAAATTCACAGACGTAAGCACTCTGGCCCAGGCTACTCCACAACCAAATAAGTACGCAACGTTTTCTGAGGCCTGTATATACCAAATTTATTAACGAAATTCTATCGGAGAACCGCGTCTGAAAATGATTTAATATACTTTATGTTGAAGATTTTTTTGGACAAGGTTCGGGTGGGGCTACTCACACCGCCCAGCTTGTGCAGAGATGGTGCTGAAGCCCGTAACTAGCGGGAAGGCTAATGGCGAGTTATCCCCACACTGCACGTATCCGCTTACAGCTGGTTTGTCTGGCACTTTCAGTAGGCATGCGTCCAGTAAGTTTTCAAAGTTCGCAGTAATAACACCGATTGCGTTTCGAATGTGACAGAACATTTTGTTGAACAGCCTCGCACTCCGAACAGCGAAGCTATTACATTACTCTGTGGCTATTGCGTCGTCACCATTTTTGATTGGAATTTAAACTTTATAAATGTTGAGATATATTCCATGTGACAATCTTAGCCAAACCTTGAACTTTCCAGTTGACTTTGACATATATCGAATTCCTGCTCCTAGCGTTTCTTGCAAATTCCAGCAATCGATGCATTTCTGAGAGCGTCACTTCTGAGCCAATGCAATAAATATTTTTACTGCATCAGGTAAAAAAATTAAGAATACTTTCTACGACACAAAGGCTGAATGCCGTCCTTTTTAGGGAGGAAATGAGCATTAGGTAATGTAGCTGGAGCCCGGCGTTCATTGCAATCGACCGGGATCTTGAAAGCTGACAGGCAGGCTTTTGTCTTACCTTAAAAGAGGCGTAAGACGAGGCATGCACTTGGTAATGGTGTAGGTGAGGTGGTGTGGTGCTGGGCTGGGATTCTGTGTAGGTGCTGGGCTGTGACTCTGTGTAGGTGCTGGGCTGTGACTCTGAGTAGGTGCTGGGCTGTGACTCTGTGTAGGTGAACCGCACCGTAGGTAGCATTTGTTCACTTGGTAATAGTAGTACTTCTTGGTAGCACTTTTTGCTAATGGCAACAGCACTTACAATGGTGTAGGTGAGGTCGTGCAGAGGCGTACTGTGGCACTGTACAAGTATATATCGCCAGAGGAAGTTTTTTTACTGTCAATGAAACTGGTACGCTTGCTATAGATTGAGAAAATCGGGCTGTTGCGAAAACAATGATCATATTCTTCTCCTGCCGACAGTATTAAAATGAAAAGTAGTTCATATTCTTTTGTTTCTTTCTTTCGTTCCACTGAGGAATAATTTTCTTAAAGAATACTTTTATTAGGTAAAATTTTATAAATGATGAAATATACAAAAATGAAATTTGTATTCATAATGGGGGAGAGAAAATGATGTAATTCTCATAGTCGCAACAATCCCATCAAGTATTCCAATGATCAGAGATTCCAGTTCAACGTCAATGTCTCGATCATATATATGTAGTGGCTAACATATGTACTAAGAAATGTGTTGTCCCAATACCAGCATATCATTTCCGAGAACGAAGTGCAAATACCTACTTTGGCTAGTTAGTGCTGCACAAAAACTACAGCTTTACTGCTTCAAGAGCACGCCGAAGCAGGTATAGGCTGGCTGTGCACATTACTGCGTGCTGGTGTGGGCACAACGTACATTGTTTCAGTGTACAAGCATATGGCCCCCTCGTTTGTAGACTGAACAGAGTATTAACTGCTATTCAGGTTACTTCTGAGAGAAGTCAACATACAGACTAAATTAAATCTATGCGTTTACCCTTATGTGAGTACATTTATATTTTTTTCTGAAGAAAGAAGGTTAACATCTGAGAAAATTTCTACGGTGGTTGCAGGTAAAGTCAATAAAAACTGAATTGCAATTTGCAAAAACATTAGAGCATTCCACAAAGCAAGGCAAAGTGAAGTTATTAATGGAAAATTCAAATTGTTTCTGAATAACCAGAATTTCCTTTTCATCATCACCATAATTTTGTTATTTCTGCCTCTTGATATTCGTAACAGCTTCTGCAATTTTACTGACAATCAGGCCGTAACCTTTGAGCAATGGTCTGACCATCACTAAACAAAACATAAGTCAAACACACAAACGGACGAACTAATCATCACCAAAATTACGTCATCACTGTGCCTTTTAGCATTTTAAACAATTTTCACAATTTTTTTTTTTAGTTATGTTCTGTCAAATCTTATGACAAACGTATTGTTCGAACTCACAACCGGTGGAACTGATCATTACCAAAATCTGGTCATTTATGTATTTCAACATTTCTGACAATTCCTGCAAACTTCATGAACATCCGGTCATAACTTTTTCGGTTGTATTACTGACGAACACGAAAAAAAAAACACGGGGAAAGACAAATAAACGAGCAAACAAATCTTCACAAGAATTTAATCATTGGCTTTTAGTAATATTCTTAACAATTCGTGCAAATTTCATCAAGATCTGCCCATAACTCATTGAGATATGTGATTAAGAAAGAGGAACGAGACGCACAAACAAAAAAACACATAAACAAGCAAACGGTTGAACGGGTCTTCAGTAAAGGTTAACCATTTGTTGCTTCCAACATACCAAACAATTCCTGTAAATTTTGTGAATATCCGTCAATTACATTTTTAGATATCTTGGTGACAGACAGATAGCCAAGCAGACAGACTCGACAAAAACATAACCTCCTTGGTGTATGTACTATATAAAAGTACTAGCAGAAGAAAAACTATAACTGACGAATATCGGAACCTCCCAGCCCATGACCCACCAAGTCCCAAATTAGTTGAGTGGATATGACATACAAAATATAAATTAACCGCCTGAGAAAATGAGAAGCAAAACTGCGAACGACGTTCAATGCAACTGACGTCACTGAATGAAACTGAACGGAACAGAGATCTGTGAAGAAACCTCAACTCCACATCATCATCACCGCCAAGGTGCGGAAGGACAGATACACTCACAAACACTCTGAAAACAAAACATCCGTCGCGGGCTGCAATCCAACCCTTCTTGTGAGAATGATCTTTGGCAAGTTTAGTGTAAGTTACAGAAAAAAAAATCTTAAAGATCGTGTGTAAATTTCAAACACAATGAAAACTGCTGCCGCAGTTTGTGTCCCTCGCTGAAGTGTTGCTTAAAATGACTTGAAGTTTAAGCGGCGGCAATTTTATAGCGGGAAGCGCCTTAAATTAACAATACATGAAAGATTTACCTCTTCTCAAACATAACAAGCATTATTTCCTCTAGGTTAATTCTTGAAAATCACGTTCTTTCCCATCGGTTGTTGAGTAGGAGGAACCTAAATTTAGCAGAGAATTAAGTCTTGATGCCACCAGCGCCCTGTTGTCAGATTAATTAGACTTCCCCTTATAAATGTCCAACAAAACATGGTAATTTTCTAAGGATGCTCGATGGAAATAGCAACTGAAATATTTCCCGTACATTTTTTTATTAAATGACAGCAGGCACTGTCGCGATAACAAAATAATCCGTATTTTTATGGAGTTATTTATGCATTGTCGACCTTGCATCTTCAGAGAAGCGGCAGCGTCAGCAACATCATTAAGGCAGCATGAGCAATAACTTCATTA
>LQNS02278155.1:2160690-2172133 GCA_001587735.2 Parhyale hawaiensis
GTATTTAGATCCAAGGATACTCAGACACACTTAGATGCAACACCGGGATACCAATGCAAAGATAGACCGAGAAACAGATACACTTTGACACCCCCAAATAATTAGATACACTAAGAAATACTGCGATACACTTAGGTACAAACAAGTTCATATCCATATGATACGCCAAAATGTAGTTACACTCATATATAGTTAAATACACGTAGATGCAGACATATTTCAATGCACCTAAATACAGATATACTTGGATTAGCTCTTTAATTCGATTGTATCTGTGATACGCACATGGAACCTGCCCCTTGGTTGCAAGAACGGACACGATAATTTAAAAGTTGCTCTGGAAAATACAACTGGAATACGTAACATATAAATTGAATTTGCTTTCGTTAGACAAGCATAGAATCTGTTGACAGTGAGCCGCATGGGCCGCTCCTTGACGGGCAGGAGAGGACGGACGAATAGCGTGTGGTTTATGACCAGCTAAATAAATAAGCACTCACGATCGTGACTTTTACTATATTAAAAAGTTTAAGTCTCCGTTTCCACAACAAAGGCGATGTCACAGAGGAGGAGGGAGCCAGGAGCCTCGCCCGTGAAGCTCAAGAGTCTTTTTATGGTTGCAGCCAGTCGCGTATGCACCAATCGCTTATAATTAAAGAGTCTCTTATGGCTGCAGCCAGTCGCGTGTGCACCAATCGCATATCAGTAACTCGGTTTGTCTGCTGCTTCCCCGTGAAACTCACTACTCCCCCAACACTTCCACCGATGAGAATCCTGAACGCGTCTCACAGCCAGAAATGTTCTGGTTTACTCGCTGGCAAATCTGTGAATGGGCCGAAGGGCTCCTTCTTCCTCTATAGAAGCTCCTTGCAAGCATCCCGTATGGTTATGAATGAGATAAAGAGCTGAGGCTTACTCCTTTTATATTACCTCCTCTATGGCGATGCCACACGCTAGTCAAAAGAACGAGTATCGTCATTTGTTCGTTTGAACGCTATCTTGAACTCTTGTAAACACAGCTTTGAGATTGCCAAGAAATGGTGTAAAAATGTTTACCGCTAGTTCAGTTTACTCCGCAAGTGCTTTTAGTTAACTTTCGGACATATCATTATGTCTGCAGGGATTCATAACTCAAAATTCTTTGCAAATGTGAGCTGTTTAATTGGGCACATCAACATACTCGGACAAAAACTTGGTAATACTCGTTCCTTTGACTAGCGTGTGGCAGCGGCATTAGTGACTACGTGAAAAGAGCTCACCAGGAAGCGCCTCAAAAAGCCACCTCGAACTTTTGGTCTCACTGCCGAGGGCTTATGTAGACTCCCCCTAAACTTCCTCCGAGGGCAATATGGACGCAATACACTAAACAAAATCCAATAGGTCAGCTTTCTGGTACCGGTAGAAAACTGACATCATAGCAGTGTCCAACCATGTGAGATTGCTCTCATTTCGGTAAGGAATCTGTAACGTTGATAAAAATTTTAGAGACTAATTGCCTAAAATCATAAGTTCAACTAAACTTTATTTTCTCACCTACTAACCGTCAGTGGTACGAGCCGTAGCACGTACCACATACTAGAAAAAAGTAAACAGAAAAAATAGCTTCAATGATTTATTTATTACTGAAATATTCTAAGAATATTACAGAAGTAGGAAATTACTCGTCCCTTTATAAGCTTCATAGAAACTTGTTTAAGTATTTTTTGTAGTAATTTATTACTTTCATTTCGTCACAGACAGTATCAGTGTCAGTATCGGTCCTGACACTGGCAGCACTCAGTGTAGACCGCTGGTACGCAGTGTGCCGCCCTCTGCAGTGCCAGGCGACACCTCGTCGGGCCAAGACTTACACTCTCCTCATCTGGATCATCGCTCTCCTCATCGGTAAGTCCTTAGTATTTTTTTCTAGTTAATTAAGAGCGAGTTCGACTGGGCGCCGAAATTAAGCCTTCGAGTCTTAACTAGTCCGAAACTGCAGATAGAAGCTTTGGCATCAGTCTCATCGACTCGTACTACCTATGAGTGTTAGAAGCGAAGCTATTGCGCTGCACCTGCTGAAAGCTACATTTTGCAGGACAACGTTGAGTTTCTGGATGCCTCGAGGGTAACCTATAGAGGGTCAATGCCTGAAACTCAATTCCCCGGATAGTAGTCACAGCACGTGCATGAAAATTCGGAAATATCGAGCCCGAAAGTCATGGTTTCAGCGCTCATGTCGAACGCGTCCTTAGTTTCTAATGCAGCGCGTAAATCATTTCTTGCTTTTGTTGCAGATAGCAGTCGCCGGTGCCTGTGTACTGCCATTATTACTGTATCTATACGTATAATTATCATTCCCGACAGAAATAAAAGAAGTGATAACGTTTTCGTTCTATATTATATATATATATATATATATGTGTGTAAGGAAGATTTTATTGAAAGTCTTCTGGGCTTTGTGTGTCTTGCCACCAGAAACTAGGATAAGTTATTGAGCTGTCACTACGATATATTGCACGCAGTCATGTGGGTTGACCTAGATGTGAAAAATACAAGCACTGCTGACTCAACGCTTTCATTTCTCTTTTCTCTCAAGTATGATGGTTTTACACCACGAGGCGTTCGAGATAAAATACACTTTTTTTGTAAACACTAATGCTCTTTTTCTGTGAACATATATATATTTTTTTCATTTACTTAAACCAACCTAGTATTTGCATTTAAGGTGGCGAAATCACGTTCTTCATAATTCCTTCTGCCACTCATACAATTCTATGTTTAGTTTCCATTAAAAGTTTGGGATGCTTTCTTTGAAAAAGAGATATACATATATTTATACATGTTGCTTTCTACATTTCCAGATATTTTTCTGTGGAGAATAGAGGTAGCTCATTCAGTCATTCGTTGATTTCGGTCATGAAACACGTGTTATCTTCATTCCAGTTCCTTTTTCACGCATTAATTTTTTGACAGAAATTAAAAGTTTGAAACTGAAAGTCCACACCGTTGCACGGATAGTGAGTGGACTTACCGGGAAATATAATATAGAGGAATTTTGAAAAGCCAATCATATTAGTATTTTGAACTGTTTAGCCGATGCTTATCAAAAAGATTACGTTGATGGTATCCTTGATAATCTGTTTTCCTGTAATGAACATTGTGCCGTAACTGAACTCGAAGTTTGTCGAGCGCTAAAGGGGATGAAGAATAACAAAGCGTTTGGCACTCACTATATCACATCTGAAGCCTATAACTATAGCTCCCTATGCTCATAACGGTCATTGCAACTTTTCTCACAGGTTGCTTTACTTTTGGACTAACTAACGGGTGACGGGATGGAGGCTATAATATCGCTAATTGCAAATAACAAAAGGAAATATCTGACAGCTGGAGTAATTATTTCTTTATGGCAGTGGCTACGTTTCTTTCGAAATTCTTAGTACTAGTGCTTGCGCCACGAATGTCGCCGTACATGATGACTGCTGATTATCAGTTTGGATTCAATACACAGCATGGACCAGAAACGGCTATATTGACACTCAAATAAGCAATAAATTATTTTATTGACTGTGGATCTCCTATGTACCAGGACATTTTAGATGCAAAGGCTGCATTTGTCCGCGTTTACTTTGAAGTGTGGGCTTGATAAACAAATACCTCCTTATATTGTCACGACGCTAAAGTATTGGTCTCAAACTCAGAAATGCTATATGAAACGGGGAACGGAAATGTAATTAACATTTATATGACTAATTTCAGACGACAAAAAGACTTACTCTCCCCAATTCTCTTTAAAATCTTCATTGACAGTATACACAACTAACTGAACGCAGGTGGAGTGGGGAGCCATACCAATGGCAATGCGTGCGTTCAGCTTCTCAACTTTGCTAAGGACATGGTCCTTGCATCTCTTCATTCCCGTTGGCTGCAAAAATTGCTTGCACTTTGCCAAAAGAAAACTACGAAAGCTGTGATATGAATTGAATTTAATACTTTTGAAACCGTTTGCATGTACATTAAGGCTAGGAGAAGTAAGCTCTGCGCTGATGTTACCCGTTTCGATTGGGTCGATCTCACTTAAATGAACAGCCTCTCTCACCTGGGACATGAAATAACCAATGATTTTCATGATAATCAGGATATAGAGAAAGAAACACAAAGTCTCCACGCAGTAGGCAATATGCTAATGATGAAATTTGGCCACTGCTCTGAAGAGGTCAAATGCCAGCTGTTTCGGAGCTATTGCTATCCCCTGTACTGTAAATCGCTTTGGTCAAAATTTATACAGCACAGAAAAGTCTATTGGACACCTTCTTCTACCCTATAATGACGTGTTATGTCCGCTGATGAATGTGCCGATGGAAATTAGTACAAGTATGATATTTACACGAAATATACTGATTGCCTCAAAGTCAGGACAAGGTGATGTGTTCTCAGTCTCCAGCTCAGGATAGAAGACTGTGATAACCCCTTACTGAAGGTAATCCGTGATGGTCTTGGCTACAAACAAAATTATACAGCTGATGGCAGCAATATGCAGTGTAGTTTGCAATGACGGTATTACTCGGTCTTTGTGTGGGATAAGTCATTTTAGTGATAAGCTATGCCTCATGTACTTGTACCATATTAAGGTGTATTTATCTATCTTAGCTTTCTATTAATAACCCCTTTTCAGTCGAGACTTGTATCCAATTCGTTTTAAGAAGCAGTTCTCATCGTTTGCATTGCGCAACTATCGTTTTCTGCAGCTGGCGTTTTCTGAGAGTTCTTCACATACTTCGTGTAGAGGCTTAAGGGCGAGTGTTGTTTATTTAGTCATTTTTCATCATCTTCTAATGCAGGTAAATATTACATGAAGCTCATAAGACATGCAGGAGCTGCCTGGACCCCCTGAACAAGCTAATTGTTCAAGCTTATTAATGTTGAAATGAAGTGACAGTACGAGGCTGATACGTGAAATTAGTTTGACACAACTTTCTGCTGTTTTGCATGGCTGCTTTTATTTCAATACCTCAAAATAATGTTGTTAGAATGAGCCCATGCTGACATCTCTGATGTTAATTCACATGCACAATCATTTGCTGGCAGCTGTCTAATTTTCACAATTCTAACGTTTAAAGTGGTATGATTAACTTAGGCATTTACATCCCATATCGCGAACGAAATGCATGTCTGCATATTTTGCTGTTTCTCCTGGGCTCTCACGTTTTCTTAGGCATGCTGTACTTTACTTCAGAGGGCAAAAATTGCTTCATTAAAGCTGTCGTCAGCCTGTTGATTTTTCTGCTAAATGCTCAACGACTCCCCTAACGTATACCGTTTCCTATTGCTGACGGTTGGATCCAACAGAGCTTCAAGTCTCGATTGCATTTCGTAGAATTACAGAACTCTAATGGCAGGAGACAGATGAAGTCGAGTCTCTACAAAGGCAACAAAACGACGACCGCAGCAGCCGACTCGAAATAAGAGGTACAGAGCCCAGCAGATATTTTCGCTGCGCCTCTACCTCTATGACTGCTTACAATTTGAACAGGGTAGAAATTCAGGCCATTTCTGCCCCACCCTAGTTCGGGTGCGTCCAATACACGTCCTCCATTAGAAGAACTCCCACAAAGCCTAGCTCTGAAAAGGTTAGCCCAACCTGATAGGTTACTTAAGTTTTGGAAGATCCGCCTTGGGTTCTTTTGATTTGATACCCATGGGAAAGCTACGTAACTCTCGGTCTCAGACCCTATCCTGCATTTGAGCTAATCTACCGCTGTCACAGAGGTTAAGTTTGCTGGCCGAAAGGCTAGCCCGAAGGTCCTCAGTAATTAAAAAAACTCGAAGCTTTCTGCTATTTGTAAATACCTCTTTAATATAGACCTTCCCAATAGCAGACTACTCAAATCGAATAGACATAATGCTACTAACCAAAACTACTATTCAGGGAACAGTATTGGAAATGTTTTTATGCAGTTATAATTGTCTATTCAATTTCTGTATCTTATGTCGACTCAGGACCAATATACTGTATGCACTTTCTAACTATGCATGGTCTTCTATCTATTTCTGAATGCCCCTTTTGGGCTTTTTCCTAAGATATTGCCCCTGTGACAAATGCAGCCCCAACCAAGATGGAGTACTATGTCGAACAACAATAATGGTTTTATTGACGTAAAAATTAAAAAAAAAATCCGCGTGGCTTTAACGGCTAAGAATGTGTTCCTAGTTTTATGTATGTTACTTTTTGTTGGGTGGGGTAAAAAATAAACCCGCAAAAGATCATGACTACATAATTTATTTGTAGATGCTAGTAAAGTTTATTGTTGACAAACCTTGTCAAGGGCGGCCAACCGGACGCGCTACAGTGTCGTGGCCCTTAGATATTCCTAACGACCTCACTCAAGAGGGAATTCGCAAGTGCATTCCTGAATGCTTGGCAGGAACCGTGGAATGTTGGCAATCTCTCTCTTCTATGCCATTTTATTTGACCTTGCATACAGAGGCAAATCAAGCTAGTATCACACGAACGTACGCTACGCACTACACTCTTCTACGATCATGTGGTAGCAGCGTCCAACTTTTCAGTTAAATATTATTGCTCTATTACTATTTTAATTATTATATCGTAGAGTTCTCCACAATGTAACGGTCTTCATTTCTTAACACGATTAGGAGGAGAAATTCAACTATATGTGTTACTGTGATCCTGTCTGATTCACTGAAATCCGGATACGCGTTCTCTTAGCTATGTAACACATTCTCTACATGAAATGGTACAAAACCTCTCACGCTGGTGAAAAAAAATGCAAAAAACTATATGTGGTTAGCAAGATGACTCGTAATGTATACCAATACTACTCGTGACATATTTTCCAAACAAATGAGATAAACAACTCCAATATGCAATAAAATATATATTTTGTTAAATAATTGGGATGGATTACGTCTGAGCATGCGCGTTTGTGTGTGTAGCTGTGTGTCTGTGTGTGTGGACTGCAAATAAAGCTTGGAACGGTCAAACTGCTTGTTGTCATTATTGCTTGGTCTCTGCTGGCAATCTCAAAAACCTCTGCATTTGAAGTTTATGTATTGCATTTATATATTTATTACCTCCGCCAAGGAGGTTACGTTTTCGTCGTGTTTGTCTGTCTGCCTGTCTTTGTCTGTCACCAATATAACTCAAAAAGTTATGAACCGAATTAGATGAAATTTACAGGGATTGTTAGGTATATTAGGAAAAACAGATGATTACTTATGGTTTTTGGTGAATATATGTCTATCCGTTTGTTTGTTTGTTTGTCTGCCTGATTTCCTCAATGCCATAACTCAAAATGTTAAACATGGATTTTGATGAAATTAACACGAATTGTTAGGTATATAACAAAGAGTAAGTGACCAAATTTTGGTAGTGATCCGTTTGTTCGTTCGTGTGTCACTGTTTTTAATTTTATGCTTGTTAGCACGATAACTAAAAAAATAATGCATGGATCTTTATGAAATTTATAGGGATTGTTAGTAACGTTAAAAGACATAGCTGACTGAATTTTGGTGCAGATCGGTTTGTTCGTTTGTATGTTTGACTCATGTTTGTCGTAAGGTTTGTTAGCAGCATTACTCAAAAAGCTATGAACGGATCTTCAAGAGAATTGCACATGCTGTTACTACTATCAAAAAGTACAAATGATCAGATTTTGGAGTTTATAATAAGAACATTATGGTTTCCGAGCCAATTTGAATTTTTTGCTACCGTTGCCTTGCTAAGTGGAGGTTTGCGCTCTCAGAGTGCTCTAGTTTTTCATGTTACGTTATAATTATAAACTAGATTAGTACTCTTAGAAACTTTACAATATTGAAACGTTACAAGGCCCACAAGAGTGTATCTTATGTCTAGATTACAAATGAGGGACTTGTCAACGTGGTCTTACATTCTAGGCATCAATACGCTCCATTGCTTGGTCTCCGTCAGGCAACAGTATGCGCTGCCATCGTAGATACATATTAGATCGCGTGTGGCCCGAGCCATTACGGGAAACTTCTAATGAGGAGTTCTCGGAGTTTTCATTCCTGTTTTTTTTTTTTTTGGGGGGGGGGGTTTGGCTGGGAGATCTCAGGGCGCATTTCCCGATCCTGACTTTGAGATAATCAGTAAACTTTTAAACAAATAGTTGCTTACATTGTTAGACTTTGGTACATCCATTAGTCTGCGGAATATGTCATTATAAGCGCTCAATGGATTTTTTTTAAAGCTACACAGAAGTAAGTTATAGCACTTCATTACTTGAGGGGGGGGGGTAATAATAGGTCGAGAACAGCACGTATTGAATTTTAACCTCTTCAGAGTTGTGTCCGAAATTTCGAATTCACGTATTACCAACTCAATGGGCTTTAACGTTTCACTCTCTATGTCCTGATTATCACGAAAATCATCGAAGATGTTGCGACTCAGGTAAGAGAAGCTGTTTACGTAGGTACGTAAGCTTTACGTTATTGAGAACTTCTCTTAGGCTTCATTTACGTACAGTGCTTGCATACTTTTTTTACTGTATTATACTCAAACAAAGTTTATTCGCTTTGCTCTCGCAAATTGTAAGTAATTTCTGTTGTCCTGTAGAATGAGGAGAGGCAAGCAGTTACTACATTACATTAGCTTAATCCAGCTGCATTCAACTTTGTATGGGTACAGTCAAAGGATATATCTTATTATGTTCTTATATTCGGTTCTATTATTGCGCATTTATAAGTTTCAAGTTTTGATTTGTAAGCATTAGGTTAAAATGCGCACGTAAATTTACGTGGGAGGGGTTCTGCGCATCCGTACACTGAGCGAGCTAGATGCGGCTTACTGTTGTATTAAGCAATTCAACGATAGCCTAAAGTGAGACATACATTTTTGTGATACACCCTCTATAATTAACGGAAACCT
Organism: Parhyale hawaiensis; assembly: GCA_001587735.2. Classification (NCBI taxonomy): domain Eukaryota; kingdom Metazoa; phylum Arthropoda; class Malacostraca; order Amphipoda; family Hyalidae; genus Parhyale; species Parhyale hawaiensis. The sequence continues at coordinate 2,169,578 of LQNS02278155.1, forward strand.
AATACCCAATGGAAAATATACAAAGGATTATACGATAATGTCTAACGCCGCCTCCTATATACATTATTTATATCGGATACACGTCTGTAATTTTCCGGTAGAGATGTAACTCTACCACCACACTATATACAGTCGCAAGCTCCACTTATGAGCGGAGGTTCACCTCGCACATCGTTCATGCTAAGGTATCTGTGCTACCGACTTTGACGGAGTAACGGCACAACATACAAGCTGAACATCCGATTGTATAGTGTGGTCGAGGCATTAGAGTACGGAACATCAGTCCGTGACTTTTCTGCTCGCTTGTATAGCCATAACTTGACCCTTTTTATCCACTGCATGCCTTACGAGTCCCGATGCAAATAGTGTTAGCCTGGCGAGAGAGGCAGCATTCATCCTAAAGCAACGGATTAAAATTAAAATTAAGTATGTCATAAGAACAGCATACTTTGAGACGCAAAGAAGAAAGGGGCTGAGGAATAACGAAGTGAATGTAGCTGTGAAGGACATTGATTTAGAATTGATAATCTATGTGATAAGCTACATATATGGAGAAATGAGCAAATTTATTTTTATGTTAACATATCCTACTAAATATGACAGTTGTAATAATTTATGCCACCGTAGAACTGGGTGAATTCATTATTCGTTCACGAAGTTTTCGTCACCTTACACTCTGTGCCTCTGTACAATTTGACTCGATTTGATGTAGCATTCTATAGGCTGCCTTTTTGTTCAACTGACGGCTTGTGTCATACCTCTGTCATGCGTGCGACTCTGTTGAATATTCAGGAATGGGATCTGGTAGTCGTGCCAGCCCTTCACCACCTGTCCAAAGCTCTCATGTCACAGCTCTACAGCAAAATGAAATTCTTATATTGAAACTTTGTCCTGCTGCAAAAGTGCCACTTGTTATCAGGCTCCGGATATGGGAGCTGCATTGCATGTAGATTCTGTTTCCAGGAACGTTCTACCCACGCATTGGCGTGTAGACGAGGCAGGATGAAAGGATGAGGGAGCTGGAGGGAAGGGGCCCCCGGCATCTAATGCTGACAGCATCCAGTGCCAGCCGTTTGGAGAAAAGAATGCAATAAATTTTATTAATATACTGCGAAAAATCTTAAATTTACTGAGAAACTGAGGTCTGCTGAAACGCAAGCAAAGTCCCGCCAGAACTGCGGATTTTCCTTAAGTTCTCCAAGTTATTCAGAAGAAAAACAAAGCATGTCAGAATTAAAAAAATCTCATCTCATCAAACAGAGCTCTATACATCCACGCTTAACAAAGTGCGTTAGTATCACCTTCAATACACTCTACTCTTTAAATATAGCACATGAGTACCTATTCAACTAAAGCACTTTGAGGGAGCTTGCTTCCGCCAAGCAAGGCAACGGTAATAAAAATTCAAATTGGTTCTGAAACTATGATTTTCTTTGCATCAAGATCTAAATCTAATCATTTGTGCCTTTTACGAGTAATAGTAACTTTGGAATTTCTTTAGGATCCGTTCATTACTTTTCAAGTTATGCTGCTAACAAGCATTCTGTTAAACATTAGTCAAATACACAAAAGTCAAACACTGAGACAAACAAACGAAATGGCGCATCGTTACAAAATTTGGTCATCTACTCTTCGTGATATAGCTAACAATTCATGCATATTACATAAAAATCCGTCCATAACTTTTTGAGCTATGCCGGTTAGAAAAAAGGCAGACGAAAAAACATATACAGTATAGACGGATGAGCGGATCTTCGTAAAGAGTTAATCATCTCTTCCTCCTAACATACCTAACAAACCTTGTCAATTTCTTAAAAACTCTTCCATAACTATTTGAGTAATCTTGGTAACAGACTGTCAAAGAGACAGACAGACCAACAAACTCGACGAAAACATAACCTACTTGGTGGAAGCAATAATACTGGAGTGTTTGAAGGTTTACTGGGTGCATGAAACACATGCCTTAATGTAAACCTTCAAACACTTTTAACAGAAAGTTGAATAACAGCAAACAATAATGTAATGTCCTATCGAAAAATAACGTTGTTTATCAAATCAACTGTAATGACTGTAACAGCGCTTACATCGGAGAGACCCGAAGGTAACTTTCTGTGAGACTGGATGAGCACGCGAAAAATATTAGACAAGATGTGTAAGCTTCATTGGACAATACTCATGTTAAAGAGAATGGACACCAAGTGAATTTTGACCAACCAAAAGTTTTTGCGACCGAAAAGAACCTGAAATCCTGACTTTTCTTAGAAGATTTCACTCTCATAGCAATCAAAATTCCATTAACAGGCACATCCAGTTTGCAGGAGCTTACCTCCGGACTCTTCAATAAGTTAGGAAATTATTTTAATCGGAATTTTATTTCACTTTTGTATATCTATATCTATCTATATTATATTAAAAGTCTGTGAACCGGTCTTGCTTGCTTGTTTACTTGTGTCTTGCTTGTGTCTTGTGATCTTGTTTGACACATCTTCTTCACTTTTAGATAGGGAAGAAATTCGATGGATCTACTCACTACTCTACCCTATCTCTCTGTCATTG
>LQNS02278155.1:2177662-2192802 GCA_001587735.2 Parhyale hawaiensis
TGAACGCGTCTCACAGCCAGAAATGTTCTGGTTTACTCGCTGGCAAATCTGTGAATGGGCCGAAGGGCTCCTTCTTCCTCTATAGAAGCTCCTTGCAAGCATCCCGTATGGTTATGAATGAGATAAAGAGCTGAGGCTTGCTCCTTTTATATTACCTCCTCTATGGCGATGCCACACGCTAGTCAAAAGAACGAGTATCGTCATTTGTTCGTTTGAACGCCATCTTGAACTCTTGTAAACACAGCTTTGAGATTGCCTAGAAATGGTGTAAAAATGTTTACCGCTAGTTCAGCTTACTCCGCAAGTGCTTTTAGTTAACTTTCGGACATATCATTATGTCTGGAAGGATTCATAACTCAAAAGTCTTTGCAAATGTGAGCTGTTTAATTGGGCACATCAACATATTCGGACAAAAACTTGGTAATACTCGTGCCTTTGACTAGCGTGTGGCAGCGGCATTAGTGACTACGTGAAAAGAGCTCACCAGGAAGCGCCTCAAAAAGCCACCTCGAATGGTCTCACTGCCGAGGGCTCATGTAGACTCCCCCTAAACTTCCTCCAAGGGCAATATGGACGCAATACACTAAACAAAATCCAATAGGTCAGCTTTCTGGTACCGGTAGAAGACTGACATCATGACAGTGTCCAACCATGTGAGATTGCTCTCATTTCGGTAAGGAATCTGTAACGTTGATAAAGATTTAAGAGACTAATTGCCTAAAATCATAAGTTCAACTAAACTTTATTTTCTCACCTACTAACCGTCAGTGGTACGAGCCGTAGCACGTACCACATACTAGAAAATAATAAACAGAAAAAATAGCTTCAATTATTTATTTATTACTGAAATATTCTAAGAATATTACATAAGTAGGAAATTACTCGCCCCTTTTTAAGCTTCTTAGAAACTTGTTTAAGTATTTTTTGTAGTAATTTATTACTTTCATTTCGTCACAGACAGTATCAGTGTCAGTATCGGTCCTGACACTGGCAGCGCTCAGTGTAGACCGCTGGTACGCAGTGTGCCGCCCTCTGCAGTGCCAGGCGACACCTCGTCGGGCCAAGACTTACACTCTCCTTATCTGGATCATCGCTCTCCTCATCGGTAAGTCCTCAGTATTTTTTTCTAGTTAATTAAGAGCGAGTTCGCCTGGAAGCTGAAATTAAGCCTTCGAGTCTTAACTAGTCCGAAACTGCAGATAGAATCTTTGGCATCAGTCTCATCGAATCGTATTACCTATGAGTGTTAAAAGCAATGCCATTACGCTGATACTGCTGAAAAATCCATTTTGCAGGACAACATTGAGTTTCTGGAGGTCTCGAGGATAACCTATTGAGGGCCAGTGCTTGAAACTCAAGTCCCTGGGTAGTAGCCACAGCACGTGCCTGAAAATTCAGAAATATCGAGCCCGAAAGTCATGATTTCTGCTCTCATGTCGAACGCGTCCTTAGCTTCTAATGCAGCGCGTAAATCATTTCTTGCTCTTGTTGCAGATACCAGTCGCCGGTGCCTGCATGCTGCCATTTATTACGGTATCTATAATTATCCCTCCTGATAGAAATAAAAGGAGTGATAACGTTTTCCTTCTACATTATCGGTATATATTTATGTGTCTTTAAGCCAAAAACTACAATAAGTACGTTATAGAGCAATCGTCACTATCTTTTGCACGCAGGCATGTGGGTTGACCTAGATGTGAAAAATACAAAAACTGCTGACTCAACACTTAATGGCATACTATCTGATGGCATCGCATACTATTAACAAACAGGGGCCGAACAATGAACGATAAGCAATGTAGTTTGCAACGACGGTAGTGCCCGATCTTTGTGCTTGATAGGTAACTTTAGTGATAAGTGATACTTATACCGTATCATTTTGTGTACCTGATTAGGTGGATTTCTTTATTTAACTCAGCTTTATAATAATAACCCCTTTCAGTCAAGACTTGTATCCAATTCCTTTTGAGAAGCAGTTTTCATTGTCTGCTTTGCGCAACTATCGTTTTCTGAATTCTGTAGCTCGCGTTTTCTGTGAGTTCTCCACATCCTTTGTGCAGAGGCAGAAGGGCGATTGTTGTTCATTTCATAGTTTTATGTCATCCTCTAATTCAGTTAAATATTATATGAAGCACATAAGATATGCAGCAGCTACCTGGACCCCCGAACAAGCCAATTGTTCTTGCTTATTATTGTTGAAATGAGGTGACATAACGAGGCTGATACGTTAAATTAGTTTGACAAAACTTTCTGCTGTTTTGCATGGCTGCTTCTATTTCAATACTTCAGAGCAATGTTGTTAGAATGATCTCATGCTCACACCACTGACGTTAATGCTTATGCACAAACACCTGTCAACAACTCTCTAATTTTCACAAGTGTAATGTTCACAGTGGTATGATTACTAAGTATTTGCATCTCATATCGTAAGCGGATCGCATGCCTATTTATTTTGCTGTTGCTCCAGGGCGCTCATGTTTTCCTTAAACATGTTCTACTTTAGAGGGCAAAAATTATTCCATTAAATATGTCGTGAGCCTGTTGATTTTCTGTTAAATGATGAACGACTTTCTTAAATTATGCTGTAGCCAAATACTGAAAGGTTGGATTCAAGAAAAGTTTCAAGTTTTGAATGCATTTCGTAGAATTGCAGAACTCAGATGTCACAAGACAGAAGAAGTCAAGTTTCCACCGAGGCCACAAAACGACGCTCGCTGCGACTCACTCAAAATACGAGCTGTTGAGAGCAGCAGATATTCCCGCTAAGCCTGTACCTCTAAGTCTGCTTACAATTTGAATAGCGAAGAAATTCAGGCCATTTCTGCCCTACCCTAGTACAGGTGCATCCAATACACGTCTTTCCATCAAAAGGACTCCTGACAAATCTAGCCCTCTACAGGTTAGCCCAATCTAATAGGTTAATTTGCTTTTAGAGGATGATCCTTTCCTGAAACAACCGTAGGATCCTTTTGATTTGATACCCTTCAGAAAGCTACTTAGCTCTCGGTCCCACCCCACATCCTGCATTCCAGCTAAACTACCGCTGTCACAGAGGTTAGGTTTGTTGACCGAAAGGCTAGCCCGACGGTCCTTAGTAATTGAAAAACTCTGTGAACTTTATTGTACTCTATAGGGAACTGTTCGTTCACGTCACACAGCAGTTGCTACGGGACACACGTTAAAGAATTTAAGTTTATTTTTATTCTTAAAAGAACAAACAGCAAAATACATTGCGCCACTGGGGCGACTCTTAACGACGACCGAATAATTCAGTAACGCAACTCTACAGAACGCATAATAAAAGGAAGTTTAATTTCAGTTAGGTTATTGATGAGAAGTTTAACGCGTAAATATCTAATTTCTATACATAAGTTAGTTGAAGCCATGTAGCTACTGAATGGTTGACTATTTTAAAGCAATTAATTAAAGCAATAAACTTTGAAGATTGTCAACACATAAAATCTGACTAATTGATCTGACAGAGGCGCAGTTATACCGTTTCAGTAGACTCGAAGTTCAAAATGGCATGAAATAACTTAACAGAAGGCTGCCCAAAGACTCCCGAAGATCAGCATCGACGGCGGCCCACTTTTCAGCCCAACGCGTAAATAACTTGGTGGGAGAAATCTGATACGAAGCCAGACAGACCTCAGGAGGGTCAAACGAACGAGCACCCTTGGAAGCAGGACTCGGACCGGTAGTGGCCATCAGAACGCAATGACACCTGGGCTTCGATACTGCAGAGACGGCAGGATTAGAGAAAAGCAGGCCCGAGCAGTGAGTAATGAAAGGAGACTCTCTCGAGAAAGGAAGGGAACAACGCCAGCAGCCAGGTGAAGAGATACTCAAGTAAGCTTTCAACTTGAGTGGGAAAGTACCCTTCTAGCAAGATAAGTGAGCAAATAGGGAACAACCTCTAGGTAATAAGATAAGAAGAAGTTTGAGCGACAGCTTAGAGCTATCTAAGAATACGATAAATAAGGTGATTCGGAAAGCTCCGCTGATCACCTTCGGTTTACCGGCAATAAGCTAATTATACCATTGAGAACTCCTATTCGAGCGAGGTTGAACCAGATTAGTTGATAGCGAAATATTGCAAAATGTAGGGCCATCTGGATGCTTAGCAGATAAAAGAAAAGAAGATTAAAGCTAGGGGAGAAGGTTTGAGAAACGAAACCTCCGCGTAAGGTTTGCGTATCACCGCACTGCAGCGCCGCTGGAACTCGAACGCACTAGTTGGCTCGCTCTCGTCGTCTGCCAAAGCCACCGGTGGCGGACGTCACGTCGCTGGTGATCTGAATACAGCTGAGAGAATAAGCAAACATGAGAAATTAAAAGTCGTCAAAGTCTACAGCCTCGAAAGGCAGTAAATTTTACAACTGAAAGCTTTCTGCCATTTGTAAAAACCTCTTTAATATAAGCCTTCCCAAAAACAGATGACTTATATCGAATGGATGTAATGCTACTATCCAAAGCTGCTGTTCAGGGAACGGTATTGGAAACTGTTTTTAAACAGATATAATTGTCTTTTCAATTTCTGTATTATATGTCGTCTCATGACAAATACACCGCATGCAGTTTCTAACTATGCGTGATTTTTTATCTATTTCTCAAGATATTGCCCCCTGTGACAATGCAACCCCAACCAAGATGGAGTGCTATGCCGAACGATAATGGTTTTAACGACTTGAAAAATTAAAACAATCTGCGTGGCTCAAACGGGTATGGATGTGCTCCTAGGTATATGTATGCTACCCTTTTGTTGGGTAGGATAAACAATAAACCTACAAAGATCACGACTATATAATTTAGTCGTAGATGATAGTAAAGTTTATTGTTGACAAACCTTGTCAAGTGCAGCCAACCGACCGCACTACAGTGTCGTGGCCCTTAGATATTCCTAACGACCTCTCTGAAGAGGGAATTCGCAAGTGCATTCCTGAATGCTTGGCAGGAACCGTGGAATGTGGGCAATCTCTCTCTTCTATGCCATTTTGTTTGACCTTGCATACAGAAGCAAATCAAGCTGTCACACGCACGTACGCACAACACTTGTCTACGATCATGTGGTAGCAGCGTTTCAATTTTTCGATTGAATATATTATTGCTTTATTACTATTTTTTATTATTATATTATAGAGTTTTCCACAATGTGACGGTCTTCATTTCTTTACACAATTAATAATAGGAAAAATTCAACTATATGTGTTACAGTGATCCTGTCAGATTCACTGATATCCAGATACGCGTTCCCTTAGCCATGTAATACATTTTCTACGTGACACGTTTCAAAACCTCTCACGCTGGTGAAAAAATGCTAAAAGCTACTTGTAGTTAGCAAAATGGCTCATAATGTATACCACTGCTACTCGTCACAAACTCTCCAGACAAATGAGTTAAACAACTGCCTTAGGCTATGCAAAAAATATATAAATATTTTTTGTTAAATAACTAGGAGAGATTACGTTTGAGCATGCGTGTGTGTGTGTGTATGGACTGCGAATAAATCTTATAACGAACAAACTGCTTGTTGTCATTATTGCATTGTCTCTGCTGGCAATCTTAAACACCTCTGCATTTGAATTTTATGTATTGCATTTATATATTTATTTTACATGTTATTATGTAATAATAATAAACTAGATTTCGTACTCCTGCTGAAAACTTTACAAGATTGAAACGTTACAAGGCACACAAGAGTGTATCTTATTTCTAGAATGCAGATAAGGGACTTGTCGTAGTGGTCTTAGATTCTAGACGTCATGACGCCCCATTGCTTGGCCTCCGTTAGGCAACAGTATGCTCTGCCATTGTAGATAGAGTAAATATTAGATCTTGGGTGGCCTGAGCCACTACGGGTAACTTTTATTGATGAGTTCTCGGAGTTTTCAAACTTTTTTTTTTAGGGAAGGGGGGAGATTGTGGGAGGTCTCAGGGCGCATTTCCTGATCCTGACTTTGGGATAATCAGTAAACTTTTAAGCAAATATTTAACTTGCACCATTAGATTTTGGCACATCCATTAGTCTGCGAAATATGTCATTATAAGCAACGCGCAAGCGCTCAATGGATTTCTTTTTAAAGCAACACCAAAGTGGGTTATAGTACTTCAGTACCTGGCTGGAAGAGAGTAGTAACAATAGGTGCAGAAAAGCTGTAATTAAATTTTGACCTCTTCAGAGTTTTGTCTGAATTTTCGAATTAACGTTCGTATTACCAACTCCATGGGCTTTCACGTTTCATTCTCTATGTCCTGATTATCACGAAAATCATCAGTGATGTGGCGACTCAGAAAAGAGAAGCTGTTTACGTAGGTACGTAAGGTTTACGTTATTGAGAACTTCTCCTAGGCCGAATATACGTACAGTGCATGCATACTGTTTTTACTGTATTATACTCAAACAAAGTTTATTCGCTTTGCTCTCGCGAATTGCAAATAATTTTTGCTATCTTGTAGGATGAGGATACGCAAGCATTTAATAGTTTACTGTTGATAAGATAGCTTACTCTAGCTGCATTCAACTTTGTACGGGTACAATCAATGGAGATAACTTACTATGTTCTTATACTCGTATCTATTATTGTGCATTTATATGTTTCAAGTTTTCTTTTGTGTGCATTAGGTTAAAATGAGCATGTAAATTTACGTTGGAGGGTTTCTGCGTATCCTTATAATGAGCAAGCTAGACGCGGGTTACTGTTGTATTAAGCAATTCATCGATAGCCTAAAGTGAGACATAAATTTTTGTGATCACCCTCTATAATTAACGAAAACTTAATACCCAATGAAAAATATGTAGACGATTATACGATAATGTCTCACGCTGTCTCCTATATACATTATTTATATCGGATTCACGTCTGTAATTTCCGGTAGAGATGTAACTCCACCACCACACTATATACAGTCGCAAGCTCCACTTATGAGCGGAGGTTCACCTCGCACATCGTTCATGCTACCGTATCTGTGCTACCGACTTTGACAGAGTATCGGCACAATATACAAGCTGAACATTCGATTGTATAGTGTGGTACCGGCATTAGAGTACGGAACATCAGTCCGTGACTTTTCTGCTCGCTTGTATAGCTATAACTTAACCCTTTTTATCCACTGCATGGCTTACGAGCCCCAATGCAAATAGTGTTAGTCCGGCGAGAGAGGCAGCATTCATCCTAAAGCAACGGACTAAAATTAAGTATGTCATAAGAACGGCATACTTTGAGACGCAGAGAACAGATAACACACGGCTGAAAAGGGCTAAGGAATAACAAAGTGAATGTAGCTGTGAAGGACATTGATTTAGAGTTGATAAGCTATGTTATAAGCTACATATATGGAGAAATGAGCAAATTTATTTATATGTTAACATATCCTACTAAATATGACAGTTGTAATAATTTATGCCACCGTAGAACTGGGTGAATTCGTTATTCCTCCACGAAGTTTTCGTCAATTTACGCTCTGTGCCTCTACAATTTGACTCGATTTGATGTAGCATTCTATAGGCTGCCCTTTTGTTCAACTGACGGCTTGTGTCATTCCTCTGTCATGCGTGCGACTCTGTTGAATATTCAGGAATGGGATCTGGTAGTCGTGCCAGCCCTTCACCACCTGTCCAACGCTCTCATGTCACAGCTCTACAGCAAAATAAAATTCTGATATTGAAACTTTGCACTGCTATAAAAGTGCCACTTGTTATCAGGCTCGGATATGGGAGCTGCATTTCATGTAGATTCTGTTTCCAGGAACGTTCTACCCACGCATTGGCGTGTAGACGAGGCAGGATGGGAGGATGAGGGAGCTGGGGGGAAGGGGCTCCTGGCATCCAATGCTGACAGCATCCAATGCCAGCCGTTTGGAGAAACGAATGCAATAAATTTGATTAATATGCTGCGAAAAATCTTAAATTTACTGAGAAACTGAGGTCTGCGGAAACGCAAACAAAGTCCCGCCGGAAGTGCGGATTTTCCTTAAATTCTCCAAGTTATTCAGAAGAAAAGCAAAGCATGTCAGGATTCAAAAAATCTCATGCGCTGATGAAACAGAGCTCTACATATCCACGCTTAACAAAGTGCGTTAGTATATAAGATGAGGAAATAATATTCAATTTTGTATCATGTTCAATACATTCTACTCATTAAATCTAGCACATGGATACATATGCAACTAGAGCACTTTGAGAGCGCATACTTCTGCCAGGCAAGGCAACGGTAATGAAAAATTCAAGTTGGTTCTGAAACTATGATTTTCTTTGCATCAAGACCAAATTCTATTCACTTGTGCCTTTTACCAGTTATAATAACTTCTGTGATTTCTTTAAGATCCGGTTATTACTTTTCAAGTTATGCTGCTAACAAGCATTCTGACAAACATTAATCAAACACACAAACAGACAAACCGATCATCATATAAATTTTTTCATTTATGTCTTTCAACATCCCTAATAATTCCCGAAAATTTTATAAACATCCGTCAATAACATTTTTAGTTATTTTGCTAAAAACATAAAATCATACACTGAGACAAACAAACAAATGAAATGGTACATTGTTGCAAAATTTGGCCATCTAATCTTCATGATATACCTAACAATTCATGCATATTTCATAAAAATCCGTCCATAACTTTTTGAGCTATGGCACTAAGAAAAAAGGCTGACGAACAAACATTTAGACTCTTGAAAGGATCTTCGCAAAAAGTTAATCATCTCTTCCTCCTAACAAACCTTGTCATTTTGTGAAAACCCTTCCTTAACTGTTTGAGTAATCTTGGTGACAGACAGATAAAGAGACAGACCAACAAACTCGATGAAAACATAACCTACTTGGCGGAAGCAATAATACTGCATCTGCTTATTGTTGTAGTCTAACAAGGGTGGAGGTATGTTTGGTTCGTACTTTGAAAAATAAAGAGGTCCCTGTATGCGGAACGCATTGCTTGTGGAATGACGATTTTGTATTATTATTTATGCATAAGTAAAACACATCAGCTCTGATGTTTTACTGTTCAACTTTTATATACCATGAGAATTCTGGTAATATTTAGTGGTATGGTCGGTAAAGTTAAACCTGAATCAGTAGTAAAAACGACTGTAAAAATATATTTTAAAAGAAACATATGAATATGCTCTCGAGATCCAAATTCACATTTAGAACAGAATATGGCAGTATATACGGCGCTATCATGTGATATCATTCACGGTAGGACGTAGGTGAAAGTAATTCATGGTCTTGGAGAAAATGTGGAACTTTTTCGGTAATTCTAAATACGGGGCTTTCCTGTAAGATTGAAGAAGTTTCGTTCCCTAAATTTACGGATTTTTTACAATGTACGTGTGTTAATGAATATAGGGAACGATTAAATTTTCAACTGTATTTACATATGCAAGTACTCTTTTTACACATAATCGAATATGATGAATAATTTATGGTTACTTTTGGTTTCTACACTCCAGTTTTTTTACCTCCGCTAAGGAGGTTATGTTTTCGTGGGGCTTGTCTGTCTGTGTGTTCGTCTGTTATTCTGTCTATCTGGCATCAAGGTAACTCATGAAGTTTCGAACGGATTCTGACGAGATTTACAGGGATTGTTAGGTATGTTAAGAGGAGCAGATGATTAACTTTTGGTGAAGATCCGTCCATTCGTTTGTTGGTTTGTTTCTTTGCCTCATTTTTTCTCAATACCATAACTCAAAAAGTTATGGACGGATTTCTATAAAATTTACATGAGTTGTTAGGTATATCACGAATAGTAAATGACCAAATTTTTTGTAGTAATCTGTTTGTTTATTCGTTCGTTTGCCACTGTTTTTAATTTTATGCTTGATAGCACAATAACTCAAAACTAATGAATGGATCTTTATGAAATTTATAGGAATTGTTAGTAATGTTACAAGACAGACATGATTAAATTTTGGTGAAGATCAGTTGGTTCGTTGTACGTTTGACTCAAGTTTGTCATCATGTTTGTTTGCTGCATAACTCAAAAAGTTATGAACGGATCTTCAAGAAAATTGCATAAACTGTTATTACTATCAAAGGCGTAAATGATTAGACTTTGGAGTTGATATAAGGAAAGTCATGGTTTCAGAGCCAATTTGAATTTTTCGTAGCCGTTGCCTTGCTTGCTGGAGGTATGCTCTCTCAGAGTGCTCTAGTTTACTTATATTTTCCTCAGTATTAGTCACTTTTACAAGTGCCGGGCACCAGGGAACCGGCACCAGTGTATAACTCCACCAAAGGATAATCCAGACAAGAATTGCCAGAAGCAGTGGAGCGGGGATGAGGGAGGGGGATGTATGACGTCATTCTGTGACGTCACGTCAGTAGCAGCTAGTGGCTCTACCCCACGCACTGCTATATGCTCTATATGCAGTCAGTTTCTTATAATAACCTATGGATAATGATTCTACCTAAGTTCTGTATCCACCGTGATGTATTTTGCTTGCAACAACTTATTCCTGAAGTTCAGAATAACATTTTAGCTCGATTCGACGTTTGACTATCACACTACCTCGAGCGTGGAAATTATTTGCAGCTCAAATTACGCAACGTATATATCAGATTACTTCACCTAGATTAACATTTACTACTTTAGTTCTCGTCCTCTAGAAAGCGCATCCTAACCACCAACTACGGCACAAACCACTATATCAGCATAGTACCCGCATATCTTGACACCATGTCTTGAACTGTGACTGCCACGTTACTATGATAGCATTAAGGTAATTTTGATAGCAACCATGGCGTTTACATCAATGTTGCAACTGCTTAAGAAATAATAGTAAGCGCATATTTAGATTGCTGTTTTTATCCCATAGGTACTACTGGGCATCAACTGTGTCACTCTTGATTTTGGATGCTATTTTTTTCTGAAATACATTAAACAGATGTTCAGCGACGAGTACCAATGCTGTGTAGTATGTAATGATAGTATTAATCCAATGGCTAGTACACACGCTAGGCAAAAGAACAAGTATTATCAGCTAATCGTCTGAATGTTTTGTTGAACTCTCGAGTTTGCCCAAAAAAAAGTGTAAATATGTTAGCCATTAAGCTTAGTGTGCTCAGTAAGTGCCGTTAGTTAAGTTTTGGCCATTTCTTCAAACTTGGAGGAATTATACCCTGAAATATTTTGCAGGTATGGGCTGTTTATATGGACCCATCAACGCATTCATACGCTGAGATGATGATACTCGTTCTTTTGACTAGCGTGTGTGCAGACTCTAATATAATTAAGTCTAGTAATAAGCTGTGGCTCGTACATTTATTTCCACCATGTCTCTATGCGTACTGATATAAAGTTTATTATATCTGTTTATCTGTTTATTTATAATTATTGTCTATCTAGCTTACCAGTCAACCTTCTTATGCCCTGCATATTATCAGTAGACCTCTGCAAGCCATTATATGCTACGGTATTACCATTGAATCATTTATCGTCTCACTAACCATAAAATTCGCCGCGTAAAGAAGTTAGTTGTGAGCTAACGCTCCGCCTCTGTGTACTGCCGAACTATTTTGACAAAGCATGTTTAGCAAGACTCTGGGTAGTCTAGCTATTTTTCGAAGCATATCGTGGACGTATTTTGCTTTAAAATTTGTGTTCTTCATCTAAACCAATGAACTATATTTACCAAGCGAATGATCTACCATTGCCATATTACTGCATGCTTGTAAAGGTAAAGTCAATTTGATCTCACCCTCAGCAGGGAAACCCAAACGCAATGGTTCGTGCTGCAGATATAGGGCCAACTGGACACCAGAGGCGTAAGTACGGCTGCAGTCGACCACGGAGAGTCAAGAACTATGGCGTCATCAATGAAAGGTTCAATGACCCTACCCTGCCCTTCCTCGTTAGTTTGATTACCTCCTTCTTCTTCTATTTTTCAGTGTGCTTTATTTCGTGTACTTGTGTGTCTGTTTTTTCTAATTAACATACCGTGGAACCTCTCCACTAGTCCGCCTCTCTATTAGTACTACTCGTTATTCGTCCGACTTGATCAAGCAAATTTCAACTCGTCATTCGTATGCTGCCCCGCGATTCGACTGGCGTCACCTTGTTACTGCTGTCGCTAGCTTCAGCTCTGGCTAGCTAGTTTATGTACGATATGTTTTCCACGCAAGCTTCGTGAACTTGGTGCTATTTCATTACTATTGTTTGTTATGTTTTATTAAATATAATGCAGATAAGAATCAACCAAGCCTAATAGTAAAGCAGCGAGAACGATTATTCAATTGAAAAAAGAATTCGTTGCCAAGTGTGAAATTGGTACTCTTGTCTTTGACTTGGCAATTAAGTATGGCATGGTGAATCAACCATATCGTCTATACTGAAAAATAACGGCATGATAAACTAAAACGCCTGGTGGCGTAAGACCATCACCCGCGGTGGGAGCAAGCTTCATCGTCGTCATTTTTTTATGGCTAGCTAATCCTAGTTTTCTGGCATGGGTCACGTCGTGGACAGCCCACCAGACTCCCTGCAAAAAATCATTAAGATAGCTCAACTCCTTCTACCTGTTTTTGAGTGGAGAGCAAATTTCATTGTCGTCATTTTTCTTGACCAACTAATCCTATTTTTACAGCCCACCAGACCTCCTGCAAAAAAAAAAAAAATCGTGGATATAGCTCAACTCCTTCTACTTTAGGTGGAGAATAAATTTCCTCACCGTCACCTCTCTCACTTTGTTCGCGGGTGATAAACAGACTTTAGTGGCAAGAGGAGTGACGGTTCTTGCTGTGACCAAGTCACCTATAATTGAAAAAATGGAAAAACTTTTGTTGGTTTGGATTAACGAGACACTACTAGCTCGTGACAGCGGTTAATTTTATTAATTTAGTTTCATGTACAGTAGCGTACATTCAATTTTTATTATATTTTGTGCTTAAAATATGACAAGGATTTAAGTAAGCAATCATCTGTGGGTCTGCAACGGATTAACCCAATTTACATTATATCTCATGTGAAAAAATTGATTCGATATTCGTACAAATCGTCATTTGATTTGCCTCCTGGAACGGATTGTGTGCGAATATCGAGGTTCCACTGTATTCTATTTTATCTCCATGTACAACATTGTTTTCTGCAAAGCAGTCTTTTTCTCATTCTCCCACATAACTTTTCGTTATATATCTTCCCCCAGTTTTTTACCTAATTTTTCATTCCTATGAACATTTTCAGATTTCTCCAGTCAGAAAGCCATATCCGCCGTGTTTCAGGATTTCCAAAAAAATGAAACCTAGCCTAACTAACCTATCCTGAACGAACCAAGTCCATAATCTACTCTAGATTAATTAAATATCCAATTCGGCCGTCAAACAGAAGAAGTTCCCTCGCCCACACGTTTTTCATCTGGTACGCTGCTTGCTTTACATTTTCTTATTTCTGTGGGGTGCCTTGCTGTTCATCCCACGGTTTCGATGACCTGCTTCAGTGCCTGACCTCCGCCTCTCCTCGCACCCTCTCCCAACTCATCTCCTAACAAGTCCGGAGCTCCAAAGTCTTCAAGGTCTGCCAGGAGCTTCAGCCGGCAGATGTCGCCTTTGATCTCCCAAATTAATAACAAGAGTCTCCCGGCAGGTGTTAATATCCGTGCTGTAATATCCACCCGCCAGTTCAGTATCTAACGTGAAAATTGCTCTGTTATTTCCAAAGACATGAGTGTGGGTCATTTTAGCATGTGTTGTAAATTTATTAACGTCGAATGAAGTGGAGAGGAGAAACTAGTAGAAAATCATCATAAAAGTGAAGAAAAGTCTTGCTTACCAATTTTCGAACGAAAATTATTTCTCCTCGTGTAGTTCATCCCGTAATATAAAAATAATGTTTCTAATTTTCCCTAATATAACTAACAGTAACAGATCATGTGTATTTACTATTCAAGCGTCTTTTATGTTCATTACATAAAAGAAATGGTGAACTTCGTTAAGAATAAATTATTTTAAAATTAAAAAGAAAAAAATTATAATGACCGCCGCTTGAGTGACGAAGCCCATCCAGCGTGAGACGCTCTCAGCAAAATACAAAAATTCGACAACCATTCTAGCGGCATCATTAGCACACATATGCGTGTTATACATCCCGTGGCTCATTTATGTATGTTATGCATCCCGTAATACATTAAAGACGCAGCCCAGTTGGTAAAAAAATCAGAAAATAACAAATGAGTACTTTTTTACGTATTTTCTTTCTTCACTAGACACGCAAAATGTACCAAAAATGTACCAATTAGTATTGTATTTGGAGTAAAGCACAAAATTAACTCATGTTGTGCAGGTGTTACAAAAAGAAAAAATAATTACTTGTACCTGATTGAAATGCATGTTTTGCCAAACAAACTTATATCCAAGTAAGTAATGCATCCTGTATACTGCATAACGCAACTCTGTTAGGTACAAGTTATTTGATCTTATGAGAGCACTGGGTGCATGAAAAACATGCCTTAATGTAAATTTATGGTACGTGCGTCCTCACAGCACGGTACCGTGTGCTTGGTAACTAATATTCAGTACGAGGACTTGTACAGTGCAGTCTCCTACGTACAGCACTGTATCCTTTGCACGTGCAGCACAGTCTTCAACGTACAGCACACTCACCTACGTTAAGCGCAGTCACCTGCGTACAGCACGAACTCGTACACGCCGTGGTACTTTAACGTACAGCACTATCACGTGGCACGCGATCAAGTGTACAGCACGACCCACAACATTCATCCACTGCCATACCCTAACAAACTTGTTGGCTTTCCCAGCAGCTCATTTATTTATCGTTTTAGCTTGTGGGATGAACCACAATTCTACTGTAGTGCCATTCATCATAAGTTCAGTCAGCCGCCACTCCCGCGGATGCTCTGCAGTTAACTGGAGACGGCGAGTGCAAACCACCTACTGTTACAGCGCAGTAGTAGCCGTGTTGTACTGTAATGGTTGATATGACTGAAGATAGCGAGTGCAAACCCCCTACTGTTACAGCGCAGTAGTAGCCGTGTTGTAATGTAATGGTTGATATGACTGAAGATAGCGAGTGCAAACCCCCTACTGTTACAGCGCAGTAGTAGCCGTGTTGTACTGTAATGGTTGATATGACTGAAGATAGCGAGTGCAAACCCCCTACTGTTACAGCGCAGTAGTAGCCGTGTT
>LQNS02278155.1:2215428-2232067 GCA_001587735.2 Parhyale hawaiensis
GTTTCTCGGGTGTGACAGTAAATTTTTGTACGCATAACAGATTTTACCAGTAAAAATTGGCGGATGCTACGGTATGTGGAATAGCAGGTGGCGTGTAGATTTTTGGGCGCTAGACAGTCAACCCCCTAAATCAAGCATCACTTTCTACATGATAGTAGTAGTTTGTAACGTCCACAAATATGTACATTAGGCACTAAAAAGCTAACCCTTTAGTGACCCATAAACAATTACTTGGAGGGCGTAATGACTAGTACAGTAAGGCCTTTGGTTGAATCTGATGCTTTACTACACTTGGCATGTTAGCCCTCCAATAGTTGCAGGACTATCACTATTTGTATGTTTACACAAACCGAATGTAGAGTAAACAATGAAGAGCAAAGACTTTTATGTCCCGGTTAATAATCACTTCTAGAAAAAGTGCACTATTTATAACGTCCACAAATACTTTCTGTAGACAGTGAAGTGTTAGCCTTCTAATGTCCCCATTTTACACAATTAACGTAGGAATTACACTGTATAAATTGATATATGTAACTACCTATGTATCGTATATACTTAAGAATCAGCCTTTTAGTGTCCCTACTAATAATAACAATCATTGCTAGTACAACAGCCTTAACATGTAGTAACGTGATATAAGCTCCAATGAAATTTGAAAGGCAAAAACATGCACTAAACTAGACCGCCTCGTGGCGTAAGAGTATCACCCGCGGTGGAGGCAAAATCAACGCTGTCATTTTTTTTATGGCCTGCTTACTCTAGAGCTTTGGCATTTTTCACATCTTAGTCAACCCACCTGACTGTCTGAAAATGCTCAACTCCTGCTTCTCTTCTCTTTGAGTGGAGTTGTAGATTCAGCGGCCGTCAATTTTGATAGCCAGCTAATTCTAGTTTTTTTTGGCATTGGTCAAATCTATGCCAACCCACTAAACTCCCTGCAAAAAATTATGAACATTGCTCAACTCCTTCTACTTCTTTTTGGGCGGACAGACAAACAAATACAGTATACACATTTACTTAAATCTTCAACGAAAACATTATCACCCCTCTTCGCTTCCCTAGCGAGTGATAATCACCGTAAAATGAGAAAACTAGTGAATACCTGCTATTTCTGCTCAAATATTCCACCATGGTTGGGGGTCCTTCGTTGGAGGTGAGGCGCCAGCGAGCAAAAAGGTCAAAATTTATGCGCTGTCACAGCTGGGGGCGGCTCTCCCTGTCGCCATATCCTTGTGTGACATAAAAAGAACTCAAAGGAGAACAGCGGTAAGGCTTAGTGGAAATTTATTCGGGAATATTTAACTTGAGAAATATCCTCATGGGGAAGTTTACTATAAGAGCGATTTGTTGGCAAGTTTGAAAATGCTTTCGTTGCTTGCCTCATCAGGGAATACGGTGCTAAAAGAATAAAATGTTATACGTATAAGTGTTCTGCCTTTTTTCATCCATGTTAATACAGTATAACACCTACGTTAATTGGTGCACAGCTATGATGCAGTGTTTTTTTTTTCTTGAAACATCACATGGAATTTTAAGATACTACCTGGAACGTGTAGAAATTGAAAATGCAAGAGATATAGTATTGTTCTTTATTTATGGGCTCACCTCGTATCATAGACACGAAGTGTGAAAAGTTTGAATTCTCATATACGACCTTTGGGGGTGTGTTTCAAGGAAGATTAATTTAAGGAGGTGAGAATTGCTACGGAGATCTGAAGATGACATTTCCGGAAACGCTGACGCGTCCATTGGTTATAGTAATGGCTAGGTGCCTGTGATTGGTGGGAAGAGACAGCTGGGTGCCTGTGATTGGTGGGAAGGGACAGCCGGAGCCTGTGACTGGTGGGAAGGAAACAGCTCCGGAAGAAAAAAGATTCCCTGGCAAGTACGGCTAAATATGGCTATGTTCCCTTCTTGATGTGTCTGGCCCTTGTAGTTTCTGAGATCACATCACTGATAACTTATTTTTCTCCCATCTAATACTGAGGACGCAATGCACAGATATTCCTAACTATGTACCTAGTAACTACCTACTAACAGCTTGACAAGCAGAATAAGTACATGAGGAGCGTGTCCATGACGGCGATAAAATTGTAATGACAATTTTTCATTCATCATCCTTTCGTTACTACTTTACTTCTGAAGGCTGCACTTCAACCATCACAGACAAGGAAAACCAGAGACGCACAACTGCTAAAATCAAAGTAAAACTGAATTCTTCCTCGAGACTGCTCTGACGTCATCATTGTCTCTGGTCTTGCTGAGCCCGCAACGTCATTGGTAGAGACAGGGGCGATAGTCTTCAAGATTTCAAACTTCGAAAAAATTTGTCGTGGCTGGAGTCAGCTACGTAACGCTGGCACCATGGCTATGAACATATGATGTAAACATGCAAGCAAGGAATCGAATGTAACGTCATCGTTCTTGCAAATTATCCGGCAAAAATAATGAAAAATTACCTGTATGTGTTCATTATTCTGTGGTAACGGCCAACTCAAATTACCCTAAAAGATGAGTAGCTAACTCGATTTCAATTTAGCAGAGCATCGAATTTTTTTCCTTTAAAGTGGCATACAACAAAAATGAGCTTTATCAGTAAACACTCAAGCATCGCTAAAGTTATGTCAGTCACGTATCCTATATACGTAGTACTACAACTTCAGTTGAACGACATTTTAACGCTGAAGCGAAAAGCTCTTTCGTCGAGGGAAGAAAGCAATTCTGAAAAAATAGTTGCTGTGTCTACTTCTCCCTGAAAAATATTTTACCCCTACCTTCGTTGATCATCTGCTCAAGCTGCTCATCGTGAACTGAGAGCGAATAAAGTTTTGACGTAGGAAGAGAGTGAAAATTGGAATCCATGGGACTGCTAAGAGAAACTGTAGATATCTTCAGTGTTTCAATTTCAACGTTGGCAGAACAGGAAATGCATTCCTTACTTTGGCAATCTTCTGCAACCTAGTTTTAACATTTTCCTAGCAGTTCCACCAATCAGACCAAATTGCCAAAATATTATGCCCGGAGTATTTACTTTATAAAGGACTTTACACAAAAGATATAAAAACATATGCAGATATACAAGCCTTAGCAGTAGGTCAATAATGAAAATAACACTATATCTTAGTCGCCGGTAAAACTAGTACGCTGATAAATATTTACTTGTTTCAGTAGGGAATTTTTCATACCCTTTCGTAAGACGATAGCCCTACCGTATATTACTCTACATTTTATTTTTTCTTTAATTTTACACGAGTGCATAATAAATATTTGTTTGATATCATAAAAAGGTAATAATACTAATAATATTAAAAACTAAGTACTTTCAAATAAAAGTCTAATAACAAAGGTGATAGCAGCAATATCAAGTATAATTTTAATGTTAACATTATTATCAAAGTGATAATGTAATGATTACTCATATTGTTGATATCATTATTATAATGTATGTCATCATAAATATCACGGTATTGTCTGAACTATTTTTTACTAATTCAACATTCCTCACAGTAACATTTCCTTGCATAAATATAAACAAACGACAGCCGTACAAAAGTCAAAAAATATAATCCCACCTTTCCACATCGGCCATTGATCTCATTACCAACCATGACACGTTGACGGAAGTTAAGCAATTAATTATGAGAGCGCCCGGGACCGTATATATATGAATGTCATACATATATATATATATATATATAATTCTAATTAATCAGGCTCTGCCGCTCAGCTTCTAACTGGCCTAATTAATTGAGTGGAAAATGAGAACAATGCCATCAATTATTCGAACGGGCGGTAGTTATCGAGCTCTGCACGGCGTAATTTGAAGCTAGAACTACTGGTGCTTCAGTGGCACAGAATGTGATTTTCTGCCGGCAATTAGAAGAAAGTTTTGTGTTTTTCGTGACCAATTTTGAGAAATTGCTGCTGCATATGTTGTATAGTAAAGATAATAATAGAAATAATAATATTAATCAAAAGAATATTAATAAAAACATTAGTGATAATATATATAGGATAACGCGAAATCGTACGTGGTTCAGTCGTACAAGTATCTTTAAATTTCCTCAAAAAGTTTACCTCCTCCATCTGTAGTCCGGCGAGAATGAACTATGTTGGATATTTAATTTCGATACCATAGACCGAAACAGGCCGAGCCCCGTCCACACTACCGCCAAAATCAATGCACACTATGGCGATCTCGGTGATCGCAACGAATATTCGTCGTCAAATCGCAGCTTTGAGCGTTTTCGCGACCGTCCAACTTGCTGGATATTTTTGTGCGATTGAGTCTGCGAACAAAGCAGGCTCAACCCGAAGTATATTATTCTTCTCACGCAATGCGAATAAATAAGGCCTTACATGAGATTATCTTGCTTCTTTATAGTGATTTTACAAGCCTTAAGTTTCTCTGAGCTCTAATTCACTGCAAATTTGACGAAAAATATGAAACTTCACTGCAGTAGTGACACTTGTGATGAAAACTGAGTTGACGGTAAACATTTTACCGTCGTTTTGTGGTTACACAGCTGTGTTTAAGAGACAAAATAATGTGTCTGAACATTTTGCTCTACGTATCGGGAACATAAATTGTCGAGGAACTCCTGTTAATAATTTATTTACTTGAGAACCTTGAAAACCATACAGAGTAGTAAATAAAAGTGTGAAAATGTCAACCCAAGCTCAGTTGGCAGTAAGCTTTTGGCTGAAGAACTCATAGAAGTAGTATCTGCATTTAGAATCATTGCTTTTTCATAGTTTTGTCAATACTATAAGTAAATTAAGTTATTAATTGTGACAAAAACTGCACCTTCTTTGGACCAGGGAGCGTGAGCACTAAAGTTTTACTGAACATCTGCGCTCAATAGTCAAGCTTCGCTACACTGCACCGTGCGACAGTGTGGACACTGCTGCCAGATGTTTGCTGCGTTCTGCGAAATCGCTGAAGCGTTTTTACCACAAATGAGCGGTAGTGTGGACGGGGCTTAAGAGTCAAGTATTGTTGCGGTCTATGATGATACTTTTAAGATGAACTCTCAATCGTAGGAGTATCATTTGTAAGAGTAACTTATTAATTCTATTACATGACAACGAACTTTTTAGCACCCAAACAGCTACATCATTGTGACTTTTATTATTGCAAATGTATTTTCATGTACAGTGCTGTACTGTTGTTTTCCGTAAGAAATAAATCATCCATGTGTCAATTGACACTACTATTGCAGCTGTATTTTCATCTCTAGCGCTGTACTATTATTTTACATAAGAAATATATCATCCATGTGTCCACTGAGGCTTTTTTTTCAGAGACACAAGAGTAAATATACATATAGTTTGAATTTCCTACATTTCTATATTTTACATTAATGGGTGCATCACGTAATTAGTTTTTTGTTTACCCTAAAACACTAAACAAAATCTGGGTTTGACTGACTTATAGACCGAGGCCAAAAACAATGATGTATCAAAAGTAATACAAGTTAATTACCCTACGGAATATAATTCATAGTTATGTCTTCAAAACTGTAACTCCGCATGCATGGCAGGATTGAATTTTTCTTTTTTTGTGAATTTGATAGAGATGGTCATTTTCTCTTTACAGATATTCCAGAAGCGGTTTATCTTCACGCCCAGAGCTATCCCTACAACAGCACCAACATCGACACCATCCTCCTCACGACGGTGAGTCTCATGCTTATGACTTTAGCCTGAAAAGTTCTCAGATAGAGTCCAGCTCCTATTAAAAACTCGGTTCAACTCTTTTACATCATTTTTGGTCCTTGCGTTAGTTTGCTTTAGAAGTCATGTGTGCTTGCCAAGCACTAGTTGAAATATAAAGAAATGGAACTCCTGACGGAGCAATTCGTTTACAAAAGTGTTTTATATTTTCAGCAGTAAGTATAGTAGTATAATTTTTCTTGCAGTGCTTTTTGTTACTTGCTTGTTGCTCTCCGTCGAAGTCGACGATGAGTTTTTGTTGAATATGCTAATGATTTTATACCCTGGAATATTTTCTGTACTTATGTTACCACTACAACTGAATTACTTCTGCTGTAGTACTGTTCTTATTGATTTCTCCCATGTGTAGAACTTACAGTTTAATATCACATTCGCCATTCGAATGACAAAGTAATACGTGAGTGTGAAAAGGAGCAAATAACAGAATGTACGTACTAAACGCACATCTAACTTAACACACACACACACGTACATCCCCTTTACCAAACAATTGCATACCTACTAAACAATAACATATACATACACCTCAAACTACACATACACATACACACGCACACGTAGGACCAGGTCAGGTCATTATGTCAGTGTCAGGCCCGAGGAGCCGCAGCTGAGAGCCCTCTGGCAGCTGATGCCGGCCTCTTAAGGCCGTCCAGCTCAAGGCACAACATTTCTCTGGAGATTTATGGCCCCTCAAATGCGAGCTGCCGTCCTGGTCAGTAAATATTGCGCCAAGTGCATAAAATATTGGGACACTATCTCCAGTTCAATATCCCTCGCAAATAGGGCAAAAAATGGTCCTAGTTTTTACGTAGTGTCTGGAATTCTTCGCGACATAAAATATAGCGGACTTATGTACCTTCCATAGCAAACTCTGATGAAACTTATATTCTGAAGAAATATTATTATGAAACTTTAACCAATACCGTTTTAATCTTTAACTTGTTTTTCAATCAGATAGTTTTGCAATAACTACTACCTTGCTGCATTTAACTTTCCGTATGTGCAGTATATTGGTCTTGGCATTTTAGTGTTCATTACCTCCGCCAAGGAGGTTATGTTTTCGTCGTGTTTGTCTGTCTGTTTGGCTCTTTGTCTGTCTGTCTATCTGCCACCAAGATAACTCAAAAAGTTATGAACCGATTTGGATGAAATTTACAGGGATTGTTAGGTATGTTAGGAGGAACAGATGATTAACTTTTGGTGAAGATATGTCCATCCGTTTGTTTGTTTGTCTACGTCATTTTTCTTGATGCTATAACTCAAAAATTTACGGATGGATTTTGGTGAAATTAACATGAGTTGTTAGGTATGTAACAAAGAGTAGATGACCAAGTTTTGGTAATGGTCCGTTTGTTAGTTCGTTCGTTTGTCACTGTTTTTAATTTTCTGCTTGTTAGCACAATAACTAAAAAAATAATGAATGGATCTTTATGAAATGTATAGGAGTTGTTGGTAATGGTAAAAGACATAGATGATCAAATTTTGGTGCAGATCAGTTGATTCATTTGTATGTTTGACTCATATTTGTCATAACGTTTGTTAACAGTATAACTCAAAAAGTTATGAACGGATCTTCAAAAAAAATTAAACAAGCTATTATTATTATAAAAAGGCACAAATGATTAGATTTTGTTGGAGTTTATGCAAAGAAAATTATGGTTTCAGAGCCAATTTGAATTTTTGCTACCGTTGGCTCACTTGGCGGAGGTATGCGCTCTCAGAGTGCTCTAGTTCTATGATATTTTTGAACATGGCATTCTTAGTAGCTTGATCTCCATGCGCATGTCCAAATGCCCTTACTAATAAAGCAACGATGCTGTTCCAGAGTCCAGATTTGCTAGCGTTATAGAACTTATCATCTTATTTGTTACAACTTCTCTAAATTAAAGAAAACACTATCTGTGAATCCCATGCTTCTAATTTTTCCCCGAAAAATGGAAAAGCTCGTTGCATGCCGTCTTGGCCCTCACGCACCTGAGGCGCTTGAGCTCCGGAAATGAAATTACAAGTGGTAACTGAGAGATACACTACGGGTCTGGCTTTACAAGGTTCAACTACTTTAATAAATCTGAGCCCTTGTCCATACCAGGATAATCACAGCTTGCAGAGCATCCGCAGACTAGTTTTCAGCTAGTCTGTGTATGTATTTATCGATCTGCGCCCAAGGCTGTTAAGGCATGAGTATTCCCCCAAGATCGTGGGTTTTCTTGAAAAATCCATTGACAGCCGTAGTTGGGGCATTAAGAGCGCTTCAGTAGCAGCAAGTAAAAGACGTTTAATTGGAGGTGATAGCAACTGCAACAAAGATCGGAAGCTAAATATTCTGGCAAGGCTAAAGTCTGGCTGACTCGCTGATTGTGTGTTTGATTGGCTGGAAGCCTGTGATTGATTGGTGAGAAGGGATGGCTGGTAGCCAGCAGCTATGAAAGAAAAAAAAAAATTAATTGCAGTCAGGCGAAATGTAGTCGTACTTTTTCATTTTTCCCCTTTTTGAACATTCTTGCGGCATGGCCACTCTCCAATGAGGAGGTGGAAGTGTCACTGCTGCAATCTCCCTCTTGGATAAAACTGGAAGAGCAATCGAGTGCAGTTAGCAGTTCAGTATATTATTTTGCATACCGCAGCCAGTCCACTGATGTGGGTCACGGGCTTGGGAATCCAGATGCACGCCGGTTCTAGTTGTAATTCTGTCGTGAACTAGAGAATGGCTACTGGCGCTACAGTATACAGTAGTGATGTCAGATATCATGTTTATCCCAGTATAGAGTCACAACATTCCAGCAATGAAAGTGTGCTGCATCCTCCACCCCTCCCACCATTAGGAGTCACTAGCTGTCACTGAAGAAACCCCAGGACGCTTCAAATGTTCGTTAAACTGGTTTTTCAAGATCAGACGTCCAGTATTTCTACTGAACAATAAAAGTTCGATTGTCCTACTAATTCTGATATCTGCCCAGTTTCCATTGCCGATAACAACTTCATTGAACCATGAAATGTTTGGTTCATTCTTCAGATATGATATGAATTACAACGGAGAAATCTGTACACTTCTATTGATTTAAACGGACACAGCATCGTGTTTGGACGCTGATGAGCAAGCACGGTGCGTTTTTTATTCCTAGTTTTGAATCAGTTTCTCAACGGTAAAATGAGCTTCAGACTCCAACAATAGTTTATCATGAGTCCAGCTGGAGTGGTCTCCCGATATCCAGCCCCAACTCTTCCCTCATTATCCTTGCCAACTTTTCCCCCCCACGGCCCCGAAAGTTTCTTTTGTCAGCTGCCCTCGCAGTGAAGGGTCGCTGAAAGGTTCCTGATTTGTGAAAACAGAAATAAATAACAGTGAATAATTCAGTAGACCTGCCAAGAATAATAATATATACATTTCTAGTAAGTTGTGGAAAAGAAAAGGCAAGAAGTTTTTAGGTTACCTGATATTTACATGTCCAATGCACTGCAATATGTATGTATGTATGTATGTATATATATATATATATATATATATATATATATATATATATATATATATATATATATATATATATATATATATATATATATATATATATATATATATATATATATATATATATGCACCTGGGGTGCATCCGATTAGCCCTTGGGGTTAACTTGTCCGAATCTTCAACCAGATGCTCTGGGTTAGACTTGTTGATTCAGGAGTTGAGTGTTAGTGTTCGTTCGATCGGGTCGTCAGTCTCAACCTAAGCCAAGCCAATTCGATTTGACTTGCTGGAAACTGCAGACAGGAACTTTGGTTTCGTCACTTTGAATCAAGCAACCCGATTATGTCGACCCGACTAAAATTCCTTATTACGAAGCAAGGTTGAGTTTTTGGCATTCGCAAGAAAAATACTGATATAGGCCAAAACGGCAAAAGGTGAACTCCCCGGGCTCCCACCAGAGATGCCAGAAATTTACTAAGGGTTAAGATAACAGACAGCTTGGTTTTTAGTTTAAAATCAAACAAAAAGGCTTGTTCATCTCTCCAGTGCCTACCAGGACCGGCCAAACTTGCGATACTTCCTAGAAAGACGGAAAAATACTTATAAAAAAAACTTTCCAACAAACATGGGGAAACACAGTAAGAAAAGTAAAACCTCATAACACGTAGTATTTTGTCCAATGCACCTTTGCGATCAAAGATTTGAAATAAAGACTATGCAAGGCACGAGTAAGCGAGCCCACGTCAGCCCTGGGAGTACCTCCCGCACCCTATAGAGACTACACGCAGGCAGCAGGTGCAACGGAAAAACATCTACTCCAGTGACCTAAGCAAACCGCTCCCCGAACCATTGGACCATTGGTAAGCGTCTTAGGCTCACATGAACGGGGAAAGCTCTTTAATTAATAAAGTACCGTATAGAATAGATTATAACAAGAATAGACAAGTTAAGCTAAATGACGCTAATATGAGACCTCCAGCCATCCTAGCAGGTGGAAACCAGGGTTCGTGTCTGATGTTAGGGAGAAGTTAGACTTCGAAGGCCTAGTTTTACTACCCAATCGAATGCACCTTTAATCAGTTGCATATGAGACTTTCGTGAACTTAGTCTTACTCCGTAAATTAGAGATTTCAGTAAGCTCGACATCATCGGGCTGCTTCCAGCGCAGCAACACAATCCGATGGGACCAAGTCAGTGTTCCTGTCTGTATTTTCGGACAAGTTAAGTCAAGTGGGCTTGCCTTAGATAGACTTTGATGCCTCAATCGAACGTGCCGTTAGATTTAGAAGCTTCCGGGCACCAGAGTTAAGGGTCCTGCTGCCTCGCTCGCTGTCACAACATTGGACGTTCTAGTCCCAATTGGCAGGAAGAAGCATTTGAGCTCTCAGCAGTGCAGCGTCATCTTTCCTGTCATTGATAGTCTAAGAGGGGTTACTGACCTTACGGTCGGGGGCGCAGTTTTCGTATAAGCGCTTCGTCTCTGACACTATAGCTCTGACAATCTGTAGTCGACCACGGCCGTACACTTCTCTTGACCTCCAGAGGAAATTTTTCTTCAACACGAACCAGTGTAAATACGTTTCCCAGTTAGCGTTTGTAATCAGGGCCACATTTAAGTTTACCATTTGTGGATGATTTTCTACATTACACTAAACTCATGGTTACTTATTTCTCTGGTAACAGTGCGTGCCGGCCTGGTCCGTGACGGTGGACACCATCGTGACCGTGAGCAAGTTCGTGCTGCTGTTTGTGGTGCCACTGGCATTTATGGCAGCAGCGTATGTGCAGATTGTTGCCATACTGTGGCACCATCACCTGCCTGGCCCGCCACCCATGTCTCAACACCACTCACTCTCAGGTATGGCACCTAAATAATTTTTTGTACATGAGGATGGCATCAGTGTTGCTTATGTTGGTGAAGACTTTAGCTTATTCTCTAACACCATATTTAGAATCAATGTCTGCAACACCAGCACCGTTTGAAACGGGAACAGTTGGTCGTCTGGGTGGTCTAATGATCAGTCTTTAACAAGTGACAGCTCCGCTCAGGCAATTTTTAATTAAAAGTCTTTTTGTGAAAGTGAAAATTTTGATAAGAAATCTTCTTGTGAAAGTGAAAATCTTTGATACAAAGTCTTCTTGTGATAGTGGAAATATATGACGTTTACTGAGAGCAGCTCAACTTTAAAAACAGAGATCGGCAAAAATCATAGCAGCCGTGGGAGAATCTCGCGAGAGATTAGAGAGACTACATTAAAACATTAATTTCTTTCGATCCCGGTCCAACAGGAAATTTGCGACATACCTTAACTTTGCTGAATATCAAGCCTGGCCCTAAAAATAAATACCGAGGCAGCGTATATTGTTGACGCTTCGATTTCTTTTCATTCATTAATAATCAAAAGAAGCAGCTGGCTTAGCCTCCCGAAGTAAGTGCACTATATGATTAGGGGACATCTTGGTACTTTTCATTCCACTGTTAATGAAGCTTCTTCAAGACAAGATTTTTAATGCGCCCCGTATGCCCTGTTAAATCTTGTCTTAAAGAAGCTTTATTAACAATGGCTTGGATATTATAGTGTTGTTGCTTCATGCGGCAGGCATATCGGGTGCCATGCTCCGACAATTATTTTCCCTGTTCTTACTTTGTCTTATATCTTGCGAAACCATCACGATTCTCAAGAATTTGAGCGCTTGGCTACTTTTTCTAAATTGTTATAGGACTTCATACTTCCCCCAGCTTAATAACAAACTACAGTAGACCTCCTGTGTTATTGATCTTTGCCTGGGTCGGTTATCAGGGAACGGAAGGCTCCTGGGAAGTGTATCAGTCTTGGGTACAACTTAAAATATATAGTGCTTTGCACTTGCTTATACCTAGAGAAAATACTTCATCCAGATCCTGTTAGTTTTGCTACTCCCTTGTGATGGTTCAGATTTTTTCCTTGTGTAAGTTGAAAATTTTCAATCTTTTCGTTTGAATGTCAATGATTGTGGGTATTGATATTATAGTTGGTAGCCGTGTTCTACATATATCTTCGCTCCACTCTTAAGAGCAATGAATATTGTTCATTGGCCACTGCTTTTTTAAGGCGTTCTTTGATTGATTTTTTTTTGTCTCGGGGGGTGCTTTGTCTCATTTTCTACTATCTTACGACCGTAACTTTAAAAGGTTGAACTAGTGCTGGGCTCAAAAAGTCTATTAGTTATGGAATCTACGATGAGGGTCCCAGAGTGTACTCATTTCGCGAAAATTATAGTAACACTGAAAATAAAAGTGCTAAAAGTACAGCCACATTTTACCATATAGAGTGCACTTACTTCCTATACTTCTAGTTATCACTTACAGAGCCTGGCACGATGGTCATCGCCGATTACACGATGGCGATGATGTGTAGACCACCGCCATCGGAAAAACTACGATGTTACGTTGGAACATCGCAAGAATTCATTGGCGATACTGATGGCAAGATGAAAATTGTATCAAACAATCGGCGATGGCCATTTTCTCCATCGGCGATGGTGGTAAGAGAAATGGTCCAATGAAATGACTGAACATGCCATCGGCGATGGCATACGATGGGCATCGTCATCGGTTGTACTTCCGATGCCGATGAAATTTGACTAAAACTACAGAAAAACAGCCTTACGAGTTTGAAACGTTCATTTTTTTAGTAACAGTAGACAAAGAGGGGGTTACAAAGATTATTTTAATACATTTCCCAGGTCTTACGATGTCAATTAATAACGTGGGCCTTACAATTTTGCACCTTTTATCAGCCATGAATAGTGTTACTGGCTTGAAAATCGAACACACGCCGAGGTTATAAGAGATTCTGCTTTTATTCGATGTTTGTGGTCGGAGATATTTGCACTTTTAAAATGTGTTAATGCGATGGTCCATCGCCGGTTGTGACGCCCTACGATGGCCAACGGCGACGGTTATTTCTTCGTACGGTCATCGCCGATGAAAATTGGTGATTTTTGTTTCCGATGCCGATGGAGCGATTGTATTGCCATCGTAACATAATCGGAGATGCCGACCTCTGATCACTTCACAGTTCGAATTGGGCTTAAGACTACGGATATCCTAATCATATAACTTAGTTTTACCGTCAATAATGATTATTCTACGAGGTTTACCCCATATCGTTTTGGTTTTTATTCGAACCTCTAACAGAAAGAATCCTAATTTATACGATCAAGGTTATCTTTGTCATAATCGCCCTCAATAATGCCGATAATGCTAGCATGACTCGCACTCTCGGGGTTCAGTTCACCTCTGGGCTCCAGAGCTATGATGGATGAAACCCCATTGTTCACGGCGACTCCGGTCAACATTATCACTCTTAGCTCATCGATCAAAAACTGTAAAGTGTTCATCCCCGTGGTGCTCGCGTCTTCACAATTTGTTATTCTAGATTGTAGCAAAACAGAGGAAGTCCCAGTTTCCAAGACGATGCCAAACAAGATGCG
Source organism: Parhyale hawaiensis (assembly GCA_001587735.2). Lineage (NCBI taxonomy): Eukaryota > Metazoa > Arthropoda > Malacostraca > Amphipoda > Hyalidae > Parhyale > Parhyale hawaiensis. The sequence continues at coordinate 2,229,105 of LQNS02278155.1, forward strand.
ATTTTCCACGGTTTATCAAAACGCGACCCATAATTCTTGGGAGGGTGTGTTTAGTTCTGCTGGAAGCAAAGTTGAGAAAATGTTTGTGAACTTAGTTGTAGTCAGTCTCCGATTGCATTGCAGCTGAATAATACAAACTATGATATTAAGGTGGTCTTTTCAACAGTCGAGCTCTTAATACTCATATAACAATACTTAAATTGCATACCTAAATATAATAGGTACTCCATATTCAGCTAATGATGCATCTCCTGAAAGATTGCAAAATCATGGCTGATAAAATTTGTCGAAGTTATTAGGTTGAACGGCGGTAGATATTGCATTGAGAATTTTTCACGGGCATCAGCAGTGTTAGAGCCATACAGTGAAATAGCAATCGTCTAAATATATAAAAAAATATATATTCAATTGTTTTGATATGTTTACCACACACACATATATATACTACGTGATACGAAATAGCTTAACTCACTACAGGGTAAGTAACCATATAAAGTCACTTCCGCAATGCTAGTCCTACGAGGGCGTTTTTCTGCCACCCGGTAAATAAGTCGAGGTTGCAACCCACAAAAGCGCTTGACGAAAACCGTTCAAGGATTTTGAAGCAAAAGTTTCGTTAAGGGTATAATAGCAAATTTTGGTGTTTGAATGGTCCCTTAAAATACATGTTTTTTTTTCATTTCAACTGATCAAAACTAATTAGGATCCATATTTGAAACTTTATCATTGGTACTTATAGTAGTCTACCACTGCAGTGGTGGCTCCGATTAAAAAACTTTTTTATAGTATAAAGATGTGCAGATCGAAATTTTTCCTACGGTAACTGTTGCCGAGAAAGTTTCATGTTTCCTGGGGCGTGTGTAATCAGAAGCCGGTATGCCGGTATTACCGTCTCGGTGTTACCCCGCGTCACCCGGTGTAGCAGTGAATGCGACGTGCGACCTAAGCGCCCCCAGAGTGTTCATACATAAAAATTTTTGACGGAGCCTTAATTTGGCCGTATCTTAGGGTAAAAAACTGAGAAAACACGCAAAAGTGCTTCGAATGCTAAAATTCGAGCAATATATGGCAGTAATAGACTTTTTAACTTTTTAACATGAATTGTTGAATATCAAAGTCAATGTTTGTAAGCAAAGGCAGTGTTAACCAGTTCATAACTCTACAATTTTTTAGGGTTACCGTCAGTGTCACACGGTGTTACCTAACCTGTGTCGCACTGGAGGCCGGGGTAACATGGGTGACACCGAAGGCCTGATTGCAACACGCCCCAGTTCTTGCAGGCAGCGACTCGAAATAAACAAAGGGAACCTGTTTACAGCAACGCAACCCTACATGAGGGAACAATCGCTATATGTCTTAATTTGCTTAATTTGCCTGTTATGCACACCACCAACCTAATATTCGATATGTATTGTTCCCGACGTGATCGATACTGCATAGGAGTACAGTACTTCATTTTGTACAGCATATGAGGCGGTGGTGTTGCAGATATTGAAGAGATTGTCTGATATTTCAAAGAAGAATTCGAATTTGAAAATAAAGCACTAGGCTATGCATATTCAAGTACTTGTTATTATTCTTCGTCTTAAATTATTAGAGTCTAGCAATATATCCATACGAAATCGTAGGGTTGACTAATTAGAAAAGAAAAGTTTTATGTGGTAGATAGCTTCAGCAAGAGACAAGCTCTTTGGGCATTAACATCATTATTGATAGTGACTCATCTAAACTTGGCCTCAATAACTGTCAAGGTGTAGCAACCTTGAGTTCCTGATACGTAGAGCATGTTCGATTGGGCGTCGAAATTAAAAATTCAAAGCTTCATTTGCTCGAAATTTTAGACAGAAGCTTTGGATTTGTCACTTTGAGTTGTGTTACAAGTGTTAGCAGCAACCTGATTACGTTGAGCCGGCTGAAAACTTCATTTTACGAGGCAAGATTGAGTTTCTGGAAATCTCAGCAGTAACCTTTTGACGGTCAATAGCTGAAACTCGATGCAGCGAACTGAAGCGAACGTATCTGCGTGAAAATTCAAGCAAGTCAAGTCTCGAAAGCTTTATTATAGTACCCCATCGAAGATGCCCCTAGACCCCCAATTCCCTCCTCTGTAGCTTCATTATTATTGTTCTAAACTATATTTTTGGGTATTCGATATAATTTATGAATTTTTGGTTCAAGATGACATAGTTTTTTGGTAATACCTCAATGCGAAACTTGAACCGAAACAATAGTGAACTGAATAAATCAATGTGGGCCTACAGGACTGCCTGTACCCTAAACTACAATATATAAAACTGGGTTCTTTGGTTTTTGTTTTCAACTGATGAATCCTTAGTCATTGATGACTGCACCTTCGTACTTACATGCCAAGTTCCTGTAAACGATACTTTTATAGCATGAAAATTAATTTGAAATTTCCTTACCTATTGTAATGAGAAAAATTTTAGAAAAGGAATTTTTTTAGTCTAGTGTGTTTCTACCTACTACGTTGATAGCAGACTTTCCTATAACAAATCCTGCAAGTTTCATAAAAATCCATCTATGACTTTCTGAGCTACGTCGCTAGGAGCCAGAAAACGTACAAAGAGAGAAACGGACGGATCATCATCAAAATTTAATCATCTGTTCGCCGTGATATTCCTACAACAGTCTGTAAATTTCATGCAGCTCTATTCATAGCTACTTGAGTTGCGTAGCTAACAGACCAAAAGACTCCCGGGCGAAACCCTTAGCTCCGTGGAGGAGATAAGGCAGTGTTTGTTTTTGTGGGTGATGTTAATGCACACCACAGGGATTTTTGGGATCTGCATCACCGACTGATTGTCATGGTGTGGCTGCTTTGGACTTTTGCACCTTGTCTAGTTGTGTGCAGCTTGTTCGCGGGTCCACGCATATTGCTGGTAACTGTCTCGACCTCGTTATGACTGATGTCCCGGACTTGATGACGGTGACAGTTGGCTCCC
>LQNS02278155.1:2249837-2260082 GCA_001587735.2 Parhyale hawaiensis
TCTGTTGAATAAGTCATGAAAGTATGTATTTGAAAATATCTTACCATCTTATTGAAAAAGTTCACAATACTCCAAATTTCACCATGTCCACAAAATCCACGAAGTTCACTAATTAAGTGCACAGAAGCAACCAAGTTCAAAAAATCCCGTGACCAGGCCTTCACAGCCGTGGGAATTCCCGGGCTCGATCGTATCCTGGAAACGGTTTTGCAAAAAAAAAAAAAAATTAGGTGCCATGGAATTTTTTTCTTCAGTATTAGATAGGGGAAAAATAATGCTTCGGACAGACGGACGGACTGACAGACAGCTCTCTTATTATAATATAGATTTTGAATCAGTTTCTCAACGGTAACATCAGCTTCAGACAAACAATAGTTTATCATGTGTCCAGCCGGAGAGGTCTCCCGATATCCAGCTCCAACTCTTCCCTCATTTTCCTTGCTAACTTTCCCCCCCCCCCCGGCCCCCAAAGTTTCTTTTGTCAGCTGCCCTCGCTGTGAAGGGTCGCTGAAAGGTTCCTGATTTGTGAAAACAGAAATAAATAACAGTGAATAATTCAGTAGACCTGCCAAGAATAATAATATACATTTCTAGTAAGTTGCAGAAAAGAAAAAGCAAGAAGCTTTTAGGTTACCTGATATTTGCATGTCCAATGCAGTGCAATACTTTAGTACCAAAAAGTCATATTAAATGTTATCTATTTCTTTACTTGGAGTGCGTCCGATTAGCCCTTGGGGTTGACTTCTCCGAATCTTCAACCAGATGCAATGGCTTAGAATTGTTGATGCAGGCGTTGAGTCTTAGTGCTCGTTCGATTGGGTCGTCAATCTCAACCTAAGCCAAGCCTATTCGATTTGACTTGCTGGAAACTGCAGACAGGAACTTTGGTTTCGTCACTTTGAATCAAGCAGCAGGTGTTTGAAGCAACCTGATTATGTCTACCCGACTAAAAGGTAAGGTAAGGGTTTGGGCATTCTCAAGAAAAATACTGATATAGGCCATAGGGGCAAAAGGTGAACTCCCCGGGCTCCCACCAGAGATGCCAAAAATTTATTAAGGGTTAAAGGTTAAGGAAATACACAGCTTGGTTTTTAGTTTAAAATCAAACAAAAAGCCTTGGTCTCCTCTCTAGTGCCTCCCAGGACCGGCCGAACTTGCGACACTTCCTAGAAAGACGGAAAATACTTATAAAAAAACTTTCCAACAAACATGGGAAACACAGTAAGAAAAACAAAGCTGCATAACTCGTAGTAATATTTGTCCAGCAAACCCGTGCGATAAAAGATTTGATATTAAGAGTATGCGAAGCACGGGTAAGCGAGCCTACGTCAGCCCCAGGAGCACCTCCCGCAACCGATGCACTTAGACAGCAGGTGCAGCGGAAAAACATCTACTCCAGTGACCTAAGCAAACCGCTCCCCGAACCATTGAACCATTGGTAAGCGTCTTAGGCTCACATGAACGGGGAAAGCTCTTTAATTAATAAAGTACCGTATAGAATAGATTCTAACAAGAATAGACAAGTTAAGCTAAATGACGCTAATATGAGACCTCCAGCCATCCTAGCAGGTGGAAACCAGGGTTCGTGTCTGATGTTAGGGAGAAGTTAGACTTCGAAGGCCTAGTTTTACTACCCAGTCGAATGCACCTTTAATCAGTTGCATATGAGACCTTCGTGAACTTAGTCTTACTCCGTAAATTAGAGATTTCAGTAAGCTCGACATCATCGGGCTGCTTCCAGCGCAGCAACACAATGCGACGGGACCAAGTCAGTGTTCCTGTCTGTATTTTCGGACAAGTTAAGTCAAGTGGGCTTGCCTTAGATAGACTTTGATGCCCAAATCGAACGTGCCGTTAGATTTAGAAGCTCCCGGGCACCAGAGTTAAGGGTTCTGCTGCCTCGCTCGCTGTCACAACATTGGACTTTCTTGTCCCAATTGGCAGGAAGAAGCATTTGAGCTCTCAGCAGTGCAGCGTCAGCTTTCCTGTCATTGATAGTCTAAGAGGGGTTACCGACCTTACGGTCGGGGGCGCAGTTTTCGTATAAGCCCTCCGTCTCTGACTCTATAGCTTTGACAATCTGTTGTCGACCGCGGTCGTACACTTCTCTTGACCTCTAGAAGATATTTTTTTGCAACACGAACCAGTGCAAATGCGTTTCCAAGTTAGCGTTTGTAATCAGGGCGAGTTTCCAGTTTACCATTTGTGGATGATTTTCTACATTACACTTAACTCATGGTTACTTATTTCTCTGGCAACAGTGCGTGCCGGCCTGGTCAGTGACGGTGGACACCATCGTGACCGTGAGCAAGTTTGTGCTGCTGTTTGTGGTGCCGCTGGCATTTATGGCAGCAGCGTATGTGCAGATTGTTGCCATACTGTGGCACCATCACCTGCCTGGCCCGCCACCCATGTCTCAACACCACTCTCTCTCAGGTATGGCACCTAAATAATTTTTTGTACATGAGGGTGGAATCAGTGTGTTTATGTTGGTGAAGACTTTAGCTTATTCTCTAACACCATATTTAGAATCAATGTCTGCAATACCAGCACCGTTGAAATGGGAACAGTTGGTCGTCTGGGTGGTATAATGATCAGTCTTTAACAGGTGAAAGTTCCGCTCAGGCAATTTTTGATTAAACGTCTTCTCGTGAAAGTGAAAATTTTTGATAAAAAGTCTTCTTGTGAAAGTGAAAATCTTTGATACAAAGTCATCTTGTGCAAGTGAAAATTTTTGACACAAAGTCTTCTTGTGAAAATGAAAATTTTTGATACAAAGTCATCTTGTGAAAGTGAAAATTTTTGATACAAAGTCTTCTTGTGAGAGAGAAAATTTTTGATACAAAGTCTTCTTGTGAAAGAGAAATTTTTTGATGCAAAGTCATCTTGTGAAAGTGAAAATTTTTGATACAAAGTCATCTTGTGAAAGTGAAAATTTTTGACACAAAGTCTTCTTGTGAAAGTGAAAATTTTTGATACAAAGTCATCTTGTGAAAGTGAAAATTTTTGATACAAAGTCTTCTTGTGAAAGAGAAATTTTTGATACAAAGTCATCTTGTGAAAGTGAAAATTTTTGACACAAAGTTTTCTTGTGGAAGTGAAAATTTTTTGTACAATGTCTTCTCGTGAAAATGAAAATTTTTGATACAATGTCTTCTTGTGAAAGTGAAAATTTTTTATACAATGTCTTCTTGTGAAAGTGAAACTTTTTAGTATAATGTCTTTTAGTGAAAGTGACAAGTTTTGATATATATAATGTCTTGTTGTGAAAGTGAAAATTTTTGATACAATGTCTTCTTGTGAAAGCGAAAATATATGACGTTTAGTGAGAGCAGTTCAACTTTAAAGACAGAGATCGGCAAACATCATAGCAGCCGTGGGAGGACCTCGCGAGAGATTAGAGAGACTACATTAAAACATTAATTTCTCTCGATCCCAGTCCAACAGGGAATTTGCGACATATCTTAACCTTGCTGAATATCAAGCCTGGCCCCAAAAATGAATACCAAGGCAGCGTATATTGTTGATGCTTCGATTTCTTTTCATTCATTAATAATCAAAAGAAGCAGCTGGTTTAGCCTCTTTAAGTAAGTGCACTATATGGCTAGGGATGTCTTGGTACTTCTTATTCCACTGTTAATGAAGCTTCTTCAAGACAAGATTTTTATTGTGCCCAGTATGCGCAGTAAAATCTTGTCTTAAAGAAGCTTTATTAACAATAGCTTGGATATTATAGTGTTGTTGCTTCATGCGGCAGGCTTGTCGGGTGCCATGCTCCGGCAATTATTTTCCCTGTTCTTTCTTCTTCTTACATCTTGCGAAACCATCATGATGCTCAAGAATTTGAACGCTTAGCTACTTTTTCTTAATTGTTATAGGACTTCATACTTCCTAAGTTAATAACAAGCTACAGCAGAGCTCATGATTTATAGATCTTTATAGCGGAAGGCTCCTGGAAAAAGTATCAGTCTTGGGTACAACTTAAAATACTTAGTGCTTTGCACTTGGCTACTTGGCTTCTACCTAGAGAAAATACTTCATCAACATCCTGTTAGTTTTGGCTACTCCCTTGTGATGCTTCGGTTTTTTTTATTGTGTAAGTTGAAAATTTTCATTCTTTTCGTTTGAATTTTAATGATTGTGGGTATTGATATCATAGTTGGTAGCTGTGTTCTGTATCTTCGCTACACTCTCAAGAGCAATGAGTATTGTTCATTGGTCACTACTTTTTTAAGGTGTTCTTTGATTACCTCCGCCAAGGAGGTTATGTTTTCGTCGTGTTTGTCTGTCTATCGGTCTGTCTGTCCCCAAGATAACTCAAAAAGTCATGACTTAATTTTGATGGAATTTGCAGAGATTGTTAGGTATGTCAGGAGGAACAGATGATTAACTTTTGGTAAAGATATGTCCATCCGTTTGTTTGTTTGTTAGTCTGCCTCATTTTTCTCAATGCCATAACTCAAAAAGTTATTGATGGATTTTTATGAAAATAACATGAGTTGTTTGGTATATAACAATGAATAGATGACCAAATTTGGGTAATGATCCGTTTGTTCGTCCATTCGCTTGACCAAATTTGGTAATGATCCGTTTGTTCGTCCGTTCGCTTGTCACTGTTTTTAATTTTATGCTTGTTAGCACAATACCTCAAAAATTGATGAATGGATCTTTATGAAATTAATAGGGGTTATTAGTAATTTTAAGGACAGAAATGATTAAATGTTGGTGCAGATCGGGTTGTTCGTTTGTAAGTTTGACTCATGTTTGTCTTAACGTTTGTTAGCAGTATAATTCAAAAAGTTATGAACGGAACTTCAACAAATTGCATAAGCTGTTATTATTATCAAAAGACACAATTGATTAGATTTTGGAGTATATACAATGAAAATTATGGTTTCAGAGCCAATTTGAAATTTTTGCTACCGTTGCCTTACTTGGCAGAGGTATGCGCTCTCAGAGTGCTCTAGTTATTTTTTTTTTTGTCTCAGGTGGTATTTGTCTCATTTTCTACTACCTAACGACCGTAATAATTTTAAAAGGTTGAGCTAGTGCTGGGCTAAAAAAAAATCTATTATGTAATCTATGATGAGGGTCCCAGAATGTACCTACTCATTTCGAGAAAATTATAGTAACACTGAAAATAAAAGTGCTATAAGTACAGCCACATTTGACCATATAGAGCCTATTTACTTCCTATACTTCAAATTTTCAATTCCAGAGCCTGGCACGATGGCCATCGGCGATTATACTTATACGATGGCGACGGTGTGTAGACCATCGCCATCGGAAAAACTACGATGTTACATCGCAAGAACCATTGGCGATACCGATGGTGCTATGAGAATCGTATCAAACAATCGGCGAAGGCCATTTTCTCCATCGGCGATGTTGTTATGAGGAAGAAATTGTCCTATGAAATGACTGAACATGCCATCGGCGATGGCATGCGATGGGCATCGTCATCGATTGCACTTCCGATGTCGGTAAAATAAGGCTAAAACTACAGAAAAACAGCCTTACGAGTTTGAAACGTTCATTTTTTTTGTAACAGTAGAACAAAAAGGGGTTACAAAGATTAGTTTAATACATTACTCAGATCTAACAATGCCAATCAATAACCTGGCCTTAGATTTTGCACCTTTTATCTGCTAGGAATAGTATTACTGGTTTTAAATCGCACAGAGACCGATGTTATAAAAGATGCTGCTTTCATTCGATGTTTGAGGTCTGAGATGTTTGCATTTTTAAAGTGTGTTAATGCGATGGTTCATCGCCGATTGTGACGCTCTACGATGGCCATCACCCACGGTTATTTCTTCGTTGGTCATCGCCGATGAAAATTGGCGATTTTTGGTTCCGATGCCGATGGTACTGCCATCGCCATCGTTACGAGCGTTCAGTGACTTGTATGAGCAAATATATATATATATAAATTATGAATAAACGATAATAAAAATAAAGGATGACGTCATTACTCTGGCTATGAATAAACATAATAAATAAAATAAATGCCAACAAGCAATAATGTTTAACCTATGCACATGATTTTGTCTAGTTCTTGGAAAATCAAATGTTTGACTGACATGAGATTTTTAAGAATAAATCAGAATAAACAAAATACACAAATACGACTCATACAATCACCGAAGCCCAACATCTGGAGGTGGGTGGACCTCCCATTATTTTAAACGCGATGGAGATGTTGTTGGCAAAGGAAAGAAAACACAGAATAGATCAATACCTTTTTACTGTTTTTTTTTAAACAAAGCATTGAATTGGGGACCACGCGTGATGTTTTCAAATAGTGCTGACAGAGTCTCGATAAGATTGAACATGAAACATAATTTACGAAAGGATTGTGCCATTAGAATACTACTACTCAACTCAGTCTAAATTTTCTCGTCACGCAATTACATGAAGTTAAAGACAGAGGCTGCATCTCAGCTCTTTACACACCGATTAACTTTTGAAAAATTACGTAGGCACTTCGCACAAAATTTGAACTATGCAATCGAGGGAAAAAATCTGAAACATCCCGAAAGCAGAACCATAAGAAACGTGTGATACACGAATCTAATGCCCCAGGATCAGGATTTAGTTCCCGATGGAAAAACCCCGTTGCTTCATTTGGCATATTATTTTAGTTGAGGTCACATATATGATATTTTTTCGTTTTCTTTGGCCCCAACTCGTTTTCTCCTGGCTGCCGAGGTGAGCTCGGGCAGCGGCGTTTCATAACATGCGTGCGCCCTACACACACGCGCGCACACATATGGGCAATAACCCACATTATCTACATTTTGTGTACTCTAATGTTCGTGATTTCTCACCTCACTAAATGAGATATAATACTGTATTAGAGAGTATCATTATTATTATTATTATACTACGATAAATCTTGCTATTTCTTTATAGCAGGCTCACAGAGGGCCAGCGAAATTTTCTTCTAGACACTGTACTTGAACTGCACCCCTAAGAATTTCCTTGATATTTGCCGCGCTCTAGGCGTCCATCCTAACTTATACAAGAAAATCACACATCACGTCGAGACCCCAGATGCAGTCGGAAAGATCGCAGGCTCCGTATATAACGCCGCGGTAGCAGCATGCTTCCGTTCTCAGCTCTAACACCTTGTATCGCTCGCCGGTTCGATGCTCAGCCAATCAGCGAGCTCTTTGCAGATCTTGGTGCGCTGACTCTGCAATTGTGTTTGCATGCACTGCGCCGCGGCGGAACTGCCTTCCTCACAGATGAGAGGGGTTGGGGTCTCGGGTCATTTGTTCCTTCCGTCAAATTGGCGCCATAGTTCTTGGCGACTCGAGGTCGACTGCAACTACACTTACTCATCTGGGACCAGTGGACCTATACCCGAAGCACAAACCAGTGCATGAGGGTTTCCCAGGGGAAGGTGTGGTCTAAGTTGACTTTACCTTTACCTTTCTAGCACTTCTAACACAATTATTTGAAACGACGAAAGAGCCAAAACCTCTGTCTGAAGTTACGGACAAGACAAGACTCGAAGGTTTAATTTCATCATCCAAGCGAACGTGTCTTTGGTCGACACTCACTGCAATTTACCAATAGAGGAGGCCAGCTACTACTCTATGATGATAGTACCGGGCCAAGGCGTATGATACTGCGCTGCAGCACCTCAGCAGTTGCCCTGGAACAGAGGCTCGAGAGAATTGGTCTCGAAAATTATTCCCCTGGCGGAGATCCTCTTACCGTACTACTTAGCGGAGAATCCGCTAGATGGAACCCATCAGCTTTCAGGGTCTGCTCCTGTTCGGTGGTGAGGGCGAGTTGCCAGTATTGATGTCACTGTTCTATTTACGGCGCACTCACACTGCTCCCACTGGAACCAAAATAAATGGATATTCACTCGACAAACACATGAACGCACGTGTTTCCTCTGCCCAGCGGCCTAATACCTTGCTGTCTCCGTTTGAAGAGCGGGTAAAAGCACAAATTTTTTTCAGTTATAATTCACTTCAAATTTGAAAAAAACTAATACAAGAAACACATATGCTTTTCTATGCCCAGCAGGTTGTTAGGACGGGCAGCTCCGTGTCGTTTCGATACATACTGAAAATCGGTAGCATAGATACAGCGGCATAAATGACGGCCGAGTCTCGCATCCTTCCATTAAGTTGTCTGCGTGAGTGCCTAGTGTGGCCTCGGCATAATAAAGTTCACTATAGTCTGACCATTTTATCAAGGCAGTTCGGTCGGGGTAAATTCCTCAAAAGTGTTGCCGATTCTATGGGTATTTCTGAGATTTTATTCGGCCCATATCCTAGCCCCGCCCACTACCTGTATATAGAGAAATCTTAGAAATGCCCATAGAATTGACACCGCTATAGAGGAATTTGCCCTCGACCGAACTGCCTTGATAAAGTGATCAGACTATTGTAGCCATTGCTAGACAAGCTGATATTACGGCGAACATTTTAGCAAACCTTTAGGCAGACATAAACTTGTATTTAATACGATACTAGACAACATCGGCGACTGAGTTCGGAGAGAGCATTCATTTGACTATCTCGGGAGGTCGCCTCAAAAATTAATGCAACAATAAACTTTAAACTTGAGAAGCACCCTGAGACCCTACACCTCCGCCAAGCAGAGCAATGTTAATGAAAAATTTAAATTTGTCTCGACTCTTGGATTTCTTTATTATCACCACTAAAATTTCGTTATTTGTGCCTAGTAACAATCCTAACAGTTCTTGTAATTGCTGTGAATATCCATAACATTTTCGGTTACATCATTAAGACAAACTTAAATAATAATAAATTAACTTTTATTAAAAACGTAATGGGTTCACAAATAAGCTTACGGGTACAAAGTAGCTAACGCTCAACCTTTTGATTAGACCCAGTAACAATATAGGTGGCAACGCGCAATGAAAAACATGGATACACTCAGCCTACACCTGCACACACGAATGACATTGTTGCAGTTGCTAGTAAACTATTTTTTCTCACTTGATTGCTTCGTGTGAATGTAGGCCAGGAAAGTATTCTTTATATTTTCCTCATGCACTTTCAGTAGAAAATGCTTTGATTTTTGGCGGGGCGGTGCACTAATAATTTTAAACAGATGAACATACAATGGACATTTTACTGCGTGCATGAAAACTCACTGCACTTTTCTAATGGGTAGTTGAGTATTTTCTTCAGATTTGAATTGTAATTTTGTTTTACAAGAGTGTGGTTTAGATGAATGATAGCGATGCCTCGGTGATTCGGTTAGAAAATAGACATATCTGTTAAAAAAACTCAATGACTAAATGATTAAAATACTTTTTATTAGTTTATATCTCTTGCATATAAAAATATATTTTAGCATTGCTAAGGTTATATAGTTGGCCAACAGGTCCAGAGTTCAGAGCAATTGGTCTTGATTGATTATTACTTCATATAAATGCAAACCAAGGTAGCGTGCTCAGCCCACTTCTATTCTCTTCAGGGAGGGGGGGGGCGCAACTAATAGAAACCTTCAGCTATTTCAACGGCTTAAATGACGACGTACCTACTACGGAACTTCTTGAGGGAGACGTTAATGATCGCCTGAGAAACAACGGACAAAACTCAAGCATAAAGCTCGAAGGACAACCCTAAGCCAGTAGTTCTTTCCGCATTTCATACTGAACCTCTGGAATCGACTCACCACTGATGTTGTCAGTCAACGCGTTAAAAATCGATTTGATAAACCCAAGAACACCTCCTCCCAGAGTCACAAACTCTTAACGGCCGAAGCTTGGGAGGCCACCTTAATCCATAATCTTCTCTTCTAACTGGGCGGGTCTAATATCCGCAGATCTACAGCTAAACATCGTGGTTGCATGGTCGTCTCTTTGGCTGAGGTGTTTCTCCTTTTTCGTCCTTTTTCCCTCACTCATCTAGATGATACTGACATAACGGCAATACCTCATAGAGTTCCGGGGCGTAAGTCCCGGGGGCTCTACGGGAATGGGCCTGTTGGTCTGTCTACTGCCACCTATCTAATCGAAATAAATTAGAGTACCGAAAAATCTTAGCAAACCATATTTAATGTTTGACATTTACTCTACCCAGGAATGACGAGCATCGGAGGCAGCATGGGCGGGGTGGGGATGGGCGCTGAGTTGCAGATGCGGGTGCGCAAGAAGGCCGCCAGGATGCTCGTCGCAGTGGTTGTCATGTTTGCTCTCTTCTACCTACCCCTGCATGTTATTGAAATTGCCAGGTAAGTTGGCTGCCT
>LQNS02278155.1:2274962-2288683 GCA_001587735.2 Parhyale hawaiensis
CAGTGCGCCAACAACGAGGAAAATTTTCTAACCGTATCAGGCGCCGGAAGATCACTGCAAGCTTGGAGGCAAGAACGTCAGCCAACTGCTTATAAAACAAAAGAAACATGCCCACCGGATCCGCACCTTCATACGAATCTAAGCCCTCAAGCAGCACCTTGACTGTAGCAGATCTGAACGGCAAACAGGTCAAGCGAGGTTCAGGATGGAATCCATGAGGCAAAGCAACAAAATCTCTGCTCTGCATCCCGTCGAAGTAAGCCGACAGAAGCTCCGCCCCTGCCAAGGGATCAGTAATAATGCCCCAACCATGACCCACAAGGGGCAGCAACGAAGGTTCTGCACCGAACACTGAACCCTTTAGCTCACTCCACCAACGATTTGGATCGTCAATACTCAGCAGAGACTCCCTGGAACGCTGCCTCAGACGATGCTGAGCCTCCTCATACACACGCTTAGCCTCGGCCCTACGATCAACATAGGTCTGCCACAACATGCAGTCACGCGAACGCCGCCATGCCTGATAAGCTGCCTGTTTAGCTTCGAACGCTAACCGACACTGGTCGTCAAACCACGGCTCAACCCGAGACCTCGCAAGAATAGTCCTCGTAGGGACAAACCTCTCCAAAATGGACACAGTCAAGTCATTAAGCTCAGAGACAGGATCCTCACTGTGAATAATCTGGCGTCATGGCAACGTTCTTACTGCCTGAGTAATAGCCACCCAGTTAGCCATGCTCTAAACGGATACCACTCTCCTGGTGTCTACCTCAGGAACAGCCTGATTGAGGTCCAAGGACACAGCAAGATGCGAGTGGTTTGAAGAACCAATAGGAGAGCCAACTGACACCGTCATCAAGTCCGGAACTTCAGTCATTACGAGGTCGAGACAGTTACCAGCAGCATGCGTGGACCCGCGAACTAGCTGCACACAACTAGACAAGGTGCAAAAGTTCAACGCAGCCACACCATGGCAATCAGTCGGTGATGCAGATCCCAACCAGTCCCTGTGGTGTGCATTAACATCACACACAAAAACAAACGCTGACTTGTGATCCGTGCTCTGGATCGATGCCATCACCGTCAACAAACAGTCACAGTCACAAAGAAAATCATCAGTTGCAGGACTTCGACACAAGGAGAATAAATAAAAGTTATTCAGTTGGCCACACATCCTCACAACGATGATCGCATGACAGGCGCATTCGTGCACTGACTGCCGGTAAGCACTGAATCCGCGCCGGATATAGACGCCATTCCACGGAATTCAGGCTCCTATCCCCACAGCCTGCGAAAAGGGGACTGAAAACCCGCCAAGGCAAGCTCAGCGTCGTGCTTTCTGCCAGCCACCAATGTCTCGGCGCAGCACACAACATCCACACCACGGGACACAAAGTCGAGCTCCGCAAGGCTCGCATGCAGTCCTTTTATATTACAATAGATGAGACGACGCCCTCGAGCCCGACCCGGTCCCGGGTTTCTTTCAACGTCCCCACAGATAAGTAAAAGAAAGAAAAGAAAAAAGAAAAGTACATAAATATACAAAATGTACAGATGATTGCAGAAATATACAAAGGAGTAAAAAAGAATCCCATAAACAGAAGACTAACTCAAACATAACGAATCCAAAATGAATTGACAGTAACGATAGCTACGAAAGCGGCCAGCTATCTAGGCGAACCTGACCCTGCTGTCACCAGTACAGGCTTTGGCCGAAAAGAAGAAGAAGAAAAATGATAGGAAAAGAGCATCAGGTGGTACTACGTGATGGAAGAGAGAGAGGAGCAGACTGTGGAAGACTGAGTACCTAGCTATGGCACCAGCCTGTCTCATCCGCCTTTAGAGTGGCATTTCCTCCAACTCAGGGGCTACCCGGAGCCCCAAACCAACTGCCGGCTCATTTAAACAATGAGGCATCCGGTGGCCGGACAATGGGGGCGGCCTGATAACGCGCAGGCCGCGCCAAGGAGGTTATGTTTTTTATTGTTTTGTCTGCTTACCTGTCTGTATGTTTGTTTGTCTGTCTATTTGTCCGTCACTAAGAGAACTGAAAAAATTATAGACGGATCTTTATGAAAATTTATAGCGATTGTTAAGCATGCTAAGAGTAACAGATGATTAATAATTGGTGAAGATCCGTTCAACCGTTTGTTTGCTTGTTTGTCTTCCTCTTTTTTTCTTAGTCATGTAACTCAAAAAGTTATGGACGACTTTTTATGAAATTTACATGAGTTGTTAGCTATTTTACGAAGATTAAATTACCTATGATCTGTATGTTTGTTTTTTGTTGTTTCTTTGTTTGATTTTTGTTTGTTACCAAAATATATAACTCAAAAAGTTATGAACGGATCTTTACGAAATTCACGGGAATTGTAAAAAAAGGTAAGACCTACATGATCAAATTTTGGCGATGAACGGTTGGTCTGTTTGTGTGTTGGACTAATGTTTGACAGAATGTTTGTCAGCAACAAAACTCAAAAAGCATGATCGGATTTAAAAAAAATTACAGAAGCGGTTATTATTATCAACACGAACAAATGGCAAGGTTTTGTCTTGGATAAAAAGAAAATTATAGTTTCAGACCCAATATGAACCTTTTGTTAACGTTGTCTTGCTCGACGGAGGTATGCTGTCTCAGACTGCTCCAGTTATTATTTATACATAAAATTCAATTAAAATCTAAATTCTTCTCTGTCGTACACCCTCCCCTTACAACGGAATTTACGTGTACTGGTGTACTGGGCTGCAGATCAATTCCCTCTAGGTCTCTGAAGAGTGCACGGTTGCAGTCAACCATAGATTGTCTGAGCTATAACTCTTGACACCTGGGCCAATACTCTCTCTTCTATTTAGTAAACTAGTAATGGAAGAAACGCCAACGTTGCACTGCGGACACCAAAACTATCAACGTGGATTGAGAATAGAACGTGTAGCTCCTTGACAACAAGCGAGGCAACCCTGAAGTATAAATGAGGCTACTAGCACAACGCAGTCCTTCCTGTTGTTCAAATTGTTACGAAAATAGATAAAAATAAATTTATATTTCAGCCGATACAGCAATTTCTGCGGTCCACTTATTTTTTAAGGTATTAAATTGGGTTTATAAAAGTTTTATGATTTTATGTATGTCCATTCATGCGGCCTGAATTAATTTTTATGCCTCTCAAGGCAAGTGCACACTAACGTAAAAGTTGCACCTCCCCTCAGTTCCACTTCCGACTGAATTGCCGCGAACAAAGCTTCGGCTGGCAAGGGGATCGATCACTAAGATGAATATCTAAAAATATGAGTAGCTTCTTGC
This sequence comes from Parhyale hawaiensis, assembly GCA_001587735.2. Classification (NCBI taxonomy): domain Eukaryota; kingdom Metazoa; phylum Arthropoda; class Malacostraca; order Amphipoda; family Hyalidae; genus Parhyale; species Parhyale hawaiensis. The sequence continues at coordinate 2,278,264 of LQNS02278155.1, forward strand.
AGTTTGTACGCTATGACAAGCGGCAATGCATGGTCAAGCTTTGGTTAAATATTCTACTGTTGAGTTTCTCTAAAGCTGCTATGAAGCAGAGTTTTAGCTTGACGTTCCAATGCCCTCAGTTGTAGTCACGGCAGCGTGCCCGCCAAAATGAAAAGTTACGTGTCTAAACAACTTATCCGTTACTGTGCATCTGCCATTAAGGAAATAACGTAGATCCTGATAATGATAAATTTCTTTATACCTACTGTCGCTTTTGTATATTTTAGACCAAGGCACTAGAGGCGAAAGCCTGGTCTGGTGGCCTTACAACTTTGTTTTCCTTCAATTTGCTCATCTCGAATAAGTCCGCCCCCTGGAATGATTCAACAGCTTCCAAGACTTCCGTAATAAGACATAAAAGCCGAGTAATGGCCTCACCTTGCCAGGGCCCCCTTAGGTCTCTATGGAAGTCTATGGCCTTTGCCTCTAACGTCTTCAAAGGCCCCTAGCTTCCTAATCCAACCGCTGCCATAATCCAGCCTAACGAAGCTGAGGTCTCCTTGGGCTGACCTCCTCCAGTTGTGGGTGTCAGAGGCCTGGAAGCGGGCCGGCCATGGAGTATTGTGGCCAGACTTACCATATTTTGGACCGCATTTCAGTTGTGTGCATTGGGGACCTAGATGTATGCAGGCCGTGGGGTATGCACCAGGGGCCAAACTTACAATAGGTAGGACCACCCTCCAGTTGTGGGTGGTAGACCGTGCATGCAGACCGTGGAGTTTCCAGACTTACAAGATTGTGTACCGCCCTCCAGTTGTGGGTGTTGGGACGTGCGCGCCATGGGGTATTGTGGCCAGACTTACCATATTTTGGACCGTTCTATAGTTGTGGGTGACAGGGGTCTGGGAGAGTATGTTGAGTCTAGAAGTGTGTCCAGACTCATCATATTTTGACCGTCCTCCTGTTGTGTGTGCCGGCATCTAGAAAACAGGTTTCACAAATTGAGGGAACACAATCGATGAACTGGCCAGGGATATATATATTTGGTTTTCGATGGCTGCTCTCTTCTCACCTATCACAACTAATAGCCATTTATTCCCACCAATCACAGGTTCCCAGGCATTCTTACAGCCAATCAGTAAGTTAACCGGTCTTCAGCTTTGCCAGATCGTCAAGCTTCCCCTCATTGTTGCAGTTGCTACATCTTTTCATTAAACCTCCTCGCTATCTAGCACCTCGCGCTGTGTATTCGATTCGATGGCGTTTTATTACAGTCCCATTTGAATGCCTCACAGGATCACCCGTCAGATGAGCAACAGTCGCCTCAACAGCCTGCTGTCCCAAATATCTCACCTGCTCTGCTACGCCAACTCTGCAGTCAACCCTATCATCTACAACTTCATGAGCGGTGAGGCCAGCGTAACTGTCTAAAGCAAGGTTCACACGTTCGTCTCTTGTCCTAAGTTCGCTCTACACTGTTCTTAAATGCCTGGTTTTGATTGCTCAGACTACAGTAACGAGGATAACTTTCTTAGGCTTGTTCACGCTAAACTTGAAAAGACGTACGAACCTTAACGATTGACACTTGCTAAGCAAACTGACGTGACTGCGAATGTATTAGCGAATCCTTTAAAGAGCTTACAGTTGTGTCTGCAAATACAAGTCCAAACATTGGTATAATTTGTAAATATGAAAGTAGGGCATAAGACTAAGGTGTAAAGAGGCTAATCATACAATTGCATAGTGAGCAGACATTGAATTTTTAAAACTTTTCGTTACTGTACAAGCACGTCTTCTTCTGTTCTTCTTGTACTGTTAAGATGATTCTTCATATAATCAGTTTCGCTAGAAACATGTACCTGATATGTTCAAGTAATGGTGAGGTTACTTGATTTTATGAATTTCCTTATTCTATTTTTATGTTGTTCAGGCTACCAGCAAATATTTTTTCTGAGCAGAAACAGTTCTATAACTTTTATCAACTATCAACAAATCCATTTCAGCAGCTATTGCGTGCAGAGTAATGATAGCGTATCTAATACTACACACATATACGATGCAGGACATTTTACAGGAACCATCTTAAGGTGCCGCAAGTAATACACGACGGCGTGCAGTACTGGAAAGTAACATAGCTATAACTTTGTTGGCTAGACTGGTGTTAAATACTAAATACTCTCCTACCTTCATCATTTGTAATTTCTTCAATGTGCAGACAAATTTCGGAGGGAGTTCCACAGAGCTCTGTCCTGCAGCCCCACCAATGACGTCATGGAACCTGCCACCCGAATGCACTACCGCACAGCCACCTCCAGACTCACTCTGCGTACTCATAAGGTCTAGTTTACCACACCTGTACTGTTGCGTGTACAGTTGTTAGATGTATATTACCAGAACTGTACTGTTCGTTGTGCTCCTACTGTCTGAGTGTGTTTCGCTGCACACAATGCAGTCAAGTTTAACTTAATTAATTCCCTGAATATACCTGGTGTGGTGCTAAGTCTAATTTGCCGCAGCTGTGCTGCTCTTCGTACACCTGTTATTAAGGATAACTCATTACATCTGTAGTTCCCTAAACATACATTGACTAAATCTAGTTGCACCAGATAACTGCTCTGTAAACACCTACTGTTAAGTCTGGTTCACTACAGCCGTACTGCACAGTGACTACACTGTGCAATTGTACAGACTAATACACCTCATCTGCACATATCGGCTTACATCTGATACTACTAAAGAAACTAACCACTAACTAAATTTCTCTCAACTGTATTACCCAGAACACCCACATGAAGTCAAATCTATTACATCTCCGAGCTTGCAACTTCACCCATACCAGCCAATAGCGTTAATTATTATATAAATAATAGTTTCTATAAGGAACACAATAGTTTACCACCGCTGCAGTACTGTCTAATTTACTTGCAAGCAAGTTCTTACCCGCAAAATTAAAGTTACATAAGCTTTGTGGTAAGCAATTACGGTTGCGGTACTAGTATACGTGCGGCCTGCTTGGGCTAAAGTACGTACAGCCTTCCTGAGCTTAACCCTCCTTACCTCTTTCTCTTCTTCATGATATTTGAGTGTCGCTCATATAATTTTACTCACCTAATTCACCGAAAAAATTGTTCTGCCGAAACTAGCATATCTCGTGCAGATGATCTGAAATATCTGTCATGACGTGCTCGTCCAGCACGGAACCGGCAGTCCAGCCGTACACGCCTCTGGGGCCTGTTTGTCTATACCCGCAGCACGAATCAGTGCGTGTGGGTTTTCCAGTAGGGGTGCGGTGAAGTTGACTCTACCTTTTGTGTTGTACGGGCACACCAAGGCAGGCGGTTCCCATCATTTCACGGGACACCGTGCTGGCTCGTTCGAGGTCTCAGTACAGTTACATGTGGTACGGAAAAAAAATAATATCGTAATTGCTACCAAACGTGAATGGCCATATTTGAAAATGCACACAATTGTTTACAGTTAATGTACTGACGTAAGAATAACGAGTTGGATGGCACTGAATACATTTTGGATGCGAGAACGTTTTCAATGTGAATGCACTGCCGTTCGTTTGACATCGTACTTACTATTTTTTGGAAAAAAAAGTCACCGTTCGCTGGTCCTATGCTATTTTTCTTATTTCAGATCAGATTTTAATTCCACAGTAATAACTGACAGGAAAGAGCGTGAATGCCTCATGGAATATGTTGCTATGGAGCATTCAGAGTCTGGTATGAAATCCGGAGTGCTGCAGAGTTAGATTTTTTTTTCTTCATTGTTAAATGAGATAATCAATTTTCCGTATCATAGATACGGATTCGTTAATAATACAAACTTATTTTATGTCATCATTTCTCACTTACTTACAGAGAAAACGTCAGTCATGCAGTGCCTTAAATCTTTATTTTTACTTTATGAAGAGGATTATTAGCTTAGGTTAGATTATTATGCTGTCGTATAGATAAATTTATGTAAAAAAAAATAAACTTAACTGTCCTCAGTAATAGAAAGGAAGAAATCAATTGAAACCATATAACTTTTTATTATTAATTTCTCGAAATTGTTGTTGCTATTTTTCGGAAAGAGCATCAAAAGCTATACAAAAATATCGAGATTTCAGTAAAATCTGAAGCAGCCCTCATTTCAAACAAGATCCAGCAACCGTTATATGAGAGCAAAACATTTTTATTTATGAATAAACTCTAAGAAGCAAACTTCGATTGTCCGACTCCCCTGTATCGCATAGTTATTATTCGAATTATCTCCAATAGTACATATTATAAAAAGAATAGTATCACTGCAATTTCCTATTACATTTATTTGACAAACAATAAATACAGCAAAATATTCATCAAGAGCGTAACAGTTTACTTTTGTAGCAATATCGAGTCGTGAAATGTTTGGGCAGGGAAGCTTTAAAAAAGAATACCACATATGCGTCAGGACTATGAAAAAAAGTAAACTTTATTTAATTTTACACGCATTGCTCATATTATTATTACTAGTGCACCAACCTCAACCCTTTTGTTAAATAAGTCTTGAAAATATGTATTTGAAGACATCTTACCATCCCATCGAAAAAGTTCACAATACTTCAAAATTCACAAAGCCCACCAAGTTCACCAAGTCCACAAAGTTTACAAAGTCCACCAAGTCCACCAAGTCCACCAAGTCTACAAAGTCCACGAAGTTCACCTAGTCCACTATGTCCACCAAGTGCACAAAAGCAACCCAGTTCACAAAGGCCCCTGACCAGGCCTTCACTAATAACCCGGGAATTCCCGGGTTCGTATCCTGGATACGGTTTGGCAAAAAGAAAAGTTGGGTGCTTTGAATTTTTTTCCTTAGTATTAGATAGGGGAAAAATAAGGCTTCGGACAGACGGATGGACTGACAGACAGACGGCTCTCTTACTATAGATTAAAAATTAACGGTCGGGGCACCACGGACAGGAAGTACAATACATATGAAGCATTATACAACACCGGCAAGTCCGAAATGCAGCTAAATAAGAGCCAACAGAAAGCCATTAACAGCTGACTTAAACACCAGCAGACATCCACGACCGAAAGTGCATTATAATGAACTGCGACGTTTTAATAGCTAGTAATGACTTAACTGGCAGGCAATAAAACGAACACGAACGACAGTGACGCAAAATGCGTCTGTTCTTCTTGAGTCCGTGTCTTCGTGAATGTTGATTCCACTGCATATATCTTTCTACTTTGAGCTCAGCAACATAAAATAAATGATTATCATACACTTCAGTTGACACATCCGTTGTCCGTGTTTTTGTATATTGAGGAATTATGGGATATCGAAATACCGCATTTTAGTTTTTCTATAAAGTTTTCAGCACAATCGTCTACGTACAGTAGACCGCTATTGCTCTCCGGTCATGAGTTTGTGTATTTAATCACACCGGCATGGATGCGTTTATGCTTAGCGTGTACGTTTATTCCCCAATCATGTATGTGTCCCTACCTTTGTATGTATGTAAATGTGAAAACTGTACAGTCACTATGTACGGAACTGTAAATGGTTACCAATGCACAAATTTGTAAAATATTTGCTTTTAATATGTATAGCTATAAAGTAAGGAAAAATGGCAAATTCACACGCACTTCATTGGCCTCCTTCATCCACTCCACATATTGTACATATAATAGTTGCGCACAATTATTATACCTTATAAGCCATGAGATTTATAAGTATATTGCAAAATACTCCTGAGAAAAACACCAAGTGCTGTATTTCATTTGGGTGTATTTGTTCATGCTCTTTTGTAAGATTACGACCTAAAGTAAGACAAGCTAGGAAAGCAAAATTAATATTAGAATAACCTCTGATTGCCTTTGTTTGTTTATTCGTGCTGAATTCTTTCTTTCTTTCCAAACAAGATTTACTTACGAGTTTACTTTATGTTCTCACGGCCTTTGAATCGGAGAGATCCTCACCTTCACTTATTGGTCCTAGATCAATTTTCGCTTGAAATTTCACTTCCGTGTTGATTTAATATTACCAACTGCCCCCAAAACTTTAGATTGGTGTCATTTTGGGCAATGATCAGCTGCATCACTCGGGTCAAACCCAAATATATTCTGCGGCAAGTTTTGGAAATGCGGCGTAGCAACTAAAAAACTCCAACTCGGATACACGCAAACTTGGTTTTGGAAAGTTTTGGTTGACGAAAACAGGCACACAAACATGTTGCAATCAAGTGAGATTGTGCAGGCAATCACTGACTTACTGTTACATACGTGGTCATTTCGCCTCAAATCCGAGAAAATAACTTTAACGGATGACAGTAACTTCTTGCTTGCCATAATGCGGCCAATTTCACGAAAACTTTGCTTGCTAGTTTCAATGCCGTCCTGTCAGTGTAGAATACATTATTAAATCTGATCCTCTCGCCAACGAAAATTGTTGTGCGTCTGACAGCCGAGATTTTACTACTACACGCCTAACGCCAGCACGTCTACCCGTGCTACACGAGCACGCCGAAGAGGCGAAAGTGCATGCGCTTACTCTAGAACAAGAAAAAATCAGCGGCGTAGTTTTAGTTTGTTGAGAAACACTAAGATGTTTCAACACGTTGTATACTGTATTACTTATAAGGAAGATTTTATTGAAAGTCTTCTGGGCTTTTTATTTATTTAACCCCAAGCTTTCGAGCAATTAAGCATAGCCCGTCTTCAGGAGAACCAAGGAGTTTTAATATTAAATCTCCTTGAGGGGAACAGAACTTCAAATTCAATCAGCAGAACCAAGTTGGAAAGTACACAAACATTGTATCCTAGCTACCAATAACGCAAAACATATAATGAAATATATCGCAAAACATTGAAATTTTGAGAGTAAAAACGCGTTATTGGTAGGTAGGATACAATGTTTGCGTACTTTTCAACTTGGTACTGCTGATTGAATTCGAAGTTCTGTAAAGTCAACTTAGACCACACCCTCACCTGGGAAACCCACATGCACTGGTTTGTGCTGCGAGTATAGGCCCACTGGCCCCAGATAAGTAAGTGTAGTCGCAGTCGCCCTCGGGTTACGAACTATGGCGCCAATTTGACGGNGCCGAGCATGCACACACAACTGCCGAGTCAGCACACCAAGATCTGCAAAGAGCTCGTGTGCACGGGGAATCGAACGAGCGATACAAGGTGTTAGGGCTGAGAACGGAAGCATGCAGCTACCGTGGCGGCAAAGGAGATGTTCCCCTCAAGGAGATTTAATATTAAAGCTCCTTGTTCTAAGCCATTGCTGCTGCTCTTTAGTTGTGCGTTTAGTGCAGTATTGTAACGAAAAAGTGCCAGATTTACGATTTTTTGCGTGTTAGAAAAATGGACAATGGGATGTGACTCCCCTAATAAAATGTAGATAGATTCGATGCATGGAAATTTACCTTATCCGGGCTATTTCAAGACAGTAACTTCCGCATATAACAAGAACAAAGTAAACATATTGGTCCAATTTCAGAACTTGCTCTCACATAGGTGGTCAGAATTCTCAGTCAACTTAAGAATGAGCTCCCATAGATAGATATTATAGTGTGTCATCTATGCGCATCGTTTACACGCATATCCCAATTGTACAGTATATCATAGCATGTAAATAGTGTTAGAATATCGATATATTTTTGTCATAAATTTACATAAATGTGATGGCTATGTGTTTGCTGTACACGATGGATATTCCCTGATTTTTAGTAAAAAATGTTGAGCTATACGAAGTATTCTTATCATTGTGAGCTGCAATTATGTGGTTGTCTGAATGAAATCACATTAGTTGAAATGCACAAGTTAAGAAGGAAATACCAGTAGGGGCAAAATGAATTCTCATTGAGATTGGTAATCAATGCCTCGTTAAATGAAACACTTAATGAAATTGGATATTAAGTCCGATGTCCACTTAACGACTTGCGTTGACGCTAGCAGCTTAGAGCCAACTCAATTAATCCGTTTAGGCTGCAGCGCCAAGGTTTCAGCTTGCGCAAAATTTAACTGTCTGGAAAATTTTTGACACTTTCAACCTGTTCTGCAATTTTTACATCCTAGTAGGTGTTAATGATGACCGTCCAGCTGTCACTCCTAATTATGTGTAGCTTTAATCCACAAGGATTGATACTCTAAAAGTTGCAGCACGAAGTTCATAGACGTCATGCTGAAGTTACTGCAGTCGGATTAGCTTAGTTGGCTCTAGGCTGCTAGCGGCAACGAAAGTCGTTAAGTGCGCCCTAAGCTCAAGGCGTTCAGGAGTTAAAGTGGGTCAAAATTCAGGTAATTAAAAAAAAATTGGTAATAAAGAGCTTTGTCATCGGTTCCAGCTAATTATTTTGATGATAAAGAGTTCAGTTATAAGAGTTCACTCATATAACGAGCCTAGTCGAACAAGTTGAGTACCTAATGAGACTGGAAATAAAAGCTGAGTCAGGTGGAAAATCTTACGAGTTTGAAAAAAAATGAAAGTTTTATCATTTAGCATCCGTAAGGAGATTGATAATAAGGAATTTCGTCAAGTGTAATACCCAACAAGGTTAAGAATAAACAGCTTTTTAAATTAGAAGGCCCAAGAAGATCGGCAATTATAAAGCAAAAATTATATATAATTAAACATAGAATTAAATTAATTACAATGTTCGTGAAGCACAAACATCAATAACTCCGAAACTTCAAGTAATGTAAGTCAGATCTCCGAGATACCGAATGCAGAAAAAGTCCTGAGGCTGATACCTTAGACACGTAAACATAGACGCGCATTGCTTCTGAATTTTCGCGAGATATTTGCCAACAACGATGACGTCACAATTGATGGCAGGCCTTAAATCGTTACTTCGTATCAGTGATACCAGAGCTATGACGTCATTACAATTGTGAACACAGACACGCAACTTCCAAGCACACTTCAACTCGACCGTCCGAGACCGTAGTGACGTCATCATTGTCTCTTGGCATGGCTGGAGATAGCTGGAAAGCACTGGTATCATGGATACGACCTTGCAATTTAATGCAAGCGATCAATATCTGTGACGCCGGCGTTGTCGCTAATTTTCTTTCAAAAAATTACAAAAAAGAAAAAAAATATCCGCTTGCGTTCATTACCTCCGCCAAGAGGTTATGCTTGCTATGTTTTCTTGAGTTTGTCTGTATGGCTGTTTGTCTGTCAAAATGATAACTCAACAAGTTATGAACAGATCTTTACGAAATTTACAGGGATTTTTAGGCACGTTAGGAAAACAGTTGATTAACTCGTGGTGAAGATCCGTTCAACGGTTTGTTTGTCTGCCTCTGTTTTGCTTGGTAACATGACTCTAAGAGCACGAGACTAGATTTTTGCAATGATCTGTTTGCTTGTTTGTTTACTTGTCATTTTGTTTGACAGTAACATTGCTCATAAAATCATACAGTAAGCAGATCTTCATGAAATTTGTAGGAATTGTTAGGCATGTATGTTATAAGACATAAATGATCAAATTTTGGTGATGATCGGTGTGACTGTTTGCATGTTTGCCGAATGATTGTCAAAACATCATTCAAAAAGTTACGGACCGTCTTTAACAATACAGCAGAAGTCATTATTACTGTCTAGGGGCGCAAACGATCAAATTTTGATGATGATAAACAGAAAATTCAAATTTCAGGGCCAATATGAATTTTTTTCTTTTAACATTGCCTTGCTTGTGGCAGGTGTGCGCTCTCGGACTGCTCTAGTTTGGCTATTGAGGAGCACTTAGAAGTTTTACGTCTGTATATTTCTTTGTCTGTTCAGCGACCGCAAAAGCACAACAAATGTAAAGAATAAGCGGAGACGGAACAAACAGAAGCCGCCCTAGCTCCGACCTTCAGTCACACAGGCCTACCACAACAATGTGTCGGCGCAACACAGACTTACCACAACAATGTGTCGGCGCAATACAGTCTTACCACAACAATGTGTCGGCGCAACACAGTCTTACCACAACAATGTGTCGGCGTAACACAGACTTATCACAACAATGTGTCGGCGCAACACAGACTTACCACAACAATGTGTCGGCGCAACACAGTCTTACCACAACAATGTGTCGGCGCAACACAGTCTTATCACAACAATGTGTCGGCGCAACACAGACTTACCACAACAATGTGTCGGCGCAACTCAGTCTTACCACAACAATGTGTCGGCGCAACACAGACTTACCACAACAATGTGTCGGCGCAACACTGACCTACCACAACAATGTGTCGGCGCAACACAGTCTTATCACAACAATGTGTCGGCACAACACTGACCTACCACAACAATGTGTCGGCGCAACACAGACCTACCACAACAATGTGTCGGCACAACGCAGACCTACCACAACAATGTGTCGGCGCAACACAGACCTACCACAACAATGTGTCGGCGCAATACAGACCTACCACAACAATGTGTCGGCGCAACACAGACCTACCACAAC
>LQNS02278155.1:2298222-2308318 GCA_001587735.2 Parhyale hawaiensis
CCAGCTGATGCAGTCAGTTATGTACATCCACTTTGTAGAATGCTCCTGTTCAGAAATTGGAACATTGATCGTAGTTTACGTTGATATATGAATTTTCTAGCTTTATTACAAAGACTACGGTGATTTTCAAGTCTATGTTGTTGCTGCTGTTAAATTCAATTGAACAACTGTATCAGAATCTCTGTTGGTAGGTCATTCTAATGATATTCGTAACAGTGATTAGACTTAATATTGGTAGGCTATACCTATGTTGCTTGCATCGCTTTGACAGGGTGCTCGTCGTGTAACCTAAATAGAGCGTATTACAGTGCTCCTCAGTAAATTCAAAGCGCGGTACACGGCTCCAGCCGCCGAGACCGTGGAAATAGACTTCCCGATGGTCTCGCTCCTGCCCTATCTGCAGTCGGCTTGGCTAGTCTAATTAAAAACAAGAACCTAATTTAAATGGTTTGCAACACGAAATTGTTTTTACATATGTACTTTCGTGAATGCGTTTCACGTGGCAGTCAATGACACTTATAAGTAGAGACCGAACATTTACCATTAATGCCTATTATGCCTTCAGCACCATAAGTGCCTATAATGTCATAAATGCCTATTTAACGCAAAAAATGCCTTTATAATGCCATAAATGCATATTGTATAATAGAAAAAATATGCGCCATTATTAGTTCTAGAGGCCATTACGATGATATAACGCAATAAATGTCCCTATGTAAAACTTTATAAGCGATGTAAACTGCCCATGCATAGATAATAACTGTTACCTTCAAAAGTTTTATGCTTACTCTGTTTTTAGTTGCTTATTGTTAGTTACTTTCAGTCCGAGCTTCTTAGTAAAGATTCTTAAATGAAAAAAGTTACAATGTGTTGGAAATTTTTCATAAGGGATGTAGCATGTTTCAAGTTTCACTGTGACATCTGACGAAGCTGAAAGGTCTCTTTCAAAACGTAAGTAGAGTAATATTTCCTCTTTCGCTCAGTAAAATTTATACATATGAAATGTGTTTCATTTCAGATTAACATGGCCTGAATCCAAAAATCTCAACCATTGATTGTGCAAGTGCATATTTTTCGAATTATTTGATTTTTAAGTCTAATACTGAAGACAAAAAAGTTTCTACGTGCTCAACTATTTTTTTTTGTCAAAAGGGACAACAACTTTATTGATAATTAAAGTAGGATTTTTGGGACTAACTAAGGTTCGGTTAGGTCTGGTTAGGCTAGTTACTTCCAAAAAACCTACTTTAATTATCAATATTACTGTTGCATATTTGGAAAAAGATAGGTACCCTGGAATTTTTCCTTCATTATGAGATCGAGGAAAAATAGGAACTTCAAAGCCAAATATCTCGTAAAGTAAGCATTTGCACAAAAATTGGATGTGATTTTTGTACTTAAAACTTGATAATCTATTAAAATCAAATATCAAATGTTTAACTTTACTAGGTGAAAGGGCAAAAATTTACCCTTAAAAATAAACTTGCGAATCTTCTTTTGAATTTATCTTGTGAAAACGGTAGGAAACTAATAGTGACATCTTGTAACAGAGCCTTAACTGGCGTAAATCTGTGTCTGAATAAACTCTTTTGGTTATTTCTACTAACAATGTTATAGTAATTGCATTGTTTACTACTTGTTCCAATAATTTATAAGCGTTTTTAAATAAATTAATTACGTTGCAGAACAAAATTTTTATTTCATATGTATCATGAATCCCACTAAACATAATCATATATGTATACATATTTATTTTGCTCAATGAACCATTATAATACTGTAAATACAATAACTTGGACTCGTTCTATTTTCATTTCTTGAGCACTACATGTGCAAGTACAACTGCAGGATTAGCTTTAAGTTTTTCATGACTAATAGTACCTTTAGCACACAACATTGAACGATTTTGTTTTAGTTACATAGCAAATATAAATTTTGTTGATCTAAAATCATCACAATTTTCCTACCTATGGGTGGTGGCTTGTCCACTTCTTCACTTCAAGTATATATTGCATGCGCGTACTGTATATCACCGTGAAAATGCACGCAACGTGACGTCCAGAAACAGAGTCATTTTGGCGAGGTTCATCTGTTATAAGCAAAAGTACATGATTTGGCCAAAAATGCTATAAATACCTACATCAACTGTTACTAATGCCTACGAAGGCTGCCATAAATGCTTACGAAGGCTGTATAAATGATTGCGAAAGCTGCCATAAATTCTTATCTGTAAGCGCCTTAACGTCCGGTCCTTACTATGAGGAAATTGCCGGTCGGTTCCGAAAGTAAAAATGTCACGATGCACATAAAATGAAATTAATTCTAATCCGTTTTGTTACTTTCTGCAGTGAAACTTTGATGTCTCTGGAGACTATGTTCTCAACCACCGCTCGGGGATAACTGGAGTTCACAACGAGCTGCTCTAATCCAAATTTTCAGCACGGTTTACCAGCGTCTTTACAACAGATTTCTTACAGCTTAGAAGCGTATGCGAGTCATAGTTTGCATAGTTGCCATGATTGGTAGGCTAAACATGCACAGAAGTTTGAAAGCGGCCATTGTAAATTGCTAACTGAACTTCTAAGAAATTAAAGCTAATGTTTTGCATCAGTTCCTTTTTAAATTTTAGGACGGAGTTAGATCCTAGTCTTCGGATAATATTGCACATGAAGGCTGGACTGCAAAATGGCTAATAACTTCATCTACATCTCGAATGTAAAAAAAAAGTCCATTGGACTGTCATTGCTGTGTCAAGACAGTGGCTCAACAGCAACAGCAAAACATTCTCAAAGGGTGGAAGTTTATATGGGACCGCACCAGCGGCAACAGTCATGTTGTCTGCAACTGTCGTAGTGTACTTGTATGACCTTGTTCTGTGGTCGATATTGTAACTAGCACAGTTTCTTCTCTTACCTGTTCATACTGTGGAATAATATGATAGAGTAACAATTTTACGTGAATGCGGATTAGAAAAGTCAGCTTAGCTTTATTTTGACAAATATAGTTATTTTTCGTTTTATTTTTGCAGATGGCAGACTTTGAACTTTTAAGAATCTGATGATGGCCAAAGTGTCCCGACCGAAACGTCGAGATGAATTTGAATGTAGTGTAGCATGCGGTAACAAAGTTTTATTTTCACAATGTGTTATGAAAGTTGAGAAGTGATTGTCTTATAAGTGTCAAAAGTGCATCAAGAATTATTACACTGAATTATATTGCTTTTGTTAGCTACCTATACTTGGCATAACTGACAATAGGGATTGCATTAATCTTATATTTATTATTCTCCAGAAACTTCCCTCTAAGCCCCCATATTCCACAATTACATTTAAAATAGTCATAAAACAAAAGTGTAATGCTAGAATACTACTTTAAAAAGCAACATAAAGTGCGTTTTGCAAAAAATAGAATAATGGTATCCTCTGTGGTTAAAGTGCAAATAGAGCAGTAAACTCATCAGCATTTTTTTTTTTTCCAATGATCATTACAAGTTGAATACCCTAGTTGTACTGGTGCGCCGGGCTCCTGTCTAGCATTTGCTTTTTAGAATTCATCCAGTGCAGTATGATTTGGCTTGGTAAGTATTTGAGACTGCAGTATGATCACCAGATCAAAAAACATCAGTTACATCGCTTCATCCTATTTTGTGAACCTTGCATGCAATCAAAACACAAATACGTTCCAACATTCTCCTTAAAGTAAGCGTATCTCGCACTGACCTTGAATTCTTCTGTATTATTGGATGAGTTAAGGATGAAAATTTCCACTGATGTTGTCCTTACAATCTTTTCCCGTTCTCTTAAGTCAGGGTAAGCAGCCGATCTTACCTGTCAGTCTAATGTGTTTCCAGAGGCAAGATTTTTGAAGCGCTAAACTGCATTTTTTAAGCGCGATTCAACTCCGATTGCAGCATACTTAATTCATGGAGGAACCCATTTGCATGCATTTTAAGCGTAATGTAATTAGGCTATGGCAAGCCCTACGTCGCTCAGGGGCGATACGGGAGCTGCAGTTCATGCAATGAAGTCTTTGTGACCTAACAGAGATGTAAATTTCTAATTTTCAAACGCATAGATTACCGATCTTAACCTAGAGGAGCGAACAACTGGAAATATACGTGAACGAACTTTGGTGCTTCACCCAGTCTTCTTGTCGATGAAAAATGAGGTATTAAGTGAAAAAAGTTGCGTCCCAGAAGCAGCAGGTCTTCCCGTGTACTAACTGAAATGAGTGTTATGTTCTTGTCGTAGGAGAATGCCAAGACAGACTACGAAATGGTACTGGTTTTGGAAAAACATTTTGCTCATCGTAGTTGTCGCTGCCCTGAAAAATGAGTTGTGCCCAATACAACACGCCGTAACGTGCACAGACTTAAAAAAAAAACCTATAGAAGTAGTGCTGGATAAGCATGCCAAAGTATATTCTACAATCGATACATGGAAAAGATGCTTGTTTTAGCCCAACACTTTTTTCAGCGTGTAGGTTTTCAACTGACGCAATGTCTATTCTATGCTACTGGTCGAACAAAGTCGTTTTATATACTCTCTGAAAATAATTTTTAATGGTCTTAAGAACTCATACATACAATGTAACATACATTAACATAGGAATTTACAAAATCTGTTAAATTTTTTATAGACTAATAATAATGCTATCAGAGTTTTTAGGGCAAAAAAAAAAATCCGGACTCTTGTAAGGAACAGATGTAGGTACTTAAAGATATCGTCAGTGACCAAAATTTCTCCGGCGAGCCAGTTCTCTTTTGAAGATCTTACCTTCGTACTTGCACAAACATATATTCCGTGTCCGTCTCCCAACCATGCATTCCAACAAAGGAATCCCACGAAGGTGCACAGCTGCAGTCGACTAGAGATTGTTAAAGACCGAAGACTCTTGTGAAAACAGTCACCTCCTGACCATCACCATTTCTGGTTAGGTCAGTGTCCTTGCAATGGGAAATGAAAAACAGATGTTTGACGTTGCAATCCAACAACAGCAAGTACTCACCTGCCCTGTGGATAGCAAACAAGCCACCCCCGCCTCCCCAGTGTGCAGGCTCTCCACGCAGCCAGTCTGCCACTACAAAACGAACGTTTCTAAGCTGCATATCCTAAACCATATAGCTACAATAATTGTGACTTCTTCCCTTAACTAATATTGCATCCCTATACAACGATCAGCGATGCAAAAGCTGGAATGTATTGCTAAAAGTGTAGGACCGTATCGTTATTGTGTCCGCGGGTAGTGTGCTTAGGACTCCGTGCCCTTCTTCTATTGTGGTAAGAGGTCATGCGGTGCTGCAGCTAGCTTGTTGGGGTATATATCTCAAATCAGCAGGCTGTTCAGCCTCTGCTAAGATTCTTCTAGCATTTTAAACCTCAACTCTCCCTGACTGTCCATCTTTCAAATTTTTACAGTACTTGTTCTTGTGAGTAAAAGAAATCCAAAACTAGCGCGTCAGCCTCCATCTGGATTTATTTTGCAAGGAAGCGCTCGAGCAAAGCTGCTGTTGACAGCCTCCTCGTGGCCTAGCGTACGGAGACGGCGATGGTTGTTTTAATTTTTGAATTGGTCCAACCTTGGCTTCGGTATGTACTCCTTCCATAATACAGTATCACCTACCTCAATCTGCAGAATTTCCTTCACAGAGCGAATCGTCTTCCAATGTCCAATAAAAAATTTCAACTGCAGCCACGCTGACCTGTACTACATGACCGTCACCTTGTCGCCAATTTAGATTGCGGCAGACTTGGCTGCAAGGTGTGTGCCGGAAGTGGATAAAATAAAAAGTGCGCTGACGATCTCACCTCATCTTCAGTGTCTGTGCGCGTCTTCTATTGTGACTCGTTCAATTATTTGCTGAATTTGTATGAAACGAATCCTCCACAATTTGACGAGTTTGTCGTACAACTACGAGAAATAATACTCTTAGCGAAACACAGCTATTAAGGTACGTACTTTGTTACCAATCGTTTCGTTATAACTTTACCACCAGCACCATTAGTAAATGTATACGATAAATTTTGTCTCATTGTCACAGTAAGCTTAAGTAGTGCAAAGCTATTTAGGTTGTGCGAACATCATTGCTCAAAGTCACATCATCTATTGAAAATTTTACATTTGTGATGCATCAAAGGTTTTTATTTCGTATACGACTCCAACTACAAATAATGCCAATGAAAGCGGAAAGCAGAAGTAGATTTCATATAAATGCAAAGGAAGTCCCTCGAAGTTTTTTCATAAAAGTTTTTAAAATTTGAAAAACCAATATCACCAGATTTTCCAGATATTTGAAGAGTAGAATGCCAATAATATGCATGCAATTACGGTAGGAAATTTTCGTTAAAAGTGTACAGGGAAAGTGATCATCAGCAATGAAAAATATTTGGCCGATTCTATAAATAAAATGTCATTTATTCAATTTACTCTAAAATCTTATCAAAACATATATAGGCCAAACGGATATTGCTTTTATACTAACAATAGTAAGTACTGCAACTGCAAGTACTGACATTGAAATTGCCAACTGCTGCAGATTTCCAAAAAAGTGCAAAGGGAGTACCTGGTATTATTTCCATTATATTTTAAAATCTTGAAAAATCAAAGCAACTGAACCTTCAAGATATTTGTACGTTGGAAAAAAATTATTGCGGTGGAAACTTCGCTGGGAACTCGCGTTCTCAAACACAAATAGAAAGTCATCAGTTCTGGAAATTATTTCGCTAATTAGGGGGATAGAATTGATCTTTTTTTTTTAAATTGTTATAATTTCATACCAAACATAAGTATGTCAAAGAGATACCACAATTATGCTAATTATAGTAAGGACGACGACTGCAATTAATACCACTAATATCACAAACAACTACAGATTTCGTAAAAAACACAAAGAAGTCACCGTTCAATTTTTTTCATTATATTTTTGAAAATAAATATGGGCAACTCCTCCTGATACCTACGGAGTAAAAAGATATTAATATATAAGTAATTGTGTGAACGCAGCCCCGTCTGCAATTATAAAAGAAAACCTATAAACAATGAAAATGTATTAAGCCAAGCCAGGTCATCAGATCAAAATGCCATATTCCAATCTGCTGGGACTCCATTCCTAAAAATAAATAAGCCAAAATGAATGCTGCTTTTTCACGAGCTATTGTAAGTAGTCCAATACCGAGTAATTACATCGTAACAGGAAACAGTTGCCGTGGCAGTTTAGTCAGCTGATTTTTTTAAATTTCCTGTAAAAAAAGAAAAACAAGTTACCAGATCCTCCCGATATTTACATAACAAAAAGACATTAATTTATTAGTTAATTGTTTTGGGAAATTCATGCCCAACTACAAAGGGACGCCCATAAAAAATGAAAAATTATTTCACCAATCCTGGACATATGCGTAATATTTATTTTTAAACCTACTATAATTTTTTCCCAAAATATTAATAGATCGAACGGATACTACATTTACGCTAACTGTACCGAGGACTAGGTACAACAACTTGAAGTAGTTAAATTGATGTAAGAAACAGTTGCACATTTCGCAAGAAATGCATAGGAGATACCTTTCATTTTTTTCTATTAACTATTGGAAAATCTTTAAAAACGTTAAAAAATCTTACCGGTATTTACACAGTAAAAAGCCATTATTGTGTAATTAAATAAGCGGGGATACCCTCTTTATAAATATAAAGTCAATCAGCAATGAAAAACGATTTCGCTATTTCGGGACACAATTTTTGTTTTATTCTGCTGTAACTTTCTGCCAAAGCATAGATCGGTCAAGCATATACTGTATTAACACAAACTATTGCATAGAATATGATAAGAGTTAATGCCACTGATATCAGAAACAACTGCATTTTTCGTAAAAATTGAAAATCGGGTGCCCCGAATATTCCCCATTAAATTTTTGAGAAATTAAAATAACCAGATAACCCCGATATTTACACAGTAGAAAGATAATAATATTTATGCACGGGGAAATCTGTTCCCATATACTAAAGGAAATCTATAAACAACGAAAATTTATTTCACGAATTTTGAAGACTAGACTGCCTATCTTTTTAGTCCTACCTACTGTAACTTCTTCCTACGACGTAAATAGGTCAAAGTGATGCCGCTTTATGCTAACTATTATAAGGGCTACACCGTAATTAAAAGCTACCAATAATATTGGAAACCACTGCAGATTTTTTTTTTTTTTTTGAAATGTGAAAAAGGGACCTTGAAGTTTATTTCTATTATAGTTTTATAACAACTTGAAAAATCATAGAAAATATTTACAGGAAAAAGAGGCATTAATATATAACTTATTTTCCGGAGAAAATTCCGTTCTCATAACAGCGATAAATTATTCACCAGTTGTATATAAAAATCCTTTTTCTGCCCGCTGGACCTTCTTGCTAAGGCATAATTAGCACGAACGACGCATTCGATTGGATCGTGGAACGGCTCATTTGACTGGGCGCTGTAATTAAACCTTCGAGGCTTAACTTCTCTAAAACCTCAAACACAAAAGTTTCTTCGGCATTGCCACTTTTTGAATCGTGTTGCAAGTGTTAGAAGCAACCCGTTTACGTTGAGCCTGCTCAAAACTCCACATTACGGAGCAAGATTGAGTTTGTGGCGGTCTCAAGGGCAACCGGCCCGCGCCATTGCCTAAAAAACGGTTCAATGGATCGATATCAGCGCACATGCCTGATATTCAGGACAGTTTGAGCCTCGAAGTTTTATTTTGGCGCCCAGTCGAACGTGCTTCAAGTCGATCTAAGCCAAGCCTACTAGACTTGGATTGTCTGGCACAATTCGCATTACATTTGCCAATCTGAACCGTGTTACAGGAGTTAAAAGCAACCCGATTACCTTGAGCAGGCTGAAAGCTCCATTTTATGGAGTAAGATTGAGTTCTTGGGAGTCTCGCAAGAAATCATGTAAGGGTCAGGGCCTAAAACTTTAATCAATATATCGAAGCCAGGGCAGATCTCGAAGTTTCGAACAAGTTAAGCCTCTTATGCTTTATTTAGCTACCCAGTCGAGCGTGTCCCAACTACAGTCAGGATCAAAGGTACAAATTATACCACTGATAACGAAACCAGTTGTAGGTTTCCTAAAAAGTACGTATGAGGTACCGCACCTATTTTGCACTAAGTAATTGAAAAATCTTGACACACAAATGTTCCAGGATCCTAACGAAAGTTACACAACATTAACACATTGATATGTAAGGTAACTGCTAGGGGAGCTCACCTTTCAAAATACAAAAGGAAACACATGAACAAAAAAAAATTTACTAGCGATACAACTGTCATTCATCCAAATTGCTGTAACTTCGTAATAGTTCAACGGGATATTGCATATGCACTAGGTATAATTAGGACTACGGCTA
Source organism: Parhyale hawaiensis (assembly GCA_001587735.2). Taxonomy (NCBI): domain Eukaryota; kingdom Metazoa; phylum Arthropoda; class Malacostraca; order Amphipoda; family Hyalidae; genus Parhyale; species Parhyale hawaiensis. The sequence continues at coordinate 2,307,606 of LQNS02278155.1, forward strand.
CAAGTAATACCCCTGAAATTGGGAATAGTTGCAGATTTCGTAAAAAAAAAAACGCACAGGGGATACCTTGCAGTCGGTTGCATGAAAGTTTTGATAATCCTTAAAAAATCAAAGTTACAAGATCTTTCCGATATTTGGCACTTAACCTTATCTTTCTGCTACTGACTTCCTGCATATATTTACATTAATCTTACCTTGTTGGTACGAATAAGAATTTATGATAAGTACCACATCATCTATACTCTGCAATGAGTGATTAAGTAACTAGATATATACGGTACTTTACCATGCAGTTCAACTTCCTCATTTTAAGCTCACCATTTCACACTTGACAAACATGTTGTGTTGCTCGACTCAAGCTGTGAGACCTCTCTGTAACACATGATTATTAGCAACCTTGAACCAACGTCAAGTCTGAAGAGCGACGAAAGGTAAACTCGTCATTTTGTTTCCTTTTCTATCTTATAGTAAGTTAGTCTTACAATCCCAAGAGTGGAACCCTTGTTTTGCCGCGCTCTTATTGGTTCCAGCTCAGGTGTGACTGCGAAAACCGTAAATGCGGCCGAGTAGCGTTGTATGTGAAAGAACAGCTTGGCTCACACGTTCTTCAGAAATTCTCGAATAGCATGTGTGAAATTCTAATTGTAAAAATAGAAAAAATTAAACTGGTTTGTGTGGTGTGCTATCGACCGCCAAAATGTGCTTCTGAGAAA
>LQNS02278155.1:2332295-2359786 GCA_001587735.2 Parhyale hawaiensis
TTAAGTTCTTGAAGATTATAGTGTCTCGGTGCTCATCTGACGCACGGGGACATTGTCTCAGGGGAGGGACCGGCTTGGATATAAGTGATGGTTTATTTTTATTGAGTAAATATGTGTTGCAGGTAAGAATATGAAGACGTAGCTGTTCGATTATGCGTGTTCTCTATACTACAGTGCCGGAGGCACAATATACAATCGAAAGCTCAATTTATGAGGCGACGTTCAGCTGAAATGTCGTCAGTGAAAGTTTGTGTCCAAGATACCTCTGGTAAGTATTTAACTTGACCTATGTACGACTTGAACGTCGCCGCATAACTTGCGAATTTGACTGCATGGTGTAACCAAGTCATAAAGGAAATTTCATGAAAATCCCTTGGGTCGTGTACCAAATTTTCCCAGTGGGTACGTATTGAATTTACTTTTCATTTAAAAGCAAAGCAAGAAATTTCCAGACTTGAACAATACATTTGTGAGGAAAATTCTCATACACCTAGTGAGAATCTACACGATTTTTCAAATTTCCATTTGGTCTGTATGGAATTTCCCCATTTATCTAACACATACGCGAGAGTGTTCATATATTTCAGGCATGTGCATTGAGAATTTCCTATTTACCTAATAGGTGTGCACGCACGAGTATTTCCTTAGTTTATTTAGGGAGTACGCAGAGAATTATTTCGTATAATAACCAAAGAACACTGAGAGCGCATTCATCACCTAGCAACGCAACGTTAAAAAAAATTCAAATTAGTTCTGAAACTATATATTTTTTATCAGTACCAAAATCTGATCATATCGGCCAGATGGCAGTAATGAGAGCTTTAGTAATTTTCTTGAGATTTGTTCAAACTTTTCGAGTTATGTTGCTGATGAGCATTCTGACAAACATTAGTGAAACACACCGACCTATCACTGGTAAAATTTAATCATTTATGTCTTTTAACATTTATTGTAACTTTCATGAAGATTTGTTCATATATTTTTGAGTTATGTTGCTGACAATCATAAAATTAAACGCGGATACAAGCAAACGAACAAACAGAATACAAAAATTTGGTTATTTAATTTTCGTGATATACCTAATAATTCATGTAAATTCTATAAACATCCGTATATAACTTTTTGAGTTATGGTATTGAGAAAAAAGCTGCAAACGAACAAATAAAAAATGGTTGAACAGATCTTCACTAAAGCGTAATCATATGTTACTCATAAAGTGCCTCGCAATTTCTGTACATTTTGTAAAGACCCGTCCATACCTTTTTGAGTTATAGTAATGAGAGACAAAGAGACAGACAAACTCGACGAAACCGTAACCTCCTTGTCAGAGGTAATTCCTACTTTCACAGGGGATTTTCTGCTTGTTTGTCGGTCTCTAAGATAACTCAAAAAGTTTTGGAACGATCTTCATGAAATTTGGAGGTAATGTTAAGTATGTTAGGAGATAAAGATGAATAACTCTTGTGAAGATCTGTTCAACCGTTTGTTTCATTGCTTGTCTATCTGCTTTCTTGTAACATAACTCAAACAGATATAAACGAACCTACATAGTAATTACTGGAATTATTGGGAATGCTATGAAGAGGAACTGGCCAAAATTTTGTGATGATCCGTCTGGTCGTTTGTCTGTTTGTCACTGTTTGTTGGAAGTTTTGTCAGTATCATATTCCAAAAAGTAATCAATTAATCTTCCTGAAATTTGCAGGAATTGCTAGAAATGTTAAAGAGCACAAATGACTAATTATTGGGGATGATTGATTCTTCCGTTTATGTGTTTATCACCCTCGAATAAAGTGAAGTTGGTGAGGGGAGTCTATATAGTGGGTTTACCTAGATGTGACCCATGCCAAAAAACTAAGACTAGCTGGCCATAAAGAAATGACGGTGATGAGTTTAGTTTACTGTTCATCCAAAAAGAGGCAGAAGGAGTTGAGTTATGATAATATTTTTTAGGCAGTCATGTAGGTTGTCCGAGGTGCGAAAAATAGCAAAACTTTGAGTTAGCTGGCCATCAAGAATGACGGAATTTATTGAATTTCTAATTCCCCCAGAAAAGAGGCAGAATGAGTTGAACAATGCTTATAGTTTTTTGTAGGGAGTCAACTGCGTTGAGTTAGATGTGAACAATGTAAGAATAACTTGACTTGGCTGGCCATAAAAAATGACGGCGTTGAGTTTGCCACTACTGCGGGTGATGGTCTTAGGCCATGCGGTATTCTGGTTCTCCATTTGTTTATCTTAGTGTTTGTCAGAATATAACTCAAAAGGTTATGGACGGACCATTAAGAAAATTGCAGGAACTGTTTTAAATTAACGTCAGGAGGCACAAAAGATCAACTTTTGGTGATGGTAAAATGGCAAGCCTTTTTTCAGGACCAATTTGAATTTTTCGCTAACATTGACTTGCTTGGCGGAGGTCTGCGCTCTCAGAGTGCTTCCTTCATTATACTGCACTAGTACATGTTATTTTGCATAATTATCGTGTTAAATTTATTCTTTTGCAAAAAAATGAAGTCTCATAGATGAGGAGAATGCTTTACAAAACCGCCTTGTTTGGTCCACTGTTTGGCAAGATTTAATACGGGAACCTGTGATACAACAGAATGGAAGCTACAAAAGTATTAAATAAATTATTTATCACCACATTAAGATCAGTGCAAGTGCAGCATTTGACACATTTTGCACTATATTGCGGGAGTGAAAGTCTTATGTACGATTAAAAACAAAGAAAAAACTGGGGCAGCCGATGTTGGATTAGTGACATTTTTCATTCTCTGGCCCTGCCACTTTTTCGGAGGTTTCGCGGCCGGTGGTCCTGACCCATCTGTTGCAGGCTTTATGTTCAGCAGCCTTGCGGCCCTTTCTCTTGTTATAATAATAGTGACCGAATATATTTTTCCAGCAGGAATTGTAATTTCCCTCGCACTTTTTTAGTAATCTATAAGACTTCTTCAGCTAAAGAAAAGTACAGGTTATGGTTATTATTATTATATTTTTTTTTTGTCGGAAGGCGACCGAAGGTGCTCAAACCATAAAGCTAAAAAAAGGTGCAGGGCGCAGAACTGTATGAAAAATAAAGTTCTAGCACAAGGCCGCGCCCCGCCAGGGAAGGAAGAGCATCTCTCGTAATGTCTTCCAGATCACTCGCTGTTTTCCGCTCGTCTGCCCAAAGACAGCAGCGGCCGGTGGCTGTTATCATTGAGGGAAGCAAATTAGCATGGCCCTCGGAACTCAAGTTTTGCTCTGTTTGCTAGAGATAACTCGACTTTTGCTCAAGTTCGACTCTAGAGAACACTGAACAAACCAATTAGACTAACTTCCCCGCGTTGCCGCTTGTTCGTTGGTGAACTCCAGCCAAACTTCCAGTGTTAGTGACTGAATTCGCTAGCGTACAACTGAGGAGGTATTTTTTCCCCATAAGAGTACTGTATTCCTTGAAAAGTGGAAACAGGCATAAACTTGGAGTATTAGCATTGCTAGAAATGGTGTACTAAATATAATCGTTGGCTCTCTCTAAAGTTACTTATTAGTACAAAGATTTCCATTGACTGCCTTCATTTTTTATGCCCGTGGTAGCGACGCTGCTATGATAGATGCATTGCAACTGTCTACTTAATTTTTAACTGATTATCTGAACGCTATGGCGAGCAGCTAAATGTAAATTCAACAAATTTATTCCTATGCAGAACGGAGCAATGTACCGGCTGAGAAGGGCTTTGATAGTGTAGGATAGGCTTTTGCGTCTTAAATTAGGTTGTAAATTGACGGCTCTGATATTATTAAGAAATGAATGTACACGACAGTTTATAATATAAGCCGTAATAGATTAATCCAAGAACACAGAAACTAATTAAGACGATCGCTTCTCCTCTCTCCTTTTTTTGGGAATTCCTCTGTTCCGCCACAAATGTCACAATGTATAGAACGTAAGTTAAGTAAAAATTTAAAAGCCAAGACGAAGATTAAAATTGAAGTCATATTCAATAAAACGTTTCGGAGACCTGCTCCATCATCAGTTCTGAAAACACAGATAAAGAAGTATAAGTAAAGTTAGTTCAAATGGTTTAGCTAAGACAAAGCTACGTTCATGGTCGAAAAAACTAAAAGCTTAGTGCTTAGTAATAGTGAATGTGGCTTTGTTTGTATACTTACAGTAACTCCAGCGATGTATTACTAGAAGAAAGTCAGGTGTAGAATTTGAGTAGTTATGTTAAGTGTAGTTTACGGAAGTAATTTCATTGCATCACTTAAAAAGGATCGAGGAGGATAAAGTTTTCCAACATTAGTAAATTAATACTGCAAAAATATTGGCTTTGCGGTGTTGTGAACAGTTGTTGATGCCCTTTACGTGGATTCCTGCGGTAGTTGGTTTCTCGTCAAAAGAAATGACGAAGCTACCATTGTTGATTCCATCAAATGAGAGCTCCAAAATCTTTATCCTTCCTTAACGTTTAATTTCCGGCTAAGGTTGAAGATAGACGCAGACTGGGAAGCATTTTTAAGGCCATGAGTTGTTCGAAAAAGAGCAGTCATTCACGAGAGAGCTTTATGAAGTGTACAAGCAGTATATTTTTGACATGAAATTTTCTTTTGGAACAGGACGACAAATAAGATAGGAGAATGATGTACTTCTCGTCTTGCAATAAAAAAAAGTGTCTGCAAGCAAAATTCATGCCGCGGTACCTGAAGACCGCAGCTACCTTTTCTTATTAAGCCTCTTATATCTCGACAATAATGCCTTCACTCGACCAACTGTTGCTACAAATTTATGGGCTTATGTCGAAAATATCCTCACTATTTCATCTATTTCCAGCTACTGACTGCCACGTTTCCTTTTTCATTCACCGATTCTGCAAAAAACATAACCAATAATTCCCATAATTGCGATGTCCAAGGCCTGGCACAGAGTAAACATGTTTTTGATTCAATGGATTTGTTTGAAGCGAAAAAAGAATACTGTAAAACATATCGAAAATCGTGGCAGATGAAAGTGACAGCGACGCAATCAACGTCAACTTCCAGCCAAGATATTTCCAGGTAAATTTATTGCTGTTTGGAGCCAATTACTGGAAAATTTTGTGTTAGAGCCTTAGCGCTGATGGCAGATCGGTGAATTATTTGCCTCTATATGAAGTGTTGATCTTGTTAACTGGCTTGATGTGAATGGAGGCGTCTGGCGATGGTGTTAGTGCACTGATGCCTTGCTAATTTGAGTTCATGTGGAGGGTGTCATCAAAGTTTGATCCCGACTGCACGACGCGTTTTTTTTTTTTTTTTCTCAGAGCGAAAAGAGCATTAGGCTTTTACAGCTTCCAATCGAACGAAAAATTGAAGGCTGCTATTGGATGTTAATTGATGCCGCCTCTATAGCCATCGAATAATTGCCTATGACTTGCCGATAGGAGCTGTTTAGTCATTAAGCTAATGCTATCTAATCCGGTTAGTTTTGACTAGTCCAGAACCATATATCGCAGGCGCCAACCTACCGAGGGCTGCGCTTAATTGTGCGCCAGAAGTCTTTTGTTCCTTTCCCCGCCTAGCAAAAGAATTTTTGCGTAACTCTTATTGTAACATCAACCTTTTTGACATTCACGGTCCGCTGTCAGGTCTATGACCTAACCATATTTAGGACCTTTGCGGGGTCGCAGTTGTCACATGAGCCTAACGCCTTTAAAGCTTTAGCTCCAATAATCTGTTCTCATCTGCAACGGTGCAGAGCTTTGGGGCCCAGCAGGCAATTATCTGCAGCCCGAGCCAGTGTATGTGGATCTTTAACTTGGGTGAGCAATCTAGTTAGCTTTACCTTCACCATAAGGCGTTCCGTTTGACACTTTGAGTCTAGTTTTAATCGCTAATGACAAACCAAAGTCGCTCGATCCACCCAAAAACTCAAGCCCACAAAGCAGAAGTGTTTATTTAAAATTATTTTATATTTGCTGTAATTATATTTACCTCCGCCAAGGAGGTTATGTTTTCGTCGTGTTTCTCTGTCTCTTTGTTTGTCTGTCATCAAAATAACCCAAAATGTTATGAACCGATTTGATCGAAATTTACAGGGATTGTTAGGTATGTTCGGAGGAACAGATGATTAACTTTTGGTGAAGATATGAACATCCGTTTGTTTGTTTGTCTCCCTTATTTTTCACAATGTCATAACTCAAAAAGTTATGAATGGATTTTTATGAAATTAAGATGAGTTTTTAGGTATATAGCAAAGAGTAGATGGCCAAATTTTGGTAATGATCCTTTCGTTCGTTCGTTCGTTTGTCACAGTTTTTAATTCTATGCCAACCAAAGAAGAAATACCGTATTATGAAGGCGTATTAAACATACGAGGTGTGAAAACATATGCCAAGTTAAGAAAACGGCAAATATTCTGCCACAACGAATTACGAGCAGTTGCAGCTTAATAATATTATTTTAAACTGACTGCAGTTGTTCCCTCTCGAGACGGTGCCAATGATACCCTTATTTTCCCCTTTCTAATACTGCAAGCGCTACGGTCCTACTAAGTAAAAAACAAAGGAAGAATGAAACGTAGGTGGAACAAGCAGAATAATGATATGATGGTTATAATTATCACCCGCGAACAAAGTGCATGTGTTAACATATAATTGTTACCTATTCCAAGTAGGTTACTTTTTTGTCGTGTGTGTCTGTCTGTCACCAAGATTACTCAAAAAGTTATGAACGGATCTTTGCGAAATTTACATTAATTATTAGGCATGTTAACAGTAACAGATGATTAACTTTTGGTAAAAATCCGTTTATGTGTTTGTTCGTTTGTTTGTCTGTCTATTTTTTTGGCTAGAACTCAAAAAAGTTATGGACGGATTTTCATAAAATTTACATGAGTTGTTGAGTATACTACAAAGAGTAAATGACAAAATTTCGTGATGATCTGTTAGTTTGTTCGTTTGTCGCTGTTTTTTTTATGCTTGTGAGCACAATAACTCATAAAGCTGTGAATGAATCTTTATGAAATTTCCAGGAGTTGTTAGGAACGTTAAAATGCCTAAATAAATTAATTTTTATGATGATCTGTTTGTTTGTTTGTGTGATTGACTTATGTTTGTTATAATGTTTCATAGCAGCGTAACTCAAAAAGTTATGAACGGATCATCATGAAAATATCATACAATCTGCTCTATGTGGCAAAAATTATGCGAATATAAGATACTTAGGAGACATCAAATAAAAAGAGCACAGGAGGATAGAAAACTCACTAAACGAAATAATTTCCAAGGTACCATTGGTGGGACGGATGCAAGAGATAAATTTTAAAGTCCACAAGAATCATTCAATGACATAACGAGATTTTTTTTTCCAGATCTGCAGACTTATTTCATGATGAAAATGCAATTGTTTCGTAGTACTTTGATAGGTTTATCACATCTACAGGGATATTAGATTAGATTGGATAGGTGGCAGTAGACAAACAAAAAGGCCCATCCCCAAAGAGACATCGGTACTTACGGCCCGGCCCTCTATGAGCTTTTGGAACTTAACCTTCACAAAATCAATAGCATGCTTTACTGACAGGTACTTCCAATGCCTTACTCAATTAGATAGCTGCTAAAGAAATATATACATGACTAGATGACAATATTCAAGAAAGGCGATCTATAGCTACCTATAGCTAACAAAAAAAAAAACTATCGCATAGAAGAAGCACTGACGAAATAAGAGGGGAACGTGAATTAACAAGCTCGAATGACCATATAAATTTACATGTAGCACATTTCCAAAATACAATGATGTACAGAGAATTAGAAATGAAAATTACAGTACGAGGAAACTGAACTTTAGTTATCAGTGATCAAAATAAAAGACTGTTATATTGAATACTTTGAGCCTCCTTCTCCTCAAGAAATATCTTCTATCAGAGGAAGAGACAAAGGACGTAGAGTATGTCCACAGTAATGTAGAGCCCGTGCACGACGGTATTACCATACGAGTACAACAGAAAGTCGGAAAATAAAAATAAAAACAAAATAAATCACCATCATTAAAAGAATGAATGTGCAAGGAAGATCAGTGGGCACTAAGGAAAGATGTCCAGAGAGCCAAGCTAAGGTAAGGTAAGCTATAAATTCCTCTTTGGCGCGCTGCTCCCCATGCCATAGGAAAGGCGACCACAATTAGAAGTTGAAAGCTCTATGGTTTCAACGAAAGTGTGTTATGCACCTTTACACCTTTATCGTTCTCAATTCAAACATCAAACAGTACAATGTATCATTCAAGAACATCGGAAGGGAGTGTATTCCAAATGCTGACTATAAAATAAGGAAAGAATTGCTGATTTAAAGTTGTTCTTCTTGCTTTATGCTCAAGTTTTTGACCGTTGTTTCGCAAGCAATCATTGAGGTCTCTTTCAAAGAGTTCCGTTGTAGGTACGTCGTTGCCATTCAAATACTTGAATGTTTCTATTAGTTGCCCCCTGAGTCGTCTTTGCTCGAGAGAGATCAATTTAATATCATCTGCAAATTTACTGATTTTGCTATGGATGTTAAGATAGAGATCATTGATGTGAATGACAACAGAAGTGGGCTAAGCACGCTACCTTGTGGGACCAGTGATGATACCTGCGTCCAGGCGCTCGTCTCTCTTTCAAGCTTCACTCGCTGCTGCCGACCTGTAAGCCATGAGCTGATCCATCGTAGTTTCCCTGGATGCCATGGGGTTAAAATTTTTTCATAAGCCGTTGATGGGGGACTTTGTCAAAAGCCTTTTGGAAGTCTAGCTACACAAGGTCTACACCCTTTTCTTCGTAGACGAAATGAATTACATATAGCAGGCAAGGTGCAGCAAAAAAGGAGCATTTTAGAGTAGATGAGGAGCGGTAAGGCCGGATGCACACGTACGATTTTCTTCGAAGTCATCGGCCGAATCCGATAGCGTTGCAGTGAACATTAATTTAGTTTGACCACCCCTCATCATGAGCTTTATGGTTTGATTTATCTGAAGAAAGTGCTAAAAATGGAAATGTAAGCTCTTCGTGAATTTGAACTTACAGTACTCAGTACTTGGAGAGATAACCGGAAGTTTACCACTAGCAGTTACTCTAGTGTAAAAATTAAGGCAGTTTGAAACTGTCTGAACTTTTTAATACTGCGCAGGAAGAAGATGCGGCATAGCAACGGAATTAGTTGAGTTAGCGCTTTCCTGATAACAGCGACGAAAGTCGTAAGTAGAAACTTGACTTCAAGGTCGATGAGCCTCCTCAACAGTCGTAGGTCACTGCGTTAGTTTAAACAAAGATAGTGCATAAAAGCGTTGGTCAGGTGCATTGCACATAAAAAAGAGGAAACAATAGGTAATCGTGGAATTTCTACTGGTCAAGCTTTCAGAAGATTATTACTTTAACACCGTCACCTATACGTGAAAAACCGGGGAAATCTCATCGCGATTACCGCCGAGCAAAGTTCTTCCAAAAAAGAGGTAGAATTAGGGGCGGCGGTCGATGAAGACATTTTTGCACGGCTGTCGTAACTAACTGAGAAGTAGAGGAAGAAATGCAGCGGCACTAATTGCCTCGCGAGACGCAATGTGCAGGTTTTTGTTTCTCAAGACTGGGGTCTCAAACCGTTGGGTCACAGCCCATTGAGAGATCATGAAGACTTGGCAGAGTGGTTGTGTGACCTTGACAGAGGCAGGTAAATGACCTAAATCTTTCGATCTTAATTTGATGATATCTCCAATTTGTTCAAAATTTTTTTGATTCTGCAACTCCGATCTTTCAATTAGTTGACATCAAAAGCTGCTTGTTCCGCGTATATATAGACCAAATTATTTGCTTCATCTCAGATATTGAAAATTTATGCATAAATGTAAGATGGGTGAAGCTTAAGACTTAAAATTGCAGTATATTTTATTAGTTCACACTAGGCTACCTTGAAAATGCTGTTTTTTAAAAGTCTGTGAACCGGGATTTTCTGAGAAAATTTTTAGCATCTTTTTGTAGGAACTCGTAATTTTTCCAAATCCAGTAATTTGCTTGATTTATCACAACGTATTTCTAAGAAATTAAGAGGTTTACCTATACGGTATATAGGGTCATATGACTCCTCGACGATGTAGATTTTTATTTCTTGATCCCATTTCAATCTATTTTATGCCTGAACCCAACAGACACTCTGAGAATGTATACCTCCGCCATTCAATGCAATGTTTATTAAAAATTCAAGTCGGTCCTGAATCATTCAGGGTTTCTTTTTTATTATCACCAAAACTTAACCAACTGTTCCCAATTGCTCATGTAAATTTTATGAAGCTCCGTTGAAAACGTTTTGGGTTATGTTACCAAGAAAATCAGATACACAAATAGACGATTGAATAGATTTTCACTAAAATCAATCATCTGTTTTTCCTAGCTTACCGAACAATCTTTGCAAAATATTAGATTTTTTTTTACAGCTTTCTGAGTTAACTTTGTGACAGATAACGTCCGATAAAAACAAAACATTCGACTAACACAACTAGGCTGCAGTGCAACGTAAGAAAAGGATGACCTGCAGCCCTTATACTAGACATGCCCTTGGGACAATTAACATCGGGTTCAACTCTTCAGGCGAATTTCTTCTTTTTCCGACCAGGAAAATAAGATGTAAATCAAATTGCTGCAAGTAATGGATGGATGACGTAGGTTCCGAGCTTTTGAATAGGAGGTCGTGAGTACAAAAGTCGTCGAGAGTCGATGCTCTCCGGCGAGGTGGCTCATGTTATTGATTTAAGTGCGCACTCAAGAGTACAGTGGATTGGACATCAAATTTAAGCCTTCAAGGTTTATCTTGATCGAAACGTCAGATAGGTGCGGTGGCTTCGACCTATTTGTTTGAGTTTCAGTCATGGACCTTTAATTTGTTCCCTTGAAACTTACAGTAACTCAGACTTGCTCTATAAAAAATCTAGTTTTCAGTCCGCTTATTGTAATCGGGTTGTTTCTAGCACTTGTAGAACGGTTTTAATTTGCAAAGCCAAAGCTTCTCTCTAAAGTTTTGGATAAGTTTAGCCTCGAAGGCTTAATTTTACTCACATCAATCGAACGTGCCCCTACTGTCAGCTGAGCGACGAAGAGCACCTTCTTAATATTGATAATACTTACATGCAGTAGTATAGTACATAGTAGTAGTAGTAGTAGTAGTAGTAGTAGTAGTAGTAGTAGTAGTAGTAGAAGTAGTGGAAGTTTTACTAGCGCTTCAGTGGCACAATGTCTATATTGCGCGGAACTATTCCAGTGTTTAACCACAGGCTCATGCCCCGCTAGGTCGCAAAGTGTGTCTCATTTTATATTAATAGGAAATATTAAGGAAGGGGCTATTATTAATTTTACATTAAGTATATGTATTTAGCAAACAAGGGGATAATATCATAGTTGGTGCAGGTATCTATCGCGATGAGTTCATTACCGTTTTTTATAAAGGTCATATCTAATAAGGAAGGTCTTAAGGGCGTCTCTATTGAATTGGCCACGGGGCCCCTCAGCCAGCATTCCCCGGAGTATGGAGTCGGCATTCTGTCCATAAAAATCCGGATAACAGTCCCTCCGCTCGTTGGAGAAGGTAGGGCACTCGGCCATCATATGAAAGACGGTGAGAAGAACGATGCAATCGTCGCAATACGGCTGCTGGAGCCTCATTCGCTAATAGCCATGAGTAAGTCTCGTGTGCCCAATACGCAGGCGGCACAGTACAACGTCCATTCGGCAGTCGCCGTTATTTGACGAGTGCCCCTGTCGGACTGTTTCTACTTACATGTATCAGTAACTGTTGGTCTGTTGCTATTGTTCTCAGTATTGTCGTTGAGGGAATCAATGTAAGTCATTGCTTTATACCAAAACTGCACTGGCATGGCACCAATTACCAAAACATGTGTTCGCTATTTTGGGGTTACATGCGTTGAAGTCAATACCGAGTGATATTTCGATGGATTCTTTTCATAAGCATTTTGGGCGTCTTTAAGTTATTTTATACTTCGCTTGGGTTTTAATTCACGATCCTTAAAGCCCTGGAGAACAGCTTTAATAATAATCAGCTTAACCAATATTGTGTTATTGCATTGTTCTAGCTGTTACAATAATATGCTTCGTTATATATCTTCATATTGCTAACAGCACTAAGATCAATACTATTGTTAGCAGTAGCGCAATAGCATGAACAATAATAATAGTTTCAGTAATATCCTTATCACTAATGACAGTATTTACATTGTTATTAACATCGGTGATAGTATCTATTATATCAATAATAGATACAAACTCTGTTTTGTTATTTGCATCATTAATAATATGATCACTTTTACCATTAACAGTAATAATTACACAAACTGATATTATGAGTAAGCTGTGTTAATGATCTCAATTAATATCAAGATTGGTTTATTATCAGTTAGCAATGTAGGCAGAGATCATATTATTACTGTAATAGCAGTATCAATATCAGTTAACACTATATACGGCAATAGTAAAAGTTTATGTTTTCATTTACTCAGCTGCTTTAACATCAGTCAACATTATAAGCAGTAAAATATCGGCTAATATTATTAGCACCATTACCATTCTTATCATGAAAAATGCTTAAACAAACTAGCACAAAACACAGGCGCTCAGCAGCCCATAGAAAAAGTTAGGCAGCTCACTTTGTTCAAAGCTTCGGCATTTAGCGCAATTCACTGCCTCAGGGTAAAAAAAAAACTTCTCTATGAGACTTCTTTGCTTCACGTTAGTTGGAACGACTTGCAAACTTCGAGATATTTGAGGGAATTTTGCCGTCTAATTTGCAGCGAGATCAATCTTCCCTCCAGCGAGACCCGTTTTCCAAGTTTAATTGTGCTCTATTATTGGAGAAGAATTAAAGTACTGAAATTGCCCCTAGGTAAATTGTGGTCCTGATTGGTGTTCAATACTTGCTGCATCGCTTTGTTTTCCCACCATCAATGTTACTAAAATTAAACTGTATCCTGCATCGCCTAACTCTGGAGCGATGAGAGTTGTAATTGAAGCGTTTGTAACTTTTTGGTGCAGTGGAAAATCCCAAATATAAATCAAGTTAGTTGGTCGGTGATTGGCAGGTTTGTTGTCCGGCGTAGTGTGCCTCTATTTAGTGTAGTTCGTGGGAAAACTTTTCATCAGAAGGGAAAAAGTTTGTGGTTAGCTAGAGAAATTGTGTATATATATGATATACATAATCCTATGTTTGGCGTTAGAAAACGACAGTAGCATTCGGAAACAGATTAAAGCGACATACTGCATTTTACTCCGGTATAGCTACCCTCATTAAAGATAGGTAAGGCAAGGACTGGCTCTGCTATGATACAAATGAACTCTCGTACGAATAAGCTTATATTTGAATGTTAGCTGAACTAGTCCTGGCCTCACCTAATCTTAATGAAGGCTAGCTCAATGGGGCAAGCTCGTCGGTTGAGGGTGGATCATCGGGGAGGATAGCAGCAGCACCAAAGAGTTTCTGAAGCTCTTATCTCCCCAGAAACGTGATTCTACCACCCGAAGAATTTCAAAATTTTTGTGCTTTAGTTTACGGACGTTGATTTCAGCCCGATTGTACTCTAAAGGCTGATTCACACTAGCAACATTCGTTGCCGCCACAGCCCGTTGGCGAACAACAAACGACGACGCTACTTTGACGACTGGCAGAAGTTGGCTGTGCGATGGCAGACTGATGCAGGCAGTAGTTTTGACGTCGTCGATGCGAACTTCAGGTGAGCCTAGTTTAAAAAATGTGCGATTCAATTACGATCGAAATTTAATTTGGGCATAAAACAGTGTTGTTGGCATATATAAACACTTCGTCGGTTTCGAGTAACGAAAGAGCAGCAAACATGTTTTGAATATTTTACAATTTCACAGATGCCACAACTGTCAGCTTAGGTAAATATTTTATAGACAGTGTAGACGTCTGCTAGATACGATAATAAATATAAAAAAATGGAATGTTAAGTCAGGCTGGTATAGTTACGTGTCTTTAGACAAAATAATCCTTAAATAAGCAAAATCTCATTTTTTCACTCCAAATCTTAATTGAAAACCGCTTAGTTTAGGCATTTTATAACGTGAACCTACCCTACACAATTTCTTCGTTTTGTAAACGAAAGCAACGTGATGTAAAAAATTTTCCTTGCAGTGGGTGTTTTATTAATGATTAAAAGTTGATTATTTTACTTATCTTTTTTAGCGCATGCAGAACATACACCGACAGAATCTTTCGCATGGTCTTAACAAACTATCACGCACTGCTGTTCAGCCGCCTGTCAACGACTAGTTGCAGTTAAACTGCTTTTTTATGAAGTTTGACATAACAATGGAAACATATAAGCAATATTGTAATTTCCCATGCTGGTAGGTGATACAAGTACACTACGTAGTAATTCTGTACATTGTAACCAAGTTACGTCTTAAGTCAATAGTTATATTGGAAATATGTTATTGTGAACGTTCTACACAGCATCAAGGCACCGTTCACACGGACAAACAAGTGTGAAACCCAACTAAGCTGTCAACAACATTTTCACTGAACGACTGATAGGATAAATTGAGCGAAAGTTGCTAGTGTGAACTTGCATTAAGGCGAAACGATAACGGACAACTTATTTTAAACCCTTACATGTCACTTTCTCACTACCATCATCACTTTATAAAAATTTATAAGGAACAGCCCCCCGCCACCCGCAGAACAATAGCACTCAAACGCCGTAAATGAAAATCACGTGCAACGTTGGAGACTGCGAGGTACCCCGGATCATACATTGTCGTAACGACAACATCACCACCGCCACCTCTTGAAGATAACTGCTGAAGTCTTCGAAACGGCGATCTTCTACACAGCACAGGCAACAACGACTATTTTAAATGTTTTTGAGAACTCGAGAGAACAAGTAAAGGTCTCGTGAACGCTGATCTGTCTGTCGTCTTGAATAAAACATGTATATGCAGGACGTTTCAAAATTAAGGGAAAATATTTTACTATATGTAGAAAAACGGAGAATAAAGCTATGTTCACGAGTGACGACAATTTCAAACTCCTTAGTTTTCGAGAAATGACTGGATTCAATACTTCAGGGGAGAGTCCTCCAGATAATATTTTATTTATTCATGTGCTGATTTGAATGAAACTTGGTACAGATATGTAAAACTGAAAATAAATGTGAGTTGAACTCATATACTTCTTCACATTTTCCCCTTAGAAAACGAATTATTCAGAGAAAACGGAATAAGCACACGAGTCTAAATCCACATCGTTTTTCGATTTTGCGTATCTGTGAGAAGTTTCGTTCAAATCAATACAAAAGTGACACACTTTTTTGAACCCCTTGGTAGGAATTTTGTTCAAAAGAAAATGAACAGAAAACCCCCCCAAAAAAAACTCATTTATGTAATGATTTCAATGAAACTTGGTACAGATATGTAAAACCAAAAAGAATGTGGGTTAGACTTGTGTAATTTCTTCCATTGTTTTTGTAAGAAAACGAGTTATTCTAAGAAAACGGAAAATCCGGTTTTTTTAATAATTCGTTTTAAGGGGAAAATGTGAAAAAGTAAAGAGGAGTCCAACCTACATTTATTTTCAGTTTTACATATCTCTACCAAGTTTCATCCACATCAGCACATAAATAAACAAAACAATATATGGAGGGACTCTCCCTAAAGGATTAGATCAGGTCATTTCTCGAAAACGAAAGAGTTTTATCATTTTTGTCACTCATGACTATCGCATTATTTTCCATTTTTCTACGCATAATAATTTTTTACCTCCAATTTTGAAACACCCTGTATATAATATATTACGTCCTAACCTCCACTCAAATGCTGAGGCCACTGATAATTCGACCACGCCGAAAGAACTGTGCCCCATACTCCGCATGTTTGATGTCACTCTACTCGAAGTAAACAAAATAATCCAAGTAAGCGCAACGCCTTCCTCCAAAACAGCTGGCAGGATCGATATTTTTGGCAAACATTTTACATAAAAAAGCTAACAGAGGGTATTAGAGCATGCTTGCTCATAGTAATACTGTACAGTGAAGACATTGCATATAATGTCTAGGCATTTTTCTTCCAGTTGTTACTTTGAAAAGTACCCAGGCATTGAATAATTTTTTAGCCTAATTAAAAATAAATTCATAATCTAGACATAATAAATAATAACTTATACTACACAGCTTTCTTCGTGTGAAAGGAGAGGAAGCGAAAAGTAATTTAAATCTGGAAGTAGATTCCGTAGACTTCAGAGCAATAATTTCGGTGCTGCGTTCATAACTTCAACGTATTACCATCGCTTCGCGCTCCGCACTCCAGAGCACCACTGACGGCAATCTCATGACGTTACAAATTCCGTGCCAACAAAATCAAAGGGAAACTTTATTAGCAATAATTGGATTACTTGCCGGTATCCAAGCCAAGGTCTGCCGTATAAAGTTAGAGCGGGGCTGTAGATCGCAGTCTCTGTCTCTACCGAACTAACTCTACCGGCGGATCTAATTGTACCTCCGTTCATTTTTGACATCTGGTTTCTCTGATCAATCAAGACCCAAACCTCAAAGTTTTCCCATTGGAATCAGGACAGTCTGTCAAACTTTGACCGAATTACCAACTTGGAATTCTCATCCCTAAAGTTCGAGACTTAACCTGAGACCGGGTGTCTATGGGCGGTCGCTATAGCGAGGTGACATGTATGGAGGTACGTAATAGCGAGGTAACAAGTATGAGCGGTCGCAATAGCAAAATGTAGAGTCCGGGTGGTCGTTATAGCGAAGTAAGGTATACACCTTACTTTGGTCGCTATTATGAAGAAAGGTGTATGAGTGGTCGCTACAACAAAGAAAGGGGTATAATGGGCCGCTATAATGAAGATAGAGGTATGAGTGGTCGCTATAGCGAAGAAAGGTGTATGAGTGGTCGCTATCACGAAGAAGGGTGTACGAATTGTCGCTATAGTGAAATAGCGTGTATGAGTGGCAACTACAGTATGCCGAAGAGATAGATGATCTCATTGTTTTTCATTAAAGCGTTATTTTGATATTTAACTGATCTAATCACTTAATAACCCAACATAATAATGAACGAATACGGCAACTGATGGCCCAATCATTGCGGCAAATATACTCAATTATTACCTCCGCCAATGAGGTCATATTATTGCCGGGATATGTTTGTCTCTCTGTTAGCATCATAACCCATAAAATTATGAGCGGATCTTTCACACATAATGTTAGGATTATCATGAAAAAGAATTATGATAATTTGGTGATGAGTTGAAGGAAATCCTAAAATTTGGGCTGATTAGAAAGTTTCTCTGGCACTGAGCAACTTGGCAGAGGTTTGCACTCTCGGAGTGCTCTCTACTTTCTTTTTTTATTTCTTCGACTGCTTCTTGAATCTTTATTAAAAAAAACTTTTCATGTTCAGCCAATATTTACATCAAATTGAAGCGAAGGCGACACTGTAGAGGCAACAGTGTGTGTGTGTGTGTTCGTACTCGTATGTCCGCGCTTTATGAGCAATGGCTGGTCAGGGTTCAGTGCCTCTCAGACTCTTGTCGTGGAGTTTGTACTATGCTTCGCGCTGTGTGTTTCCACGAGTACTCCACGAGTTTCATGTTATAATTCTGCTTGTTATTATTATTTTCGTACTCTATTGACTGATTCCATCTTTAAGTTGTGTTGCCATTTTTTTCAGCTTTTGAAATAATTTTCTACAGTTACCGTTTTCGCTTCGTGATTCAGACGGCTAAGTCCGAATAAGGCGCAAACAGCAAAAATCACAAATAGTCGTCTTCCATTAGATTAGACAGGCGGCAGTAGACGGACGAACAGACCCATTTCCAGAGAGACACCGGAGCTTACCCCAGCCCTCTATCAGCTATTGCCATTATGTTGACATGATGAAGATGACAGACGAAAAAAGAAGAAAAAATTAAGATCTCAGCCATGAGTCGACCATGCATGCACGCCAGTGCAAATTGTAGCCGCTGATATGCGGAGCTTAAGAGTTTGTGACTCCTGGAGGACTTGTTCTTAGTTGTGGAGGATGTCTTTCCCAATGTTTGTCAAAACGATTTTGAAACGCCTTGACTGTCTCCGTACCGACAATGTCGGAGGGGAGTCGATTCCAGATGTTCACTATGAAATAGAGAAAGAACTGCTGGTTTAAGTTGTTCTTCAGGGTTTATGCTTAATTGGCCGTTGTTTCGCAGGCGACCTCTATAGTCTCTTTCAAAAAGTCCAGCTGTAGGTACGTCATTGAAGCCAGTCAACTACCTAAATGTTTTCATTAGTTGTCCCTGAGTCGTGTTTGCTCGAGAGAGATCAGGCATAGTTCTTGTAGGCGACATTTGTATAACTTATTTCGCAGCTGAGGAATCAAGTTTGTAGCTCTGCGTTGGACTCTTTCCATGTTATCGACATCTTTACACAGATGCGGTGCCAAACTCAACAGCAAATTCTAAGTGCGGGCGCATTAGCGCCTCTACAAGGGAATGATGATGTCCTTGGAATTGTATTTGAAATTCCTGGTGATGAAGCCCAGTACTCTGCTTGCCATTTTTACACTCTGATTCACTTGCTGACTTCCCAAGTCTCCTTGTTGTGTGACAGATGCCAGTTCTGTCCCGTTCATTTTCAATTGGGTTGAGGGGTTCTCCGGCTCAACGTGCATTATTAAACATTTGTCGACATTAAAGCTCATCTGCCACGTTGTGCTCCATTCCATGAGATGGTCAAGGTCTTGTTGGAGCTCAGCTCTTTTCTTGGCAGGATGGCATGGTTTAGTATCACCCGCAAATTTACTGATTTTATAACGGATATTATGATCGAGATCATTGGTATAAATTATAAACAGAAGTGGGCCAAGCACGTTGCCTTATAGAACCCCAGATGATACCTGCGTCCAGTCGCTTGTATCATTTTCAAGCTTCAATCGCTGCTGCCGACCCGTAAGCTATGCTCGGATCCAGCGTAAATAGTCTGGCTGGATGCCATGGATTTCCAATTTTTTCATTTACAATTGGTGGGGGACTTTGTCAAAAAGCCCTTTGGAAGTCTAAATACACGAAGTCCACACCCTTTCTTCATCTCTAATTTCCGTACCTTTCGAAAAGAAGTCCAGTAGGTTTGTTAAGCAGCTTCTTCTACTTCGGAAGCCGTGCTGAGTGTCGGAAATGAGCTTATGCATCCTCAGGTGATGCGCTTCTTCAAGAATGGGTTGAGGAAAATTAGCATATATTATAAAAACATCTAAAATGGATGAATACCCCAATGTCAGATTCATGTTTAAATGTTATACGAAAATAAAAGTGTACTTAATATCGTACTCACCAATAGTACCGCTTAGAATTAGAGTTACAAAAGATGACGTCCAGAGTTCCTAATTCTATGTCATTTCCAGGTGAATTTGTTACAAGTAAAATCCAGATTTTGTTAGTCGTGAAAATAGAGTTGATGGAGGGGAATTCAATTTGTCGTCAGTGAAATAATAATTTTTTTTTTGCGAATTAGGACAAGTTTGAATATTACTTCACTAGTGACAAACTAAACTTCATCGTCGAGCACAGATCCCTGCAGGGAGACCAAGGCATTAATCTACACTTCCAACCTACTTCGTCTCCTGGTTACTCGAACGCCACCCACAACAAGCTTTGTTTGTCTAAAAGCAGAATATCGGGCGAGTTAACTCTTAGGAGATTAGGGCAAGGCATTAGCAGCATTCAATATCAGACATCGCTTTTGAATTTTCAAAACAAAAGCAAGCAGATGATCACTTCGAAACGTTTCCCTACTCGCAGATGGAAGGCTATAAAGCTGTAGCAGTAAAATTGGCAACACTCCAATTAGAGCTGCAGCAGCTGCGGGTTTAATCTGCACAAGGTTTTGTAAACTGCTGAGGCGGAACAGCTGTATATGAAAAGCAAGATTTACGTCCTCGGCGCAATGGCCTAGGAAAGTCCCTTCAATTGAAACAAGCCCGAAAACAAGACAATCACAATGTCAAAGAGGAAAAAAATGGAATGCGGTTTCAGGTTATATCGTTCGAATGTTATTTACAAAAGATCCTACACGGTTTTCGGAATATGCTAAAATCAGTCATTAGATTTTCGAAAATAATTTTTTACTTATCGCAAATAAAACAAAAGACCGGCAACTGACGAAAGTTTAGGGAACGGTGAATGACTTACTCAGTCGTGAACCGCACCGAATCACAGAGATGCAAATTGACAATAGAGTGATACACGGAACCGACCTAGCAAATAAGTTTAATGATATTTCTCAATTATAGCTAATGATCTAGTGCAATATCTAACAGATAACCTAGTGAAATATATTATTCAACAACCGAGAGTGCAATCAGATTGTGATTTTTTCAATTTCAGAGGAAGAAATAACAGCCGTTGTTCGTGCAATGAGAGGTCAACGATATCATAAGAACGAAATAACAGCCTGAATTTTTATTGATGATTTTGCCTCATATTGTTACCTACCTTTGTTCTATTATTAATAAGTGTGCTACCATGGGTATTTATCCAGATGTATTCAAGCTAGCTAGAATTGTGCCACTACACAAGTCAGGAAATTAAAATTCTCTAGCTAATTTTAGACCGACTTCAACTTTGTCAGTTTTCAACAAGGTATTTAAAACATTGATTCACTCTCATTTGATACAATTTTTTGATTCTCAGGGAGTAGTTAATGAAATACAATATGGTTTTAGAAGGGGTAAGAACACGACCGATGCAATATTTAATCTAATATCTGATATTTTACTAGCCGTTCATAACAAATCCTTCACAGTTTGTTTATTTCTGGACCTCAAGAAAGCGTTCGATACCGTCAACAGGGACATTTTATTAAGGAATTTGCATCACTACGGCATTCGAGGTTCTTTTAATTCACTTTTTGACAACTACTCAGCAAACCGCTGGCAATTTGTTGTTGTAAGAGAAGCAAAGTCCTTGCTCATGAAATAAACATTGGTGTACCCCAGGGATCAGTGCTGGGACCAGTTCTGTTCAATGTTTATATCAACGACATGCTCTGTGATGGAGCAGGTATGCAGATTTTTGCTGACGATGCCTATTTTTATGTTAACGCAAATAATTTGCATGATGCCATTGAGAAGCTGCATCGGTTGATTGACAGAATAAACACTTGGTTAACTTGGAATAGACTAACACCAAATATAAACAAAACAAAGTTAATGCTGTTTAGTGCGAGAAGGATAGTTGATTTACCAGATGTGTATTTTAATGGCATCCAACTGGAGTGGGTTTCGAGTTTTAAGTACCTCGGGGTGATTATTGATAAAAATCTTACTTTCTCTGAACATATAAATTCCCTCTGTATTAAACTCGGAAATGCAAAAGGTGCAATTTATGTTGTCGCTATATATATATCAAAAGAGACCTTATTAATATTATATTATGCATTGTTGTACTCCCAATTAACGTATGGTATAGTTATTTGGGGCGGTGCTACTGACAATGTAGTGAAGCGTATTAAAACGTTGATGAATGACACGCAACGAAATATATTGAATGTGAAGAGGGACCAAAATAATGTACCGCTTATGTCAAGGAATAGTATGTACTGCCAGCTGACATTGTTAAAATTTAGAGTTTGTACGTAGGGCAATATCCGGTGAAAACCCTTATTTTTTTACTCATTTCAGCCATTTACTTTCAAATAATCATTATAACACAATAAATACTCGTTTCAACATGCCAGCTGTTCGCCTTGAAATAGAAAAGCGCTTTACAATATTCTAAGCTGTCACTGCATATAACCAACTACCACAGGAATTAGTTCAACCAATGGCACACTAAACCTTCAAGTATCATTTTAGAAATCTCTGTCTTAGCTCCTACAGTAATCTTTAGTAATGTTCTAAAGGATGTGACTGATTTGACACGCGAGACCGTAGAATTGTATAGTATTAAGCTGGTCATTATTGATGTGCTTCTAAAGAAAAGTGCCACTGCACCGCAATAAAACTAGTCTATAGCCTCAGTCAGTGCAATATTTCTGTGTTTTAGGTAGAACATTTTCGTTTTCAGTGTTAATGTACCAGGGCAATATTTGCCCTAGTTATAGTTGAAAATTCCATAATTTTTGCAGTTTTAAAACTGGATCACAAAGATAATTATATATGTGAATAATAATTCTTGATTAATTAGTGCAATGAACATACGTCTTTAACTGTGGACTAGGTTGTTATTGCTGGAGGTAGAAATATTATGTGATGGCGAGTAACCAGCAGGCCCTTTCCCTGCCACGGTATGCTTGTGCCTCACTGACCCAGGGGTTCTGGGTGCCTTCTCCGCGGGACAGCTTCCCGCAGTTCCTGCTGACGAGGATGGTTTTGTGGAGTTGTGAGGGACCTCGATACTTCCCCTTCTGTTTCGGGAGGTAGGCCGCTAGTTGAGGTGTCAGACCTGTTCAAGCTGGACTTCTGTCTTCTAGTTTTAGATTTCCTTCCCCAGCTCGGCCTTGGTTGAGCAAGGGGGATCAGCAGTGTCCAGGGGTAGGAGGTGCACAGCTTGCACCTTTTCCTGTTAGTGGCGTGCTGAGCACTTAGAATTTGAGACCTACTGGCGGATGGACCGAGACGGGAATCATTGATGCTTTGAAGTGGGACGTGATTCGCACTCTGGCGGCGTGCGAGCCTGTGTTAAACCACGAGAGTGGGTCGGTGCGATATAGACGTTGTGCCCTTGATGCGCTAGTGAAATGCTGTATGGCAACTTGTGAGTAACCATTACTATGCGAGTCTCAACCCCAAATACGGCACAAGTCATTAGCTTTGATATGTATTGCTAACATTATTTAATCGTTTACTAGATGCCGATTGATGTTTATGACTTTTAGTAGGCAGGTGTGCCGTAAGTGGTTTTTCACTTTAAGGTGGACACGTTCTCAATTTTACTGTATAAGGACTGATATCTTTATTGTAGATTCTTTCTGTATAAGATTTTAAATGTGAGAACAATAAAGGTGTAATTCATAACAATTTTTGGAAAGGTGAACATCTGAGGTTAAAAACTGTCTACAAAGGAAATAAAAACCTGTGGCATAAAAAATCCAGAGGCATAAACGAATTTATTATTCCTGAAGTTCATTAAATTTCAATTTCCGTAAGTAGTTTGGTTACCGGGCAAAAAAATAGAACTGGAATGTAGAAATTCTTAAAATTCAAATAAAATTGTGCAGTTTTTGGCGCCCACCCCCCTTCCTCCCTCCCTTCCTTTTCGGCAACAAAGATCACGGGCCCAGCAATATTCCCATTATCTATACAAACTGAAGTTTCCTATACTAAAAAAATCGTAAATCCTAATATATTCCATTTAAAAAGCATGAAATTTTGACGTGTGAAATAGCTATAAAAAGTTTCTAGGTACAACCAACCTTGTTTCACGAATAAAATATTTTGTTCCAAAAGTCCTTGTTTCAGAAATAAGCGTAATTCCAAGGTGCAAATGAGCGCTATAAAAATCTGCAGGTTGGATTATCTTTGTTGCGAAAGTACATCAAGTTCAAAGGCTCAAATTACTCAATAAAATCTCTATGTTTTATAATTCTTGCTTGAAAGTATACCCAATTCATACACACATAGATACAAATAACTGTATTAAAATCTCTAGGTTTAACAATTCTTGCTTCAATAATACACCCAATTTAAAGACATGTACATATTACTGTGTAAAAATCTCAAGGTTCAACAGTCCTTGTTTCGAAAGTACACCTAGTACAAAGATACATATTAGTGTATAAGAATCTCGTGGTTCAACAATCCTTGCATCGAAAAATAAGAGTAATCCTAAGGGGCTGGAAACACACACACAAATAGCGCGCAAGGTCCAAAAAGAAATTGCCGAAGCCAAAAACAGCCAGGGAGCCCACAGGGAGCGAGCCTAAAAATAAGCAACAAAAGAGCGCTGCGCAGCTCCAATCCCTTCAGAACAAATGGAATCGAGCGGTGCCTCGCGGCAGCCAAAAAGACCCTATGAATATTTGCCCGAACTATTCGATACAAAATAAAAAAGAACTGATGCTGCAGTGACACACTTGTAGGTATTTCACTTCGGACTGACCAATACAGCAACAGTTAGAGTTTCGATCAGTGTAAGTATAAGAGATGAAACTGACATGGTTAAATTGTGCGGTACTATAATAATAGATAACAAAAGTATTGTGGATTCCATATAGAACTAAAGCACTCTGAGAGCGCATACCTCCGCCAAGTTAGGCAACGGTAGCAAAAAATTCGAATTGGCTCTGAAACCATAATTTTCTTTGTACAAACTTCAAAATCTAATCATTTGTGCGTCTTTATATTCATAACAGCTTGTTTAATTTTCTTGAAGAACCGTTCATAACTTTTTCAGTTCTACTGTTAACAAACGTTATGACAAACATGAGTCAAACATACAAACGAACGAATCGATCTACACCAAACTTTTATCATTCATGTATTTTAACATTACTAACAATCCCTATAAATTTCATAAACATCCATCCATTATTTTTCAAGTTATTGTGCTAACAAGCATAAAATTATAAATAGTGACAAACGAACGAACGAACAAACATATCATTACCAAAATTTGGTCATTTACTCTTTGTTATATATCTAACAACTCATATCAATTTCATTGAAATCCATTCATAACTTTTTGAGTTATGGCATCGAGAAAAATGAGGCAGACAAACAAACAAACGGATAGACATATGTATCTTCACTAAAATTTAATCATCAGTTTTTCCTAAAATATCTAACAGTCCCTGTAAATTTCATCCAAATCGGTTCATAACTTTTTGAGTTATCTTGGTGACAGACAGACCAACAAACAAACACGACGAAAACATAACCTCCTTGGCGGAGGTAATAAATGAATTGTAATCAGCGTTGACATTGTCAGGCTATATCACGTAACTTAAAAAATGCTAACACGTGCCTAATTTTTGGAAAAAAGTTCCACGCATACTACTTTAATGTATTGAAGAAATAATACATTTATATATGGACACCCTACATAGTATTTGTTCTCAATGATTGTTCTCACTTTTAGGCATTATCGTTACTATTAAATTTCCACGCCAGAGATTTGAAGAACTGGTTATAAAAACCCAAATGGAGTGTTAAGGAACCAAAAACTCTATTAAGGCGAATCCCAGAAACCTCTATTCTCAGCTGCATAAACACCTTCATGCCGCCAAATAAGAATTTGAATTCAATTTATGAGCTTTAAACTGATATATGTTTGACAGAAAATTTGTATTCTCCGTGGTGCCAGCAATTTCCTGTGTGTTTTGGATAGTTACATGAAAAATTTTCAATTATTGTGATGATATTTGCAATCAAATATAGCAAACTGCTCATGAAATTCTCCTTGAAAAACATCCTTCCTAAAATCGTTCATACTACGAAGCCATTCGTGAGCTTACAACTCTTTTGAATTCGTAGTTGCTAGATATCGCTATAACAACATCACGCTAAATATGATAAAGAACTTCAAGAATTGTTGATATTCATATTTTATCACGATGATGTAAAGAGTTTAGAAAGTCACAGGCTGTATGTGAGAAGTTTTTTTTTACTATTAAGGAGTCTTCAATTACCTCTCGGTGATGGAAATAATTCGTTTTGACCGCACAGCCCAAGTAGGAGACCCAAATACACTGGCTTGTGCTGCAGATAAATATTATCGCAAAAACAAAGTGAAGTGTAAATTTGCAGTCGACCACAATTTGTATAAACAGTGGCGCCATGGATGAAAGGCTCTTGACAACAGCGCCCCCCTCCCAATCGTCCCCAATTCTGAGTAAGCCTGTACACCCCACCAGGGCGGTCTGTAAACAGGAGAGAAATGATGTTGCTACGTCGCCATTAGCAAAGTATTCCTTACCCAGATATCACCGCAATGACTCAACCATCAATCTTCACATCTTCACCAAACGGCTTGAACTACAGTATTCAGGAATTTCAATCTCAAGTGCTTAATTTGCGGCATTTTGATTGCGTTATAGGCGTTAATCAGAAAATTGAATACGCTAGAAACAAGCCGTTTGTCTCGTTAACTCAATTCAATGAATGTTCAGCTCTGAAACTGCTGGCAAGCTTAAGTTTAACTTGACGGGATTAATTTATCTTGCCCTAGTCGTACTAACAGAACACGCTTGTAGCCAACGTACGAACAATCCAGCTCCCATTAGTATAATGGTAACTCTATTTAGGCTACAAACAGAGTCTGGCTAGATAGCAAAGCCGGGCAGTTGCGGCTCTCTCCAAACAAGTGAAGCCAAGTCACGAAAGTGAAAACGCTGAAGGTTTGTGGCCTACGACCTATTTTTACTCCTTACTCCTATCACAAGGGCACAGTTCCCACCGAATTTGACTATTATTGCTGGGCCGTAATGCCGCCTCCGCTTGATTATAACCGAAGGTAAGTATTGTAGAAGCACGTGATGTAACACGTATATATATACGTGTTCAAACTACCTATATAGATATATATATATATATATATATATATTGTAGGACTCGAAAAGAACCAGTTGAAGATATTTTGTTACCCACGACGCGCGTTTCTCTGTTCTCCAGCTCATCAGGTGGGAGCAAAGATGATTAACGAGAACAGGTTAACGCACTGCCAAGCAAGTGGCGCTTGCACTCGGCGGACATACTAAGCGGTGACGTCATAAAAACTTAGCACGTTTTTCAGTAGCTGTTTTGCATTGTTTCTCCGTAATTTCATTTCAGCCTCCAGAGGGTCAAACATGTCCTTCAATCATCACAGCTGCACCAAAAACATCTATCAAGGTATCTACGAACGTTTTTAGCTCTCTGAAGGATAAAATTTTGAAAGAATGTTGGTTAAAAGGCTTGTAAAAGAGCAGATGAATTCAACCGTCGATGCCTATATTTATCAGAAGTACTTTTAGAGCCAAGTTTGTCGTCTTTAAATTGCAATACATCAAATGAGTTTTATCGAGAGTAATATGGCATTCTAAAGATGGATTTATATGAGTGAAAGCCGCAATGTTTCGATTCATTTTCGTCTTCTACCAGAGATCTGCTATCCTCTATACTTTCAAACCGCTGCAACAAAAATTGGCCTAGAAGCGAGCAATTGAACGCCGAGATTGAAAAACTTTTTAACAAGATAGGTAAGAGAAACAGTAAAGGAAAAAGAAAAACATTTTACTCTCGGCGAAGTAATATAAAGGCAGAAGACTATATAGAATACGCAAAAAACCATATAATATTACTAGAGCACTCTGAGAGAGCATACCTCCGCCAAATGAAGCAACGGTAGCAAAAAATTCAAATTGGCTCTGAAACCATAATTTTCTTCGTATAAACTTCAAAATCTAATCATTTGTGCCTTTTTACATTATTAACAGCTTGTTCAATTTTCTTGAAGATCCGTTCATAACTTTTTGAGTTATACTGTTAACAAACGTTATGACAAACATGAGTCAAACATACA